>JAESUZ010005238.1:0-383441 GCA_017311185.1 Proteles cristata cristata | reverse complement strand
AAATACAGCTAATATTCTTCCTTTCTAACTTCTACTCCTTTTTTGAAATGAGTGAGGGAAATGTAACTCTTTCATCCCCACTATTAATATTCTCCCATTGGATAAATCCTAGGAAAGCCAGTTCTAAAGACTAGAGAGTCTCTGTAAATCACATGGATGTTTGAAAAAGAGGAGATTTGTATCCATCCCTATTCTTTAGCAATTAGAAGAAAGAAAAAAAAATTGTCTGAATATTTTTCTTAGATGCCCGGAATTCCATTGAAGAGTGAATTTACTATACTGTAGAAAGGGTGATGATAAGGACTTTCAAAAACTAAGGCCAAGAAACAAAATAGAAAAAAAAAAAATTTTAAAGCACTGTTTAATCCAAACTGTACAAGATGGTATATGACACTTGAAATTCATTATCACTTTTAAGACTCTATTTCAGATGGTACTCTTTTTCTTCAGTCTGGATATTTGTTTATTTAGCTGGAGGCTACCGTTCTCTTTATATCATTAACTCGCCAAAAAGATATTTGCTGAATTTGCAACATGCTGCTAAACTGCACAGTTTCCAAGGCTAAATGTAATGTTTTTATTGGGTCCTCTTTTTTTTATTAAGCTATCGGTCCCTAATGACACAGCTATGAATCAATAAGCAGAGCCCACGTGTTAACTCAGGCACAATGAACTAATCAGGTTCTCTCTCCTGCATTTTGCTTTGCACAGTGCTGGTTCGTCTCACCTCAAGCTCTAAATCCATTCTTCAGACCCATTCTCCGCCTAGCCTCCCTCCTCTGCGCCCAAGAACTAAGTCACCCATCCTGCGTCCTGTGGCTCCTTGCGATATTCTGCCAATGAGAGGCACCAGCGAGAGACCAGGGGAGAGGCCGTGAAGACCCGAGTCGGGCTTCCTCCACGTCCTCTGCACGTTGGAGTCCCGTGGTTCTGGCAGTGGCTGGCTCTCCATCTACACATCCCTGACCACTGCTCCACCTGGGTGGCCCCTGCTCCTCTGGCCTGTGTCCCAAAGAAGGTAAAACCTTTTCATTACTAAGAGTTCCTGGTTGTCTTACTTCTGCTCAATTCTCTTTAGACTCCTCGAGAGGGTGCCTTTTGTTTCCTGCCGGGTCCCGGATTGGTAGGAGCAGGACTTGGAATGAAAAGCACCAGGTTCCCTCAGGCAAGGGGTCTCCCTCCCACGATCCTCATCCCCTCCACCCAGCCCCCACATGGTTCTTAGCACGTGTTGTGTGTGCCCAGACTCTGTCCCTGGCTTTGAAAGAGCAATGGGTTTTGAATTATGATGTTTTGAGAACCCATTTTTAATGGGGAACCATTAAAAATGCAGATCTGAGGAAAGGCTGAGAAACTATCACAGATCTAAGAAGACAAAGGAGGTAGGACAAAGAAATGGAATGGAATATCCTAGATTAAACAGGAAAAAGGACATTAGCACAAAAACTGGTGAAACTGGAATAAAGTCTGTAGCTTAGCATTATTGTACTGATAGTAATTTGTTAATTTCGACAAGTACATCCTGGTTCTATAAAAGAAGTTAACATTAAGGGAGGACAGATGAAGGAAATATAGAAAATTTCTGTACTATCTTTGTAACTTTTCTACAAATGTAAAATTATTCCAAAATGGCATGTTTATTAGAAAGAAAGAAAAAAAAACAAACAAACAGCAGATTCCCAGACCCTGTATCAGACCCCTGAATCAGAATTTCAGCAGAGGGACTGAAGCCAAGGGTTTGAAGACCAAACCTTAAAAAGCCTCACCTCTATGGGACTTGGAAACTGTTAGTTCTGGTTGAGATAAGGATGGAGAGACGTATTTACTGATGCAAAATTACAGCATAATTACTTGACTATTTAAAGAGCCAACTGAAGCTTTGTCAAAGTTCACCTTCTATTCCCAGTTAATTAGAATGATTCATCCCTTGACCGGCCTCTGTATTTAGTTTCTTGCATAAAAACACTTGAAAAGGTACAGGTAATTATAGAACCAAAGAAAGAAAGTGACAGTAGAGTTCTTCCACTTCCTCCTCCCTCTGAGATCAAGGTTTTTTGCAATGTGTATCGTTTTTATTTCTCCCAACTGAGTTTCCATGAGGGCAGGGCCAACCAACCAGACTGTGAGTGATTTTCTTCGTCTTGCCCAAGATGGGTTTCTCCAAACTTGCTTTAAGTTCCTGAAGGCAGGACCCATATTTTCAGCATCTTCTGTGTTTTTCTACAGCTCAGTGCAGTATTCTTCATCCATTACTTTGCTGGATTGACAACCTGAACTTTCCTACTACGTCCACTTCACTATTTATTTTAGATAGCCTGTAATTCTTATGTTCAACATTTTCTGTGCCACTGGAATTGTGTAAGGAAGGCATAGGGAGAGGTGAAAATGTTGGCGTTGCTATTACTTGTTTATCAACAAAAATGTTAATTGGGCAATTACTATGTGCCAGGACTATTCTAGGCACTGGGAATCTAACAATAATAAAATAATTTCTATCTTCAGGGAGCTTCAAGTCAAATCAGGGAGACATATGATTAAACAGGTATGTACCAAATAGGCTGCAGGATCTTCCTTACCATCTTCACGTTTTGTCCACCATGACAGGACAACTGGAATCTGAATTAGGACAGGAAGGGTAGATTCTAGTTCCAGGTCTACCTCCTCTAAGAACTGATTTTAAAGGCAATATAATCTTTCTCTCAATCCCTTCATTCAAAATAAAAAAAGTGGGACCAAAAAAAAAAATATCTCTCTTTACCTTGGAGGGGTTGTTACCCAGCTCAAATAAAAATGAGTATAAAACATGCTCTGAACATTGCAAAGTGTTATAAAAATGTCAAGCAATAGAAATGAATGACTTAAACAGTCCCTCCCCACTAACTCTAAGGCAAGAAAACAGTGGCTCAGTGGCTTCTTCCATTAAGCAGAAATTTCAGAAAATAAGATTTTACAAAAAGCAATCCTTTCAAAGATCTACACTCTGTTGCTTTGGAGTTAACAATTAGTGAGAATTAGATTAACATCAAAGGACTGTATCAGAGGGGAGAAGTCTCCTGTGAAGAAAGCAGGCCTGCCATTTAATTCACAGTAGACCCGTTTTTATGTTTTTATTTCATTCTCCCTGAACAAACAGGAGGGCTCAGTTACTTAGACTCTTCTCTAAAATTGAAAAGGATTTCTTAGCCAGAGCCATTCGCATTTCTATTTTATTCAAAAAGAAGCTTCCAGATCAGCGATGAAAGAAAATCTGTTCAAGTCAATGCTAGCACATAGACCTGTGAGCAGTGTTCAGCAGATATCTTATAAAAGATTATGCTTGAGAGAAGTTTGAAAATCAGATTTGCTGTTACAGATAAATATAGTGTCTATTTTAAGCTTTAAGGTAGAAAATGTTCTATCGGGGCAGTTTACCATCTTTTTCTCTGCCTGGAAAAGTCAATGAGCTTCTAAGGGCTCTCCAGATACCATGGTAACCACATGATTCGGATCAAGTCTATGGTGTCTGGGGTACAGGTAAGGAACCTTAAAACGCTACCAAAGAAAATATGCATTAGCAACACTGCTGCTATGTTTGAACTGGATGTACAACGCATTCGCTTCAGGTGAGCCTCTACTGAGTCCTAACACTGAACTAGCACTCAGGTAACCAAGTGAAAGAATACAAGACACCACTGAAATGAACTCACGATGGGTATGGTGCCCAGGGAGCAGCAAGTTAACTATAAAATATTCAAGACTGCTGGGGCACCTGGGTGGCTCAGTCGGTTAAGCCTCCAACTCATGATCTCAGCTCATGTCATGATCTCAAGGTTCGTGAGTTCAAGCCCCACATCAGGCTCTGTGCTCACAGCACGGAGCCTGCTTGGGATTCTGTCTCTCCTCTTCTCTGCCTCTCCCCTGCTCAAAATAAATAAAGTCAAAAAAAATTTTTTAATATACAAGAATGTATAGGAATTGCATTATAAAGTTTTAGCTTTTATTCCAAATTAAAATTTTATTCTCTAGTTTTTGCTGTAACTTCGGCTGTGAAAGTCTTTCATGAAGAGCATTCCACGAAGTATAAACTCAAGAAAAAATCAAATGTTGAGCAGGAACAGTAAGAGGATCAGAAAGAAGTTTACATTGTTCTGTGGGGCTTCAAACGCACTTAGCCTGAAAAATCATGAAAAGTAAAAGGGAAACTATAGGCCAATATAAAGAAACAGCATTTTTTGGCTTTACCAGGAAAGCAAAATCACATCCCGCATGTGGGACTCTCTGAAGTCTACCTAGGGTGTCTCCCAAGAGATAACATTTCCCCTTCACCCAACAGTAATGAACAAATATCAGATGACAGAGACTTCTTTTCACAGTCACGTATGAGTGCATGGAATTACGCCAGAAATGACTGTGGGACTCACCGGAGACCGCAACCAATGAGCACCTCAATCATTTTCCATATGTGTGAACAAAATTAGGTCACTGACTCCAAACGATCTTCATAAAGCCCATGAGTGAGCTGAATTTTTTCAGGAAATATTTAGGAAGCACATGCTAGAGCCACGCTCAGTGAACCAAGAGCTAAAAAAAAAAAAAAAAAAAAATGCCAGGCCTGGCCCCTTTCTGCCCTGTGATTGAAGAGATAAGACAGACTTGGTGGCGCCTGGGTGGCTTAGTCGGTTAAGCGTCCGACTTTCGCTTAGGTCATGATCTCGCGGTTCGTGGGTTCGAGCCCCGCGTCGGGCTCTGTGCTGACTGCCAGCTCAGAGCCTGAGCCTGTTTCAGTCTGTGACTCCCTCTCTCTCTGACCCTCCCCTGCTCACGCTGTCTCTCTCTCTCTCCTAGAAATAAAACATTAAAAAAATTAAAAAAAAAAAAAAAGAGATAAGACAGACTTGCAGGAAGTTGGTCGCATTTTGTTCTATCTCTCTTGCCCCTTAACACTTTCCATTTCTTTGTTGATCTCATGGAGCCCTTACTCTTGGCATCGACCACCCACCCTGTCCAATAATCACTTCCTCTCTCTCCATGATCCTAACCACCCATGCCCACCCCACACACCCCTCGGCCTCCTTTCCTTCTGCCCACAGTCTGAGATGCTCATGGTCCTTCCACAGAACCCTCAGCATATTCGTCTTCTTCTCTTTTTAACCTTGGCTCCAACTGGTATTCGTGTTCTCTGCTCCAATGCCGAACACTGCTGGAGAAAGACCCCCTAATCACAGAGATGCTTTGAAGAAGCCATGCAGAAAGGACCACTGAAAAATGTTAACTTCCCAATGAGAATGTAAGTTCTTTGAGGGCAGGAACTGTGTCTCATGCTGCTTTGTTAAGCCCAAGGGCATCCTAGCAGGCTTAATCAGTCTTGTTGCAAAGGAGTTAATGCCCAAACTGAAAAAACTTAGGAAAAGGTCCATACTCATTAGATAGATAAACCGTCTCTTTCACACATGGTTTCACACATGGTTTATGAGAAAATAAACAGAGCTACTCCAAAATAAAACATTCATTAAAGTAGCTTTAGAAGGTACTGATACTTTAAAAAAAACAGCTGGTGAAAGTTATTTGGTGCATTTCAATTATTCTGTGAAGAGCTGTAAACGTATTTTATAATTCAGAACAGTTTCTAACTTAAGCTTTTTCTTCCTGTTAATTAAAGCAATGTAGTAAGATCTCACTACATTGCAAACCCCCTCTAAAACTTCACCAAATAGCAGCCATCCTGGGATCATATCCGTGTATCTCCGGGGAAAAGTGAAAGCATCTCTCCATGACAGCCAGAAAGGTAAGTACCAAAGGAATCCTGAAATAACTCCTCACAAAGAGAAGAGAGTCAGCATCCTATCAGGGCAACAGCCGTTACGAGGCATAAAGTTTCAGCGTGACATTGCTGCCTGAACGGGGCTCCCATGGAGTCTTGAGTACTCTGAGCCCACACTGCAAATGTAAAATGTTCTTCCCTCACACCAATGGCCAATCTGTCTCAGAGCCGGGTGGGGGTCGCTGCTTTGCCAAGCCAACTGCAACACAGGTCGGGATCCTCATACCAGCTTGGCAGGAACAAACCCAAATGTTGCCTGATTCTCCTACAAATATAATAATAATATCCAACAAGAGGCTGATTGGACAGCACAAGATGTCATTTCCTCTAATTAAGGAATGCTCGAGAAAAACCAAAATAGCCACAAAGCACTGTCAGCAAAGCAATCAGTAGCGACAATTAGCTGTCAGCTCACAAGCTTGAGCTGAGCCTTGTGCAGGGAGCAGGGCTTCTTGTGGTGGCTTTCCAAATCAGCATGACAACAAGGACCGCTGCACACTGATGGGAGAGAGAGCAGTCACAGCTTGTCGGTTGGTGGGTTGCTGTGTGGCGATGGCAGGAGACCCTATGAAGAATCCTACAGTGAGCTTAGAAGTCCGCTGGCTACAGCCCATGCTGTATTCACAGCGAAATCACCCTTCCCTACCTGGAACAATGCTACCCACTCTTTACAACATAGAAGCAGTCTGTCTGCATCTCTTTTGTGAGGAATTCACAACTTCAGTACATGTGACTCTCCCCTGTCTCAACCCCCCAGAGCCGATTACTATCTATATTACAAGGTCATTAACAGGAGGAGTGGAGAAAAGTATATAAAGAAGCAAGTATAACACAACTGTGTCACACTATGTAATAATATATAATAAGATTGGGGGGGAGGGGGAGCCTGGGTGCCTCATCAGTTAACTGTCTGACTTCAGCTCAGATCATGATCTCATGGTTCGTGGGTTTGAGCCCCGCGTCGGGCTCTGTGCTGACAGCTAGCTCAGAGCCTGGAGCCTGCTTCAGATTCTTCCCTCCCTCTCTGCCCCTCCCCCACTCATGCTCTGTCTCTGTCTCTCTCTCAAAACTAAACGTTAAAAAAAAATTTTTAAAGAAGATTGTGTGTATGTGTGTGTGACAGACACATACATATATAACAACTGTTAGAAGGAGCACCACTCTCTCCTCCCCAGCACCTCTTCCTGGGCACATAAAACTGTCTTCTTAAAACTACTGGAAAGTGATTTCTACCCCTTCCTGCATCCCTTCACTCCCCCTGAAGGGAGTGACTTCTCAAGTTGCTGACACCAAGTAAGGAAAAGGTCTTGGAGGTCTAAGCACCCTCCCTTCTACTTCTGGCCTCAGCAGTACTTATTTTTCTTTCCCATGAAAGTGTATTTCAGCAACAAAAGTAGAGGAGAGCTGATTATAGCTGACCCTGGCCATAATTTAAACTCATTCTCAATCCAGCATCACTGGGAATAAAGCTTATGTCTTGTTCCATGCCTGAAGTCTGCATTTAGTTCTTCACCTATAGGAAACCCGGCCCCGATTTCTTTTGCAGCAGCCACATGTCTAACTCAAAGACATTTCCCGGACTCCCTTGCAGCTAAGGGTGACCACTGACATTAAAGCAAAATTCACTGGCCTTAGGCAACTGAGAAAACTCTTTGCCTGGGTTGACTCAGCTGGGAGGCATGATGTTGGGCTTCTCTGAAGGGCTTTTCTCTGTCTACTTGCTGAGAACACACATGTGATGGTCCCAAGTTGAAAAAGATATGTTAAAACAATTTAATAATATTGCCAGAACTCTTTGACTTCATGTCTCTCACTAAGGGGAAGGAAAGGTAGGCCTCCACATGTCTGGGTACAACAGCAAAAGGAAAGATGAAAGGAAAGCAGGCACTCTAATCCAGTGGTCATGGCTGGCTTTTTTTATGGTATCAATGGAAAGAGGACAACTTGGGAATCGAAATGAATATAAAATTAACTTTTATTAAAAGATGCAGGGAAATGAGGAAAACTAGAATTCTGCCAGTACATTCTCATCACTGAATCACAAAGTACTCAAAGTTGGAAAGCTGAGGGCTCTTGGCAAGGATCTCAACAGAGGGATGGGTCCTTGCTAGAACTCTTCAGGCCAGGCTTTGAAGCCTCAAGAGAATCTTCATGTAGGAACCTGTTTCTTAGGGGCACCTGGGTGGCTCAGTCAGTTAGGCATCACACTTCAGCTCAGGTCATGATCTCACAGGTTCATGGGTTTGGGCCCCGCTTCGGGCTCTGTGTTGATAGCTCAGAGCCTGGAGCCTGTTTCGGATTCTGTGTCTCCTCTCTGCCCCTCCCCTGCTCGCACTAAGTCTCACTCTGTCTCTCAGAAATAAATAAATAAAAGGAAAAAGATTAAAAAATAAAAAAAGGAACTTGTTTCTTAAACTGAAACCAAGGTGGAGAGGAAGGCCTGGTTCTTAAACCGAAACTAAGGTGGAGAGGAAGGCCAAACTGCCCCTATGAGTCAGGCCTCATAGGTCTAAGAAATACTTCTATAAGAAGAAGCAACAGAAAAATCCTAGCTACCAGACAGAGTCAAGGTTTTTGAGCACTAGGGACCAACGCTCAAAAAAGAATTTGAAAATAAAGGCATTAAGTATGCATATCAATGATTATTGTTCAATGAAATCCAATAATTTAACTAGACAATGCATTTAAATGCCTTAATTTTGTGCAGTGTGTCCCAATTTATTCCTAAAGTAGGATTACCTTCACAATATTTTGACTTTGAAGGATTTTAATCTCATTATTAGAAGCACAGGTGGCTAAAAAGGAAAAGAAACAGTGATTATGTAAAACACCACTTCTCAAAGATCCAAGTGCATAAGAATCCCTCCAGATCTTGACGTCTTGTTAAAATGCAGGTTCTGATTCATCAGGTCTGAATGGGATCTGAATTCTGCTAACAAGCTCTCAGGTGATGCTGGTGATACTGATCCCTGGGCCACTCCTGGAGTAGCAAGGGTTAAACAGATCCAAGCTACAAGTCGATGTGACTGTTCCTAAGGTAGCTGGGGAATCAAGATTTGTCTGGAATTGCCTGGAATTATGATACAGCTCTCCTTGGCACCATGGATATCTGACATGCTTCAAGATACTGCACTTTACCCCTTCCCTGAGAAGCTGCAAACCTCCAGAATGCCTGCTTGCTTCTCTTTCTTGTCTTCTTTTCATTTGCTTCCCTTTCTCCTCTCTTCCTCATGAAGGCAACCCCAGGGCAGGGAAAAGCAATCTTGCACCTTCCCTCACCTCGGCCCACAGAATCAAGCTATTCTATCGTGTGATTCCCATCACCACACACAGTTATTTCCTGAGAAGGAAATGTGAAGAATGCCAAGTAGAGCCAACCCAAGAGAAGAAGAATTTTTTAAATCCTCTCACTGCTCCCATTAAGTTTTGGATTGTGGTTTTATTGCCTTCTTTTGATTCAGCTTTCATCCATTTCTAGCTGGCATTTTTGTTTACAACCCCAATTTTCCTTTAATAACAGTGGCTCTTAAAAAGCTGCAACATAGGTCTGCATCCACTGAAGACAGAGAAAGCCACAGAAAAAAATACCACTTCCATCCTAACAATGAGAAAAAGCTGCATAATTCCACAAAATCACAACTTGTGTCGAGCCAGTCAGAGAGCTAGGATTACGAGGCAACCAGGTGAACTAATTTAAAGAATGACATGGAGCTCCAAGGAGAGATGGGACACACAAACTGTCACCTTCGACAGAGTGCTGTAGGAAGAAATAGCCATCATAAAGACAGGGAAAGAAGAAAACAGCTAAAATGTTAATGAATCCTGAAGGGCAAGTATGTGCTAGCATGACAGCACGGAAACTTTGGGAGCCTCTCTCTAGCTTCTTTTCCCAGAGGTTTCCAGTGGGTACTCACGAGAAGGATTAAGGGGAGGGTCTGAGACTGAAGAGCGATTCTTTATTGGGCGCAGGCAAGAAACCCATCCACTTCGCACAACTTTGTTCCACTTTCAGCAAGAGCTTTCAACCACTGGGAGAGGAACAGAAAACCTTCCCACTCCCAAGATCCAAGCAAAGATCCACTGATTCTTGAGAATAGCAGAAGCAAAAGCTGTCTACCCTGATGGAAGGACAACAAACTCTCAGGCCCAGAATCTAGTACTGACGCAAAGACATCTGCTACCACGCAGGGAGGGGCAGGGTGCCCTCTCCCACCAAGACACCCACAGACACAAGGCAGAGATCGGATGCCATGAAGAGGAGCTGGGACTAGGACAAAGCCCAGGTCCCAAAGTGTAGACACACATGGCCTGCCCAAGACAGAGGCTGGACCAGGAAAACTGACAACCTCACACCAACGCCACCACATTACACTGGGCACTGAGCAAACTGAGCACCGACATGGAGACAGAGCCCCTCGGGGGAGCAGGTGTGACCCGACTGCTGAAAGCTAAGGACAGAGCATAGGCAGTAGGAAGACCCTGTGGCACACCAGGCCACACGAAGCATAAGGTAACTGCAGTCCACCACTGGACACGGCTGGAGTCTGTTGGGCTGAAGGTAATTACAGCCACCAGGAGCCCAAAGCCACCCAACTCCCTACTAACAATGGATTTCATCATCTGTTGACAAGATTACCCAAACCCTCACTCAATGACCTTACGAAAGAAAAGGTGTACAACATTAAACCAAAATTATGACATATTTTAAGAAGTAAGGAAAAACAACCCATTGTCAAGATAAAGCAACTAATAGAACTAGGCAGCTATGACTCACATATTGAAACACTCACACAGAGATTTTAAAATAGCCATGATTAATATGTAAAAGGTGCTCAAGGAGAAGAATAGAATGCAGGAAAAGATGGAAAAAATCATGGGAACTGTAGGAAACAGAAATTCTAGAAATAAAAATGTATATCAGAAGTAAACATTTCCTTTGATAGGCTGATGAAGAGATAGGATACATTTAAAGAACAGAGTCTGTAAGCTTAAAGATTAGTCAATAAAAATTATCCAAAGAGAAAGGAGAATTTTTTTTAAGAGTCCAAGAACTATAGAACAATATCAAATAGTCTGATATTCATATAATTAGAGTATCAGAAGAGGAGGAGAGAACAAAAAGTGCCAAGGTAATTAAAAACGAAACACGATGGCTTTTTAAACATACAGTGCCGGAAAATTTAGATGTCCATATAAAAAACTAAACCTTGACATTTAGCTCACACCAGATACAAAAATTACCTCCAAATGTGTCAGATAACTAAACGTAAAGCTTAAAACTATACAATTTCTAGGAAAATAAAACAAGAACATATTGTATTCTTGGTTTTAGAATTCTGACACCCATAAGAGAAAAAATTTTGGTTAAGTTGAACTTCATGAAAATTAAAAACTTCTGATTTTTCTAAAGTACATGTTTAATAAAGAGTTTGTATCCCCAATATATTCAAGTATAGGCCAATAACAGAAAGACAGATAATGTAAGTTTAAAAATGGGGGAATGACTTGAACAGACATTTCACCAAAGAAGATATAAAGACACCAAAGAAACACATGAAAAGGTGTCCAACATTATGAATCACTAGGGAAGTGAGAATTAAAGCTACAATAAGGCACCACTGTATTCGAACTCAAATTGCTAAATAAAAAAGACTTATCTAAGTGCTGAGAGGCTGTGGAACAACTAAAACTTTCCTGCACTGCTGCCTGGAATGCAAAATGGCATGCTTTCGAAACAGCCAGAGGGATTTTTCTTCAATAATATTAAGCATACAATTGCTGAACTTAACACATGATCCAATAATCCTACTCTTAGTAATTTACCCAAGAAAAATGAAAATACAAATCTGTACAAAGACCTATTAATTAGCTATTATAATAGCTCTATTAATATAGCCAAAAACTACTTATAACTCAAGTGCTCATCAGTTGGCAAATGGATAAACACATTGTGGTACATCACAGTGGAATTCTACTCCGTGATAAAAAAGAACAAAGTACTGATACAGGAAAAAGATGCATGAATCTCAGAAACTTTATGCTACATGAAGGAAGTATGAAATGAAAGTTCACATATTCAACAACTTCATTTATATCTTATGAGAAAAGAAAACCTCTGGAGCAGAAATCAGATCAGCAGTTGTCAAGGGCTGCAGATAGGGAGAGCATGGAGGAACAGATGTTCAGATGTTGGATATACACTGCATCGTGGCTGTGGTGGTGGTAACATGGTTGTGTACATTTGTTGAAATGTATTAAGCCATAAATTTCCAGACAGTGAATTTTATGGGGTGGTAATTATACCTCAGTAAGTCTAACCAAAATAAATAGATAAATAATACTATAGATAGCTAACTTGACAATAAATTGTATCATAAATAAATAAATAAATGAATAAATAAATATCCATTTTTTAAAAAAGCTTCTCAACTTAAAAATATATATATAGCACTACAGCAAAAGGATGGTGCTTGGTCAAGTGCGTATCCACATAGAAAAAATTAATCTTAACCCTCTACTTCATATCATATGCAATAAAATCCATTTATTTCAAATGCATTATAAATCAAAATGTAAAAGTAAAATCATACAGCTTTCAGAAGAAAACAGAAAACATCTTTCTGATCTTGGAATACGGCCAATATTTCTTAAATAGAACACAGTAGTGCCAACCACAAAAGAAAAAAATTAATAATTTATATCATTTTAAAAGAATTTCTGTTAATTAAAAACTAGAAGACAAATCACAGGAAAAAGAGGAGATATTTACAACATATATAACCTGGCAAAGGCTCACATCCAGAATACATATTATTAAAAATGTCTACAACTCAGTAAGAAAGACAATTCAATAAGACAACCCAATTTTGTTTTCTAAAGACTTGAATAGGCACCTCAGTTTTTTTTGAACATTTGAAATGGATTTTCATAAAGAAGATATACAAAGGGTCAATTAATATATGAAAATGTGCCCAACTTCATTAGTCGACAGGGAAATGCAAATTAAAACTACAAACTGATACCACACACCTCCCAGCAGAGCTTAAATCTTTTTTAAAAAATCAAACAAAAACAGAAAATGCCCTGTATTGGAAAAAAAAAAATGGAAAATCAGAACTATCACACACCTCCGGCTGGCAGTTAAATTTTTAAACTTATGCAACCCTTTTGGAAAACTCCTTGATAGTGTCTGCTAAAGCAAAACATACACCTACCCCAAGACCAAGAAATTCCCCTACTGCATACAAAGCCAAGAGAAATGTGTATATAAGGCCAAAACCAAAATTTCCCAAAACTGACTCAGGAAGAAATAGAAAGCCTAAATAAATCGGAAGTTAAAACAGAGGGTTTTAAAAACTCTTCCCTCGAAGAAAACAACAGGCCCAAACTGTTTCACTGTCAAGTTTCATCACATCTTCAAGAAACCAGTAATTCTAATATTTTGAAAACCATTCCTGAGAAGGAAAATACTAGACAGGACAATTTTAGCCAATCTCAGGACTAAAATTTAGCAAACTACATCTTCCTGAGTATAGAAAGGATAATGCACCATGACCAAGTTTGGTTTTATCTTAGCAATGCAAGCGAGCTTAACATTAGACAATCAATTAATGTAAATTACCATGAACAAAACGTTTATCAAGGGATAAAAATCATTTGATCACCTCAGTAG
Organism: Proteles cristata cristata; assembly: GCA_017311185.1. NCBI lineage: Eukaryota > Metazoa > Chordata > Mammalia > Carnivora > Hyaenidae > Proteles > Proteles cristata. The sequence continues at coordinate 369,969 of JAESUZ010005238.1, read as the reverse complement.
ATTAGAAAAGCATTTAATAAAATTCAATATGCAGGTGAAATAATTTACTTTGAACAAACTAGGAATAGGAAAGAAACTTCTTACTCTGATAAAGAATATTAAAGTAACACCATCAAATTATATATCATAATTGATTTGATACAACTTAACTGTTGAATGTTTAGATTATTTTCTCTTTATTTGGCTATTGTAATTTATGCTGTGATGAACATCTTTGTGCATGTTGATAAAGTTATCTAGTCTCTCTGTGCCTTAATTCCCTCGTGTGCAAGACGGAAATAAAGCAGCACCTAACTCACAGGGCTATGGCAAGGCTCAAATAAGATGTTGGATTTAGGTCTTAGGGAGTCTTGGGAGAAAAGTATGGCTTATAAATCTGAAAAATCTTATTATGTATTTACCTGGTGGCAGATTTCTCAAAGCACACTGTAGGCTCAAGTCAGAAGAAGTCACTCTGTAAAAAACAAACAAAGTTATTGTCTTAGGTTATCAGAAATTAAGGATATAATATCTGAGGAATGCAACCAATGATGGGAAGCATCACTTGCTCCAGGATTCCCCTGCATTATTTGGACTTCTGCCTATCCCGGCTTCCTTCCCTCTAATCAAGTGAGGATGACTACTATCATACTCTTTTCTTTTTTTTTTTTTTTCCTTAAATAGTTTATTGTCAAGTTGGTTTTCATATAATACCCAGTGCTCATCCCAACAAGTGCCCTCCCTCATGTGCATCACTCCCCTTCCCCTCTCCTCCACCCCCATCAGCCCTCAGTTTGTTCTCAGCATTCAAGAGTCTCTCATGGTTTGCCTCCCTCTCTCTCCCCAACTATTTTTCCCCTTCTTCTTCCTCATGGTCCTCCGTTAAGTTCCTCCTAATCTATCTATATGTGCAAACATATGGTATCTATCCTTCTCTGCCTGACTTATTTCGCTCAGCATAACACCCTCTAGTTCCATCCATGTTGCTACAAATATCATACTCTTTTCATCTGCCCTTGACCTACAGCACTCCACTTCTGCACAGCAGCCTGAATGACAATTCTAAAATTTGAGCATGACACACTACAGCTCTCTTGAAACTCCTTCCACAACTTCCTCTTACTCCTGGGATAAAGGCTGACCTCCTTGCCATGTCTTCTAAAGGCCCTTCATCATCTGCACCCCACCTACTTCTCTAGCTTTTTTTCTCATCTCTGTACCACTGTCTGCTCTAGCTACTCTAGGCTTCCCTCAGCTTCTCCTTCATTGCCACCTCGCCGCTTTTATATACGCTGCTCTCCCTTCCCCACTGCTTCCCCTTCCCCACTCACCTCCACCTGACTGACTCCTGCTGGTCCTTCCATTCTCCACTCAAGTGTCACTGCCTCAGCCAGGCCATCTGCTCCCCTTGACCATCTTAAGTTCCTCTATTTACTCTCCCAAAGAAGTCCACACTTTTCTCTAACATCATGCATGCAGCTACTTATTCAGTATATCTCGTCTTCCCTGTGAGCCCAGGGATCCTGGTTATTTTGTCTACAGCTATATCCTTATGCCTTGCCTAGCACTGGTCTCACAGTAAAAATTTAATAAATAGGTAGAGAATAAGAGAATTTCTAAACTCACTCCTCACTCCTGAGCTTTCTAACTCATCTTTTGATGCATGCTGCTAATTTAACAGACTTCCTCCTTCACTACCACGTATCCTCAATTGTTAAGGCTCACTGATTATATGAGACAATGCTGTTTTATAGAACAATAAGAAAGAAAAAATGGCTGCAAGTTAAATGTTTCTAAGATTAAGACCTTTTATACTTATTGAAAGAGAGCTGTATTAGACTTATGTAAGGCCTGAGTTTTATTATATCCATCAAAAAGGAGAATATGAACATGTAAGTGAAATAAATTGGTTAGGTATGCAAATTTACTTTGGTTTAGGTATTCACATTCAGAAGCCACTCTTCAAATGACAGTTGACATAATATCCAATGAGTGTGTTTTCCCACACAATATTGTCCTCTATGCCACCAAGGGCTTAGTAATGCAGCATTTCTTTTTGTTGTTGTTTTTTATTTATTTTGATAAAGAGGGAGAGAGAAAGCATGCACATACATGTGGGAAAGGGGCAGAGAGAGAAAGGGAGAGAGAGAATCCCAAGCAGGCCCCGCTCTGTCAACAAAGAGACCCACGTGGGGCTTGAACTCATGAACCATGAGATTATGATCTAAGCAGAAATCAAGAGTCAGACGCTTAACCAACTGAGCCACCCAGGCACCCCAGAAATGCAGCATGTCTTAAAAGAGTGCTCCAGTGTTGTATCTGGGAACTGCATCTGAGCTTCTGATGCTTTGCCACAAGTGTTGGTGTGGGCAAGGAAATCTTACTAATAGATGCCAGAAGATTTCAGTCAACACCTAGGACTTACATTCCTTTCTCAGATGGTCATCAAATGGATCCCTGACTGCAACGATGATGGGTTCCAGTTGTTGTGTCCTGCTACCAGAAACACCAAGTTCACACGTGCCCAGGCAATGCAACTGCAGCACAACTACCACCAGACTAATTGCAACAACAGATGCATTTGGCTGTAGACACCTTCTGGTATCAGAGTATCAAGATGTGAGAAAAATAAAACTCATCTTAGAAGCAATGAAACATGAGAGGTTAAAAGACTCTTCAGAGAACTTAGGAAAGTCAATAAATCAAGAATGCAAATAAATAAAAGGACTAAAAGTCAGTAAAAGGAAGAATGCAAATTCTCTCTCTCTCCCTCTGACTCTAACACACACACACACACACACACACAAGCATGATCAGAAATATGGAAATGAGTGTTCCTGACTTTCCACTACCCCAGCCGTGCCCACATGGACAGAGTCCTCCCCGAGGTGTGCCCTCTCCCTAACTACTTTCAACCTTTAACTTTTTAACCTATTAAAATACTTTTTTCCCCTTCTTACTCTGTGATTTTTCTATTCTATTTTCTTATTCTATGATTTTAAAGAAAGAGATCTGCCCACTTACCAACATCGTCGCTGTATAATACAGTGCAGTTAACTGCACTGTCTTCTGGCAGGAGACCTCTAGAAGCTGTCCACTTAGCATAACTGAAACTTATATCCACTGAACAGCAACTTTCCTTTTCCATCTCCCCAACCACTGGCAACCATCACACTACCTTCTGCTCTGTGAGTGTGACTACTTTAGACACTACTTCTAAGTGGAATCATGCAAGAGTAGCTAATTTTATTTCACATAATGTCCTCAGGTCCATGTTGTCGCAAATGACAGGATTTCCTTCTTTTTTAAGGCTGAATACTACTCTGTTGTATGCATATACCGCGTAAGATACCATTTTTAAGTTAAATGAAAATTCTTAGAAATGTGCCATCACATTTGAGCAGAGCAGACTAGAGTGCTGGAGGTTTCCTCACCCCCAGTCCAGCATTCCAGGGTCTTGGGGTCTCAATTTGTGAATGCTCAACAATGAGAGAGAAAAGAAGGAAAAAAGAGACACCACAAAATAAGCCAGTGGACCTCTCTGTGCCCCAGTTTCCTCCTCTGTAAAATGGTCATATTCAGGTTCCCAGCAGGAAAGAGATTACACACTCAAATGGGAGTTTTAACCAAGGGGATTATTTACAAGGCATGGACAGGGTTAAGGAAATTGCCAAGGGATAAAGTGGAAACCTCCTATTGGCCAAATACCAAAGAGAAGCCAGAGGGCAGATAAGTCCATTGATGTGATCCATGGAGATGAGTGTCCCAAGGCTGAAATCAATGTTGAGAAGGGGGAAGAACAGATCTGGGATGAACGAGAATACCTAGCACATATCATCTCTGAGTTCCCACGAAATTCTAATATTCTATCACCATTTCGGTACAGAATTAAGCTTTACAACAGCAAGAAAAAAAATTCTGTTTACCTCAAAGATTTGAGGATAATCCACCAGGGTGGATTTTTTTTTCATTATTCTATGTGCTTATTAGCCCAGATCACAGCACTCATTTGCTGCTCTTGGAAACAGCTCGTATTAAGAACATCACACTAAGTGGTCCCTGCTTTCCTTTAACTGAGCTCTTACAAATGCAGTGGGATTCTGTTCAGAGCTAGTAACTGATGTTCTTCCTCCTCGTCTTGGCCCCTGAGACCCTCCCCTTCTCTGGAAGGAGGATTCTGTAGTGTCCGCTGCCTCACGGATGAGATGTCCCAGCAGGAGCAGAGAAATGGGTTTTGGCTTTCTAAACCCCAGCCCTTAGTCTCAGAGCACAGACAAAAGTCAGGGCAATGCTTACCACCTGCTCCAGCCCCCAACCCCATACCTGGACCAGAGTATTTTGCCGGGGGGGGGGACTGAGCAGACATCAGTTCCTGAGCACAGCACTTCCAAATCATTTCCCCATAAGCTGAGACAGTAAATGGTAAGCACCCAATGAGTTCTTTCCCTCTTCTCACTCACAATTCATTTTCAAATCTCCCCTGCTTTCCCTGGCTGGGCCGGGCTCCAGGTGCCACCTGGCCTACCACACACCACCCTCCAGCAGTGGCGAAGTCTACAGGATCCGGGAGTCCCAGGGGCGCTCAGTCCTAGGACACAAGTGTGAGATTTTTAATTTAAGAAACCAAGGATCCTTTCAAAAGTCTCATTTTGATAAATGGTTGCTTGTAGAGAAATTCCTGGTATCACCTGTTTTAAGGACTCAGACAAAGGTGCTGGCCAGTTTCTAGCATCTAGTCTTTCCTGAGTGTCAAGGCAGTGTCATGCTCCCAAGTGCACGGGGTTTGGCTGACACCGTTCTGCAGATGCCCAGCTGGGCAGCGCCGGCCATTAGAGAGATGTCACGCAGGGCCATGAAAGCTCTCTCAGAATAGCGGGGAGTCACGCTGGGTTAGAATGAAAACCCATTTGGAAAAAAACACACACAAAAATACGTGTTCTGAGTAAAACACGTCTTTTCTTCTTTCAAAGGAGTTAGGTTATTTCCAAATGGCTTCATGATGTGTAAAAAGACTAACTTCTGGCAAATAAACTAAAAGCAGGAGAGAGGCTGCCATTCTGCCCATTTGGAAGGAGGAGTCAAGGTGGGCTGGGGGGTTCAATAATTATCTGATGGATTGTGGCCAAATTGCTTCACCTCTCTGTGTCTCGTTTTTCTCATGTGCAAAAAAATGCCAGGGGTTCAGATTTAGAGAATTATTGAGGTCCTTTCCAACTCTAAGGATATATAACTTTCAAGCTGGAAAAGGGACTTTCCAGTTCAGAGTCCAAGGATCTGCTGTTGAAAAATGAAGCAATGTAAGAGGAACTGCCATTATCAGCCAACGGGCTGTAGGCTGACAAATAACAGAAAAGAAGTGCTCTGTGGAGCCTGTCACTTGACACGTTATAGCTGCATTCCCAGCGCAGATGATACCATACAAATGGGTTATTCCATGCATCTCAAGAATGCCCCGACCATATTAGGAATTCTCCTAAGTGGCTTCTCTGTAACATTACACAGTGCCGTTCCTGACATGGTCATTTCAGTCAGCTTCAGACTCAACTCTAGATGAAAATATTACAGTTGGATGATTTGTCAAGTGCTAAGTCTAATCCTTGCAGCTTTTTTTTCCAGAGTCCTTAAAAAGAAGAGTGCCAGATGTTAGACTTGTATATTTAATGGGAAACTGAATGGGGAAAAAACCCAAAACGCAGCAAACCTTGTTGTAATATTTAACTGTTTTTGAAAACCCACCATCTAAACATACCAAAAATAACATATTTTCAAAACTGTGACAAAGTCAAATGTCTCTCAAATACAAAAAATAAGTCTGTCATGAGCCATTCAGAATAAAGCAATCTGTCAGTTGTAAAATGCAAGTACTCCTTTATAATAGTTTGCATGCTTCCAACTCTCTCAATAAAAGCCATGTTAACATATCAAAAATATCCAGGGGCGCCTGGGTGGCTTAGTCGGTTAAGCCTCCGACTTTCGCTTAGGTCATGATGTCGCGGTTCGTGGGTTCAAGCCCCATGTCGGGCTCTGTGCTGACTGCCAGCTCAGAGCCTGGAGACTGTTTCAGAGTCTGTGACTCCCTCTCTCTCTGACCCTCCCCTGCTCGCGCTGTGTCTCTCTCTCTCTCTCTCCTAGAAATAAATAAAACATTAAAAAAATATATTCAAGGAGAGTTTCATCAATGTCAGAAAACACTAGCTAACCAATTACTCAGGTGACATCAGGCTGGATCTCCCACAAGCACTTAGCACTTGTCAGGGATAAATATAACTCATCATCTATGGTCCAAATTGATCCCCCTCTTGCTATCCCTTTCCATTCATCACACAAGCCAGAACCCTGAACATCATTTACTACTCCTCTCATTGATAACCAGGTTCTATAGATTGCATCTCTGGAGTGTCTCGGTCTCCTATTCTCTGTCCCCACTGTCACTGCCTAAATCAAGCCTTTACCCTCTATCTACCAGACAATGTCAAAGACTCTTAGTCTTTTATGTCATCAATGAATTCATCCATCCTTGACATTTATCATCTTCAAATACACATTTGACATATCATTCCCCTGTTCATACCCACTCTTCCATGGTTTACTTACAGGAGGAATTTAAACTTCAGCATACACCCCATGCTCCACCCTGGTCACACTGTTTAATTTTCCACTGATTGTGATATCCAGGTGTCTGTGTCCTAGCCAACCAGCCCCTCCCAATCCCACCTCCAAAAGGATACATCTAACAATTCTGCTTCTTTGGAGATAAAAACTCCTCCCTGGGCCTGCATACTCCATCCCCTACTTCTCTCATCACCTGAAACGACCCTCCTTCTCCAATGCTCAGATCCAACTGTCCCAGCCTTCGGGAGGGTCTGCCTCCCTCCTCCAGCAGCCATTTGTACATGTTGAAGCCCTTTCCTAACCACTCTCCACTTACCTAACATGAACTCATTCTTTGGTTCTCATGGTCAGTGTGTTTTCCTCTGAGAGACCTCTTCCCCTTTCCTTGACCTCTCAAAAAAAAAAAAAAAAATCTGGTTCTTCTGCTGCATACTATGCAGCCTACTATTCCTTTCCCTTATTGCCCTTAACCACAACGAATGGCTATATGTTTATTATTGTGGTTATTAATTCCAAGCCCATCACCCTCCACGGTCACTGACCACTATAAAGTAGAGACAGTTCAGGTCCAAAGTTTACCCCCAGAGGCTTCCACAGTGTCTAGCACACAATAAAAATTTTTAGACCATTTCATTGTATTGCCAGCTTCACTTACTATGCAAAAGCTCCTTCCACTCCCCTCCAAGTCTCCACATCTTCAAGCTACTGGGTTGGGTGGGCTCTAAGGAGGAAGCTTGGCCTTCCTAAAGCCTCAGAACCAACTTCCAAAGCCCCCACCTCTCCTCCAACCTGTCCTTTACTCCAACCCATTAACTCATCTCAGATTGTTCACCCCTCAATTATAAAAAGCAGGGAGCACAAACTGAGAACTGATGGATGTAGAGGGGAGGGGGGATGGGCATGGAGGAGGGCACTCATGGGGATGAGCACTGGGTGTTATGTGGAAACTAATTTGACAAGAAACTATTTGTGGAAAAAAAAGAATTTAAAAAAATAAAGACATAAATATTCAGATTTAGAAAAAAAAAAGCAGGGATTAGATCTGGCAAAGGTGGAACTATCTTTAGAGAATCGGGGAGGAAGAAAAAACTTGGTGGGTAAAAGCAACATTGTCTGAAGGGGAGAGGGAGTAGAACTTCAAACAATGCATGTTAATTGTATGTGTCGCTTGTGGGTACACATGTGCACACACATACAAACACCCAGGCAGAGAGACTATGCACAATTAAAAGAGGTGGAAGAGACCATGGATCAAACAGCTTCTGGATCCAAAACCTGCTTAAGAACACTTCAATAGGGACTGTGTATTAGGTGGTTTAGGAATTACTGTGAATTGTCTTGGGTATAATCATGATATTGTGGTTATGTAGAATAATGTCCCTATTCTCGGGAGAAGTATTTAGGGGTGAAGTAGCATGATGTTCTCAACCTATATTCAAGGGAGTCAGAAAAGAATGTGCACATTTATAGAAAAGTCTTGCTTAAACACAAACGTAATCCAATGTGTGTGTAGATGGAATAAGCCAGAAAGAGAAAGCACACGTAGCAAAATGAGATCGTGACTATGTACTAGTCTGTCAACTTGTCAGTTGGTTTTAAAAATAAAAAAGAATGAAAAATAAATAAATAATAAGGAAATAAAGGCCCTTTCACATGTGCACTAACTATTCCACACAACACCCAAATATTCTCCTTTGAAGCTCTCACTGCACTGACCTGAGCGGGAAACAATGCCCACAGCCTTCATGTTGGGAGCGATTGTTTCTTAAGCCCTCAGGGAGCCCAGCTTTCTGATGGAAAAGCAACAGTGTCTGGGCAGTGCCTGGAGGAGGACCAGCCCTGGAGGAATCAAGCTTACCTCCTGAACATTTCCTGATGGCCTCAGCACAGCAGCCCCTGCACAAGGCATTCTGCCTTCTTTGTCCTTATACAACCCCTCCTGATAAATGTCCAAGATTCAAACATGAGTATGATGCAGCCCAATCCTCCAGTTATGTATTCCAAGAATAACTGCTTAATTTACTGCTCAAATGAAGATACTTTTCAGAGTGAAAGAGGCTGCTAACCAGGAAGGGTGCTAGGACAGTGCAGATACTGGGGCTGTCCCAGGAAACCTGGACCTATCTCAGGAACATCTGGATATATGCATGTAGGAGTAGGTCTATTAGACACATAAATGTTGGCAACAACAATGTTCATTTAACTATGGAACAAAATAATACAAAGCAACTGCCATCAACAAATTGCCTGGAAGTTCAAAGGTAGGATAAGGTCATTTCTTTGGAGGGATCAGGAAGGAATTCATGAAGGAGGGGGCATTTCACATTGGTCTTAAAACTTTAATAGTATTTCTGTTCATGGAGATGGTAGGGAAGGTCATTCCAAATGGAAAGAATTACATGAGCAAAGGCCGATGTAGGAAACATGAGGGTTTACCAGGGAAACTGAAGCAATCTAATGTTGCTGATCTGAAGAGGTGTCCATGGGAAAAAGAGGAGATAAACCAGGAGAGGCAAATTGGAACCACAGTGAAAAGTGTATACTCAGTCCAATAGGCAACAGAGCATCATCAAGCATTTTTGAGAAGGACTGTGGAGGGCCTTGAACGTCAAGCTAAAGCCTTAAAGCCTGAGAATCTTTTGTAGAAACGTCTTCTACAATAAAACACCCATAAGTGTAAATCTGTATTAGTCAGTCTGAAAATAGGAATGATCTAAACCAAAAGAAAACTATCACAGACGCTGATGTCAGAAGCTTCTCAAAACTACCTTTATTCCTTACAGTGGGTGGTTCTGTTTTTGTGTGCTAGGTCAAGTAGTACTTCTGTCAGGTTTTTGCAGCCCTGTTGTCAGAAAGCCACTGTCACAGAAACAGAAATGAGAGAGTTAAAATGTTCAGAGTTATCCAAGCTGGAGAAGAAGAAAAGAGACAGCAGAGCACTTGAGCTAAAGGAAAAGCAGGTTACCAACAGGGGAGGGATGTGGTAAATTTCCTCTGAAAATCGGAAATTACATTTTGAAGGCAAAGCTAATTTTAATGCAAGTTCTTCTACCTCACACACAAAAAAGCCTGAGGCAATCTCACATTTAATAAGATTAATTATATTTTTCCCCAAAGGTTAATTTACGGATATTTATTGGATTACATACAGAATTTTAGGGGGAAAAATTGTAAAGACACTGTTTCGACCATTTTCAATTTTATACCAGATATTTGACTAAACAAGGACACATGCCTCATAGAAGAATACACCATTGTACAGAAAACTATTAATATCAAATCTTTCCAGCAAAGCAATCTCATTTCCAGAGAGAATGGCCCCACAGGAAGCCAGTGCTCTCGCCTCTAAACACAAAGCCTAGAATATTTGTAAACAGAAAGTACATATTCTCTTTCTATAAAGAGTGTGCCCTGTTCTTCAGACACTATTCCCCGGTCAGTAGAGGCCATAAATGAATGAAGAAAAGGCTGATATAGAGAAATAGTTCTTGAATTTCTGATCCATGGAGTTCCATATCCACAGGGACAGGAAAAGTAAACAGGAGCCAACTTTAAAAGGCTGCCACTGGGCTTTGAGCTTGCAAAATGATAATATTAACTAAATGAGACCCATTATATGCTTATACCCACAAGGCCACACACGTATATATACCTTTGGAAGATGAAAGGGAACAAATTCATTATTTTGAAACCTGATGAAGAAGAACCAAACATTTTTCTTGTCTCTCCTATTACATAAACTATACCACTGGGTGACCAAAAAATAGAGGAAGGGAAACAATTCTTTCTAAAAGTACTTCACCAGATAAATTTTAAAAAATAGTCTAAACTAGAATATCACCACTTTATCACCCCAACACATAAGTAATTCTAAGCATTGAGCATCAACAATTGTTAACTTTACAAAATAAGGGATCAGACAGATATTACACACTTCCTGAACACTCCTTTAAATTTGCGTCCCCCAAAATTGTATCTGTATCTAACCAAACCTTGAAATCCTGCTACCACATTGCAGGAAATACAGATGACTGAGGATCAGCAAAATCCATACTATGCATACTATGCTATATGCTGTATACAATTAGCAAAATCCATACTATGAGCAACTTGGCTAAGGTCAGAAGGCCGATTCATCCACGGATAAACTATACAGAAAAGAAAAAGATGAAGCAGGACTCTATATTAAAAGAAAGGTGCATCAATTTTTTAAGTGATTGACTATTTTAAAAAGTATTTTCTGGGATACACATTTGGGTGACTACTGTAAAACTCTGAATAATGGTCACTAATGAAGGAATGAAGGAAGACTATAATTGAAAACAGGCATGTCAAAGAGGCTCCTGGGGGGGTGGGGGGGACAGATTTCTTTTTCCTGACATGGGTGGTCATTACAAATGCTTTAGCCTTGTGGTAATTTATGCTTGATTTGGAAGGTGGGGGGGTGTCTTTCTGTGCTTTGTTTCATAATACACTTGCTCAATTAAAAAAAAGAAGAAGAAAGAAATGTCCAGCAAACTCCTTAGAAGCATGAAAAAGCATCTAAAGAGCAACCTGGTATTTTCCATATTTGGGGGTGGTGGTGTGTGATAAGTAAATAAGACAACGATTCCTATTAGGGGAAGGTGAGTTAAAATATACTCAGTACCTTTCTATGATCAATCCTAGAAAAGGGTCAACCAAAGAGGAATATGGTTCAACTAAGAAAACTTAAAAAAAAAAAAAAAAGATATGTGTGGGGCGCCTGGGTGGCTCAGTTGGTTGGGCATCTGACTTCAGCTCAGGTCATGATCTCATGGTTCATGGTTTGGAGCCCCGTGTCAGGCTCTGTGCTGACAGCAGCTCAGAGCCTGGAGCCTGCATCGGATTCTGTGTCTCCCTCTCTCTCTGACCCTTCCCTGCTCAGGCTGTCTCTCTCTCTCTCTCTCAAAAACAAATAAAAAATGTTATAAAATTTTTAAAAAATAAAAACTTTTAAAAAGATACGTGCATTGATATGTAGAACTCTGTGTCCTCCATTCCCAATGAACCTGCCCGTGATCCCCAAGTTGCTGTAGCCCAACTCCCAAGTACAAGAAGGAATGGTGTAACCCAAGGGCAGGCCCTATTTAAGAACTACAACTTAAGGGGCGCCTGGGTGGCTCAGTCGGTTAAGCATCGACTTCAGCTCAGGTCATGATCTCACTGTTCGTTGGTTCGAGCCCTGCATTGGGCTCTGTGCTGACAGCTCAGAGCCTGAAGCCTGTTTCAGATTCTGTGTCTCCCTCTCTCTCTCTGACCCTCCCCTGCTCACACTGTCTCTCTCTCCCAGAAATAAAACATTAAAAAAATTAAAAAAAAAAAAGAACTACAACTTAGAACACTAGCATTTGGGAACAAAACCAGACTCTTCTGGCTAATTTTCTCCCTCTGAGAAATAGCTGTTGAGTTTTCCCCTTGAAAGCCTCTCTTGCGGAGACAGGACTCCTGGCCTTGGATGCCTGATGACCACATGACCCGAACTGCCCAGCATAAATTAACTGTGTCATTTGATCCACCAAAATCTACCTGATTCATAACATCAGGAAAGTGCTGCCACACTGTCACTGAGTGGAAGTGATATGTAAGATGTGTCTGTAGAACATCCTAAAGGTACAAATATTACCTTCAGGTGATTAGGTGACTCAGATTTCTACAGCCACCTTACTCCTATTGCACTGCTTTCTCTCAACCCACATTTATGCCCTCATGAGGAATTCCCTGGAATCAGCAGATGGTGGAAAAATTAAAAAAACCTCACACCTATTTTACAGATGATTCCCCATTATATATCAGCAGTCGCTGGAAATGCATGCAACCCTGAAAAGAAAGATTCTGAAAAGAAAATCTGCCCAGTTGATAGACAGAACATCTAGATATCCACTTTCTCTAGACTGAAAGATGGCCAGAAGTACAAGTCTATAATCATTCATACATAGTGGTTAATGATTTGGCCAGATGTTCAGAGGGACTACAAAGAACAGAACTGAAACACTGGTTAAAAGGAGGACTGAGGAGTAGGTATATGGGTGACCTTTCAGAACGTGCATTCTCGGAAAAGAGCGTCTACTACAGAGCAGGCAGGTAGTCAAGATAACACATTCTAAGGATATCAGTCAGCATTCTTTTCCCAGCTACCCCAGGGCTTCTCTTTAGAGTGTCCATGGCAGGAATCAAGCAGGTTATACATAGACTGACCAAGGCAAACTGACTCCCACCATTACTGGGTTTTCAGCTCCTCAACAGCAAAAGCCAACAATGAGCGCTGGTGGGCGAGCTAGCCATCTGTTGCGGGCTGATTTACAGTGGTTCCCTTCCATCACGGAGGGGACATAGATTTGTCTTCACTGGAATAAACCCATTCTGGATATGGGCTTGCCTTGTGCAAGCACCCTCATTCACATACTTCCACAAGGCCTTATTTTCCGTCATAACCCCCCCCCCCCCATTATTTCTTCTGGCCAAGGCAATTTCTCATAAAAGAAGTGCGGCAAGTGGCTTAGGAACATGAAATTCTATGGCCTTGCCACACACTCCATCATCTGGGAACAACTAGCCTGACAGAATGATAGAAGCATCTACAGAAAGGTCAAGTCTGTCACTAACTGGGAGATAATACTTTAAAAGTTTATGGCACTATCTTACAGAATACAGTACACACTTTGAATCAACAACTCACATAGGACGTTATTTCTTCCATAACTAGAACACATACATCTGGGAACCAAAGGTTAGTATTGGAGAATCTGTTCTTATTACTACACCTAATCACCTAATCACAACAGTTTTGTTTCCTACCCCTGAGATTTGGGGGCCTGCTGGCTTAGAGTTATCAGTTCTCAAGGAAAAATATTTCCACTGTGGGCACAGAATGGTTCCACTGAACTTCAATTTAAGACTGCCTCCCGGTCATTTAAGACTCCTCATGATATTGAACCAATGGACAAAAAGAGGTTTTACTGTATGAGTGTGAAATCAACTGGGGCAATTGGTCCCAATTGTCAAGATGAAATAGAATTGCGGCTAAATAACAGAGGCATGTCTGAAATCCAGAAGATTCTCTGGGGTTCCATTTATTACTTCCATGTCTCGTAGTCAAGTTATTAGAAGATTTTACCAGACCAATAAAGGAGGGGTGACTAAGGGCAGACTCTTCAGGAGTAAAGATTTGTGTCCATCCACCAGAAAAAGAGATTTTACAAAGCAAAGGGCTAGTTTAATAAGGGGAAAGAAACATGGAAATGGATAAGGAAAGAAGGAAAAAAACCGTAGCTACAGATACCTAGGTCCTATGTCTGTACCTGCAGGTAGATATAGATAAGTACATATGTATCTACCATTGCTTATGATCAGTTACAAAAGAATTGTGGCAACTACGTTTATTTTCTTCCTTGTTTTTCATGTTCATATTTTGTATACAGAAATCATTTCCCTCTTTTTCCTTTTCCCTATATCCTAAAAGAAATGCTGGTTGATAGTTCACTTCATAACTTCATTTTCCAGGTTATAAAAATAAATGGGATCTTGGCTAACCTATAAAAGAAATTAACCTCATCCAAATATGCCTGCACTGACTGTGGAACTCAGCACCTCCCTTATCAGGGAAAGAGTGAGTATGCCTTCATTTGCAAAGGGATAGCGCATCCGCAGAAGCATTATAATGCTGCTGCTGTTATATAAGTTTATATGGGGGGGGGAGGGGAGAGAAGGCTGTGTGTGGCTCAGAAGAGACAAAGGGGTGGACTTTGCCTCCTAGCTCCTGCTCTTGCTCATTTCCACATTCTTTCTTCTATGTGCCTTTCTCTGACGACATAACCACATTTCTCACACTAACTCACCAGTGACTTCCCTTTGGGTTCTCTCATGTGGTGCACTAGCAGGAGAATGGAAAACAGGCAGAAGTCAGGAGCAGTGGCGGTAGCAATGGTGATATCATGGCCGGCTCACGTGGGTACCTGGGCTCCAGCTCAGGCATTTTGGTTTTAACAGCAGAAGTGTATACGGGGACTGCCTTCTACTATGTTCCTTACAGTGCCCGGCCTAGGGCAAAACTCAGAGTAGGCACCTCATTGTTTTGTTTTGGTTTTGTTGTGGTAAAAACATAAATAAATAAAATAAAATAAAATTTACCATCTTCAGCATTTTTAAGTGCACACAGTTCAGTAATGTGAAGTATAGTCACATTATAAAACAGATCTCCAGAACTTTTTTCATCTTGCCAATCAGAAATTCTATACCCATTAAATAACAACTCCCTTTCCCTCCTCCCCACAGCCTGTGGTAACCATGATGGTACTTTCTGTTTCTATAAGTTTGATTACTTTAGTTAGATAAGTAGTCACATGATTTTTTAAAAATTGACAGAACTATAGAATCTCAGAGTTGAAAACCTATCTTAAAAGTAATCTAGCCAAGGGCCTTGTCCTGGGCACGGATCACATCTCTCTCACCTTAAATTCAGTAACCTCTATTTTTTGATCAATGGATCTCTGCTGAAGGAATCCCAGCGACTGTTCTCAAAAGGTGAGGCATGCTCTGGGTAGGCACTTCATGTGATAAAAACATAAATAAATAAAAGGTTCTTCCTTACATTAATCTAAAATACTGGACTTTTACCCATTGCTCTGGGTGTGTTCTTCAGCACAGAGTACATTCCCTTCATCTTCCAAAGGTTACATTTTTTTCTGCTATTTTACAAACATGTTTTTATCAAGTATGTTTTAGCCTGCATGAGGCAGCAAGATTTGCATAGAGAAAATCAGAAGAAAATCAACTGCTGTTGATACCCAACACTCACCAACAGTGTAGCCTGTGGCCAGAGGGAAGGCAACAGAATTCAGAAACTAATTTAATTAACACAGTGAATCCTGCATGCTCTGGGGGTTTGTCGCACATGCAGGCTTTTAAAAATAAATATTCCACCACATGTTCACAAGATTAGGGACAGTTTCTCATTAGGTGACTACATAGCTATTTAATAAACCAAAAGATTCTCTTCCAGGTAGTCATAGTATTTACCATGATGCAAGGATGAAAACTGTCACTACTGAAATGTCACGGACAAAAACCTATCGATTCAAAATGATTTCTGAAGTTGCAGAGGCAAGACCTCATTCTTTCAGTGTTTCTAGAAGCATTCATGGCAACCTCTCCCTGAATAATGTGCATAATGCATTCTTTATTCATATTTTCACAAACTCATACTGTTGCTATAGAAGCATAACCGGAAAACAATAATAATAAAGAATATGAAGAACCCAGGCACTATGACAAAACATCCCTGATGGAAGATGAGAGGCTGGACCAACCTTGCACAAAAACTCGACTCCATGAGGCTGCTGCCTCCGTTGTGTGTGATACACACCTTGGGTAACCATCCTCACCAACTTCATCTTCATCCGTGTTAAATGCACTGGATATGATTTGATAAGAACCACGTAATGTCACTTTAAAAGAGAAATGTAGGGGCACCTGGGTGGTTCAGTCAATTAAGTGTCTGACTCTTGATTTCACCTCAGGTCATTGAGTCTGAGCCTCGCATTGGGCTCTCGCTGAAAGTGTGGAGCCTGTTTAGGATTGTCTCTCTCTCTTGGTCTCTCTCTCTCTCTCTGTCTGCCTGCCCCTCCTCCACACACACTCTCTTTCTCTCTCTCAGAATAAATAAACATTTTTTACAGAGAGAGAAATATAAAAATAAGTAAAATTCAGGAAGCAATAATTTATAAAGAATAAATGTAAATTGCATAAACAAATGGAAAAATATCCAGCTTGTAATCAAAGAAATGCCAATTAAAAGAACATAAATCATTACTTTTGTCCTAACAAGTGAGGATCAGAGGAAACACTCTTAGCACTGCAGGTGGAAATGTACATTGGTATAAACTTTCAGAAGATTAATTCTGCTGGGCGCCTGGGTGGCTTAGTCGGTTAAGCGTCCGACTTTCGCTTAGGTCATGATCTCGTGGTTCGTGGGTTCGAGTCCCGTGTCAGGCTGACTGCCAGCACAGAGTCTGGAGCCTGTTTCGGAGTCTGTGTCTCCCTCTCTTTCTGACCCTCCCCTGCTCATGCTGTCTCTCTCTCTCTCTCTCTCTCTCTCTCTCTCTCTCCTAGAAATAAATAAAAATATTTTTTAAAAAAATAGAAAAAAAAGAAGATTAATTTTGCTAATAAATAACAACCTTTAAAACATTCATATATTTTGGTGGGGGGTTTTAGAGGGTTTTTGTTGCTTTTTTTTTATTTTTTAGAGAGAGAGCTCAAGTGGGGTAGAGGGGCAGAGAGCCAAAGGGAGACAGGGGGAGAGAGGGAAAAGAGAGAGAGAGAGAGAGAAAGAATACCAAGCAGACTCCACACTCAGAGCAGAGCCCAATGCAAGGTTCCATCCCACAACCCTGGGATCATGACCTGAGACGAAATCAACAGTCAGATGCTCAATAGACTGAGCTATCCAGACATCCCAAAAGATTTATATATTTTGGTCCAGAAACTTTATTTCCTGGAATAGAGCCTATGGAAATGAGTTTTTTAAATGAGCTATAAAGCACAACATAGGGGATATTGTAATAACCATACATGGTGGCAGATTATAACAAGACTTATGGTGATCGCTTCACAATACATATAAATATTGAATCACTATGTTATACCCCTGAAACTAATATAACATTGTATGGCAAGTATATACTTCAGTAAAACAATAAGATAATTAACTAAAAAATAAAACAAAATGAACACATTTAAAAATGAGTAAGGGGGCGCCTGGCTGGCTCAGTCAGTTAAGCATCCAACTTTGGCTCAGGTCACAATCTCACAGTTTGTGGGTTTGAGCCCTGCCTTGGGCTCTGTGCTGACAGCTAGCTCAGAGCCTGGAGACTGCTTCAGATTCTGTATCTCCCTCTCTCTGACCCTCCCCTGCTCACACTGCCTCTCTCTCTCTTACTCAGAAATAAATAAAAACATAAAAAATTTAAAAATTAAAATTAAAAAAATTTTTAATGAGTAAGAGTTTCATAATGTGCAGTAATAAAAAATTTAAAACACCCAAATATCAAGCAATAGATAATAAATTGTGGCTAACCGAGAAGATGGAATTCCATACAAATATTAATAAAAGGAAACGTTACATAGTATTACAATGTGGCCAGCTCTAATCTAAGCAAATTAAAAATACACTAACTCATTTAATCTTTACTATAGTCCTATGGTGTAATGCTGTAGTATTGTCCCCAAATTAGATAATGTCAAGGCAGTATTAAAACTCAGGCAGTCGGATCTGGTCCCAGACTCCATGCGCTTAATCATCATATCATTACTATAGGAGAATACTGAATGGCATGCTAAAAATCTCAAATATACTTGTCATAATTTTTTAAATGAGGTTAACAAATTGTTGTGTATAGGGACACCTGGGTGGTGTAGTTAAGCATCCGACTCTTGGTCTCGGCTCAAGTCGTGATCTCAAGGTTCATGAGTTCAAGCCCTGAATCAGGCTTCTGTGCTGATGGCATGGAGCCTGCTTGGGATTCTGTCTCTTCTTCTCTCTGTCCCTCCCCTATTTGTGTGCGCTCTCTCTCTCGCTCTCTCTCTCTCCCTCAGAGAAAAATTGTTAAAAAATTGTTATGTATAAATGTTTGTGTATATGTGTATAATACCATCCACACGTATGCCAAAATATCAATAGCTGTTGTTAGAATTATGCATATTTTTTTACTTTCTTCTTTATTCTATTTTTTCAATTGTATGTTTTACAATTAACATATATTAATTACACTTACAATTAAAACACAAAAACACTCTCAGTACCATTACTTAAGTATTCCTGATAGGCTACTGTCTTCAGCCTAGAACTTTAAAAGGACCCAATTTTTTTTAACTTTATTTATTTATTTTGAGAGAGAGAGAGAGAGAGAGAGAGAAGTGAATGAGGGGCAGAGAGAGAGGGAGAGAAAGAATCCCAAGCAGGCTCCATGCCCAACACAGCCTGATGCAGGGCTTGATCTCACAGCCATTAGATCATGACTTGAGCTGGTATCAAGAGTCAGATGGTTAACTGACTAAGCTACCCAGCCACCCCAAGAGGACGCAATTTTTTTTATGTTTTTATTTTTATTTTTTTAAGGGAACCCAATTTTTAACACAACTGCTTAGGATAAACTGATGTGCTTCACATCTGTTTACCTCCTACTTGATCATGAGATGTTGTTGTTGTTGTTGTTGTTAAATCTTCTGAAAACTAGAGAACAAAAGAGGTGCCTGGGTGGCTCAGTCAGTTAAGTGTCCAACTTCGGCTCAGGTCACGATCTCACAGTTTGTGGGTTCAAGCCCCATGTCCGGCTCTGTGCTGACAGCTCAGAGCCTGAAGCCTGCTTCGGATCTCGCATCTCGCTCTCCCTCTCTCTGCCCCTCCCCCTCTCACATTTCGTCTCTCTCTCTCTCAAAAATAAATAACCATTAAAAACATTTTAAAAAAAAACAAAAAACTGAAGAACAAAGTATCCTGACCAGAAGTGATAGCATTTTGTAAATAACATCTTATATCAATTAAAGGTTTTATTATTTCAACACTTAAAGTTTCAAAGAACCCAAATAAAATATTTTTACTCCCCACCTTCACCCCCCTACATTGTCTGAGTTTAGATACCTGTGCACATATTTAACTTCACGAACAAACTGCCCAGCCTGCTGAGGACTGTGCTGCTGAGTAGAGAGCCTCCTGACCCATGACTCACCGGGACTCCCTGCCAGCCCTGGCCTCGCTGTGCGACACTGACAATGACCCTGACCCTGGAGTTCCTCCTTGGTGATTCCTGACGGAGTCACTTTTAAAGAGACTGAAATCGCCCCAGGAAAAGGGTGAGATGTGACAGAAATTAACCCGGCACCTTCCCACACAGACTCTGCCCACACTATACAGAAAGGAAACAACTCCGTGTGGGTCAGTGGCATAAAGGCAGTAATTCTCTCCAAGAACAAGAGTCTGTGTGGAGTTTTCAGAGTCTGTAAGAAACAGGGTGAGCCCATGAGCCTCCGACAGCTGCTGCCTCAACTTCCACCAGGGTCAAGTCCGCAAACTACCTGGGCGATTTTCACCACCACACCTTTGATGGCCTTGATTGTTATCATGGCAGCAAAGCCCCTAAAAGCCCTAAGTACGAGGGTTCCAGATTCTGCAGCACTAACCAGAGGAGCACATAAATACTATTTGTATTTGGCAGCATATCCATACTCAGTAGTAACCCATTCCACAGTTTTCTTATACTTCACATTAGCATGTTATTGAGACCCTCCCATGGGCTCCACAACCACAATGACAATGGGCAGAATTCTAGAGAGCTCTCAGGACTCTCACCCACAGGTATACACACCTTCTATAACTGCCTCCCCTTGAGTAGGGTGGAACCCAGGAATATGACGATATAGCCACTTCCTCAATTAGGTCACATTACATGGCTAATGGTGATAGGAGAGCCACTCCGTCCACTAACCAGAGAGATGGGAAGTCAGAAGGATGCACTCCAGCTGGCCTGAAGAAAGCAAACATCTGTGTTGCAAACTACCAATGGGAGCTACTTGGCAAGGACCTAGAGGTAGCCTCCAGGAGCTGAGAGTGATCTCAGCCAACTGCTAGCAAGAAAACGGAAGCTTCGGTCCTCCAACATCAAGGAAATGAATCCTGCCAACAAGCAGTGAGCTGCGAAGACAAGCCTGAGCCTGCAAGATCACCACCTTAACTTGACCCTGGGCAGAGGACCCAGCTAGCCTGTGCTGGACTCCCAACGTCCAGGGATTATGAGAGAATACATTTGTGTTCCTTGAAGCTGAGGTTCCTAAACTGTGATAATTGGTTACAAGCAATAGAAAACGAATACGGTGAACACCTGTGACATTGTCAGAACACAGGCTGCTGATGTTCTTTCTCACACTTCCAGTCTTCAAAAGGAATTCAGGTCTTTCACACTCACCCCAAAGGAGAGTAATAACTGGTATTTATATAACAGTTGGGAGGTTATTTAACTTTCAGATCAACCTCATCTGAATTTTACATAATTAATCTGAGCAAGTCCAGGCAGTGGCAATCAGGAACAAAGATTCAGGCTTCCTGGATTTGACTCCCTCTTCTGCCACTTACTAACTCACTGGATGAGCTCAGCCAGTTCCTCAACCTCTCTGTGCCTCAGTTTCCTCACCTATGAAACAGTAATACAATAATTCCTATCTCCTAAGAGCCTGTGAGGATTAAATGGGTTTATATAAAGTCCAGCTCCTTGTAAGCGCTGGATAAGTGTTTACTGTTACCGCTATCAATGGTACTATCTAAACACACTAGTAAAGCCAAGTTAGCTTTGTTCTCTCCCCAACATAAGATGCTGCAGGAATTGCAGCCTAAGGTTTTACCAGGTTCTACAAGCTGGTGAGCTTGTGTGTTATTTTGAAGAAAGATAACCCAAAGCAGGGAAAGAATGGGTGCCCACCATTTAGCAGATGTCCTGAGTGGAATGGGGGAAGCACACACAAGAAAGAATGAGTTTTCTGCATTTCCCAGGAAGGACCACAGATCCAGGGGCAAGCAGGAGTGTGATGGCTTCCTTAGGTAGCCTTGTAAACAGAACTCTGGTTTCAACAGAAATCTGGATTTGACCCAAGTGGGTTCCTGCCCCTATGCAGGACTCCCACAGCCTGCGCCATATGCATTCTGAAGCACAGGTGGGCTGGCTGCCTGTGGTCTGATGCCATGTTGATCGGACCCAACAGGTGTTACTTCCAAGTGGACATAGTCATAGTAAAACCATTAAAAGCCTCTCCACTAAATTCTTCCGGCCGGGTGGGGTGGCCCCAGGAGGGCTGGCAATGCCTCCTGAGGTGCTGCCGGATCCATAGGATCCATACAGCAGTAGTGGCCTTGTCAGTGGGACAGTTCCAGGTGAGATGCCTGGTGTACCCACCTTTATAGCACAGAGACAGACTCCTAACAGGACGCTTCCTAGTTCAGTAAGTACCCAAAAGTGTTAAAGGTATGCTTTCCCTGGGTGGCTTTTGTCCCCTTAAAGTACCACGGATCAAAAGCCTACTTGCTCATGTCTCATCTGTTTTCCTCATTTCTCAATTTAAGTTTTAAAGAACTCTTGGTGTGTGTGTGGTCAGTGGAGAGCAGTGGTGATATGAGCATCTGAGTAAATATCCATTTCTCTCTGTCTGCAATAAGTACCCCCCTTTTGTGTCCAGCCCTCACTTGTGCAGCCATCACGCCACACAAAGAGGCATGCCCGGAGTCCCCTTTCTATCTTTTCAGTACTTCCCCATTGCGCCTCCTTCCCCACAACAAATCAATCATTGATAAAGTAAATGGAAAACTATAGCTGAAAGCACTTCACTTTACCTCCCACTTGCACAAAGGCATATTGGTTTATGTCAGAGACTTTACTTTAATTCATACTGGAAGATGTCCTAAGAGATCCAAAAACAAGTAAGAAAGCTCCAATGGCTGCAGGGTTTGCACAGTTAGCACACAGGAGCAGAGTGACCTATGTTAAAATGAGCAGGCCTAGATGACTTTTACAACACTGGGCAGACCTAACAAAACAGCCAAACAAAAATCTCACAAGTGGGCCACCTATGGCCTGGGGCCACTAATTTGTAATGACCCCTGACCAAGATAGAGAGTAGGAGGCTCTTACAAGGGCCAATTTGATACAAGGAATGCAGACCCCCAGGCAAAGACATGCGGTGCTCAAGCCAAAGCCAAAGCGACTTGAACTTTCTGAAAATTGCCACCCTAGTTGATCTGTGAGCTCTAAATTCTCTACTGGGCATGGCCTAGAAGTCCAAAGGAAGGCTAGAATAATACACCAGTCTACACACAAAAGGCCACAATCAAGAAGAAATGCCTCAGCAGCTGGGACCCAATTGCCCTTGATATCTTGATAAAAGAAAACTGTTTCCTCTTTCTAATTAAAAACTCCAACCAGCTACTATGGTAGGGTGGATTCCAAACCACTTAGCAGCAAGCTCCACTAATCAAGGCATTCCCTATTGGTAAAAGGTCTATAAATGCCTTTCTCCCTGGGAGGGGTGCCCAGCTAACATCCCTAGAGAGCGCATTTGCCCCAGCAAAGCTTGAGCTAGGCCTTCTCGTACACACAGTCCTCAAAGAGTTTAGTTTATTCATTGTATGCATAAGAGAATGTCAGAATGGAAAATTTCCTTTCAGTTTAAAGAAAATAATCCCACGGCAAAATTTCAATGTTAGTGACCAAAAACTAGTTAGAGGACACAGAACCCCTCAACTACAGCAAGAATATCAAAGTCAGAGAGGAGGGGAAAGGATTTGTGGGCAGGATGTGTTTGGAGAGAGTTGTATGGTAACATGTGGGAAGACGCGAAGGTGTCTGTTCTCATTTCAAGCTTAATGAAGGGCAATTCAACAGGACCGCTCAGCTTGACCTGTGACTCCTGCATTACGGAAGTCACAGTGAACTGAAAATGTTCCAGGGCAGGAGGTGGACCCAAAGTGCGAATACCAGTTCAAGGAGAAGCATCTGTGTTGAATCTGGGTGGGGCTGCACCCAGAGCCCATCCACATGGAGGGGGCCTGCGTGTTTCTCATGACAAGGAGGAGATGGGGCCACTCACGGGAGTGTTGGTGTGAGGTCACGTTAGGTCCTGTCTCATGGGGTCTCCTGGCTGCTTGAATAAAGCTGTCAATGACTCCAGGTTCCTTCGGATGAAAAAATAGTAAATGAAGAGGCAGAGTAGAGAGAGTACATCATCTGCATCAAGCCAGCTACAGATGCCCAGTGACTGGCATGAGAAATGGGGTGGCCATGGGGGTTAGGGAGTGGATAAGTTCTGGAAAACCCACAAAACATCCAAGGGGGGAAAACGTTAGCCTTAAACACCTGCCAGGTTCAAAGAGTATAAAGCTATCTAATGGCAGTGATAGCAGCAAAAACTTCGTGGCTCCTCTTATCTTTCCATCTCAACAGGGAAGACCTGGACACAGTCACAGGGATGGGCAGACGGAGTGAACACAAGTGAAGGAGCCAACCACGCTCCTTCTCTATGCGTTCTGGCAGAATGCCACCCCGACAAAAATATCTCCTGATATTTATCTTAGATTTGCTGTCACCAGTGTGTTGAGAGCAAAGTATGAATGAGCCTCTCACACAAAGAATTCACATCAATCACATGTTTTCATTCTTGTTTTAACTTTACCTTAATTATGGGCATTTAACTGGATGCCCCAACTAGTATATGACTCACATGAGTTCTCTACTAATTTCTGTTAGACGATAATATTTTACAAAACTTTAAGCTTTGGAAACTCTTATTTAGCAGGGAAGGGTTTAGAGTTTTGGGTTTTGTTTAGTTGGGTCCTTTTGGTGTTCTTCCTGATGGTTTCTATAATTGTTTCCATTATAGAGTGGCACAGCCACTTGCACTCATTCTGGCCACAAGTAGCAGTATTGCCGATAAAACATGAATAAGCTGTCACAGGTTGAAAATCTGGATGTGAGCAAAATGCTATAAAAAGTTGAAGGCTGAGAATTTGGGGCTTGGAGAAGGAAAAATCAAGAGTTGAGACCATTAGGAAATGACCTGAAATTGGACTGAAAGCACGGAAGACAAAATGTTAGAAGGTTAGCAAGCAGCTGTTTTCCATCACCATTATAGACAGAAAATGGAAAAAAAAAGAAGAAGAAGAAGAAGAAAAAGGAGAAGGAGAAGGAAAAAGCACGTATGTTGTACTAAATCAGGCTGGAGTTAGAAGTAGGGGTTGGAAGAACATTTCATAACTACTCATTTTCTTTGCTTTCCTGTTCCTACCTGAAGTAAAGGCCAAGCCAGAAAGAAGACATCTGGTAGCTACTCCTAAAGCTCTAGCGAGTTACATCTCTGCTGGGAAGAAAAACAATTTGAACATTTGTCCAAAGAGGCTAGTTTGGCCCAAAGGACTGAAACCAGAATGTTACCAGACTCCCTGAGCACCAACTTTTGACACGTTAATATATTTTCACTTGCTTGCAGCCAGTTGTAGCCTTCGTTAGAAGCAGAACATATAAAAACAACATGTGGAAAAAATTGTACAGGAGTTATTTAAAAATAATTCTTTTTAGAGAATTTAAGTCTGATAAATTTGATGATTTAAGTCTGATAAAATACTAGAAGAAACAGAGAAGAAGAATTTGAGAAGACAGCTGGAGAGGCTGTGAAGTTATTATACACAAATTTAAATAATGAATAAACCAATGGGGAAAAAAAAGAGTTCATCTTTGCAAGGGAAGCTGGAAATGCATAGAAATGGGTCCAGGAAGAGAAGAACATTTGGGAAGTTGCTCCTGTAGACTGAGGGAAAAGGCAGCATAACTTCTCCAGGCACAGGAAGGCACTTTAACCTCACTAAAATGTAGACCGGGAGAATTATGTGCCTACCTTACCACTCTCACCAAGGTGAGAACAAAATTAGAAAATTCTTACATTTTATCCTTTATTACATAATTTACTATATATAATCACATATAGCATTGTTACATATATTTTATATAGCATTTTCCAAATGAAATGTGATTTGTGTAAAAAACCTAAAGTGTTGGCTCATAATAAACATTCAAAATTTGGCTATTCTTGTCATCATTATCATTACCAACAAGGCTCAGCTAACCAGACAATACCTGAATTTTCTTGACACCACTGTGTTTTAAACACTTTTTTTTTTAACATTTATTTATTTTTAAGGTGGGGAGAGGCAGAAAGAGAGGGGGTGGGGGAGACAAAGAATCTGAACCAGGCTCCGGGCTCTGAGCTGTCAGCACAGAACCCGATGCGGGGCTCAGATATCACTACTGCAAGGTCATGACCTGAGCCAATATCAAGAGTTGGATACTTAACAGACTGAGCCACCAAGGTGCTCCTTAAGCCCTTCTGACCACAACCCATGTAGGGAAAAAAAAATTCATGGTGATTTAGTATGTCCTTACATATATATTTGAAGTAAATATTTTCCAATACAATATTTTGCTCTTAATACATAAAGCATACTTTGGTATTTTCCATTCTATTCCATTCCATTTATTAAATACTGGTGGTGGACCCCTAAATTGATACTATTATTATGAACTGGTTACTGCAAACAATGCCGCATTGCGCTGTTCCTGCCAACCATTTCTAGGAACTCATAAAGACAGCTGAGTTCACTAATGTTGATTGAGCCTATAAAGTGGTAAGCACTGTGTAAAAAATCAAATGCTTTGATAATTCTCAAATTATATAATCAACTCCCCAAAATGCCTTCTCATACATGGTAAAAAAATAAAATACTCTGGCTACCTCGTAAAGAAGCAATACTGATATTAATTTTGCTTTCACAGATCATACTTTACTTTAGACCCTCTCTACCAATTACATTCCCTGATGTTACACCAAGTACCTATAAACTCCATTTCACCAATCGGGAAAAAGGTATGATAAATCCTCTTAGAATCTGAAAGGATCCTCCTAAAAAATGTAAACCCAGTCTGTTACCACAATGATACTGGTCTTTCTGGTCTCTGACCTCACCATATCTGTTTAAGATTCTCTGTCAGAATCACAAACTCTTAAGTACTTCCCTTACGTGTTCCAATGTTCACAAACCAGAAGAGTAAAAGCAATGCATTCCATTGCCAGTAAGTTTTCCAGGTAGATACATATTGAATCTCCGGCCACATTTGATTATTATTATTACTATTACTACTACTTCTACTACTACTATTATAGCTCTGTCCAACTTCATCTCACGAGTATTTTCTTAAATGTTACAGAGGTCATATCTGATGGTGTTAATTAATTCGCTGATATTTGAAAAACGACTCTTAAGTAGCACTATCCAATAGAACTTTCTTTGATGATGGAAAGTTTCTCTATCTGCACTGTCCGGTATGGTAGTCACCAGCCACACATGGTATTGAGCCCTTCAAATGTGGCTAACACAGGTGAAGAACTAAATTTTTAGTTTTATTTTACTTAAATTACTATACATTTAAACACTTGCATGTGGCTAGTAGCTAGTAATTAGTGCAGATTTAGAGTATTTACCATAGGGTATAATAATGATCATGACAAGATAGAAAATAATAATAAAAGGAGCCATTTATTGAGTATTTATCAGGGATCAGGCATTAGCCTCGGCCCTTTTTACATATATTAAATAATTTGCTTCTCACAGCAATTCTACCTGGTAAGTACCATCATTATCCTTTGTGTTTTGGGTTCAAGAAAATGAGAGCACACAGCTAGTAAGCCATGGAGCCAAGTTCAAACCCAGGTCTGCCCCAGAGCACAAAGCAGAAGTGAATTCCTTCTCATAATAGCTACCGGCCGTGTGTGTGCTTTTAATTTTAATTGATAGGAAAAGCAGCTGTACATGAGACTCGAGAATAAATGACTTTTTCTCTAACCTTTAAAAAAAAATCTCCTCCACTTTGTGCCCAAGACTGGCCTCTAAAGAAAGGAAAATTCTAAGACTGAGGACTCTTCCACTTCTAAAAACAAACGTCTTTGTGATTTAAGTAAAAGGTTTGGGATCAAGAGGTAAACTAGAATTCAAATTGTATTTATGGTTTGGAGAAGCTCTGCCCACTTGAGGATATGAAACTATTTTTACATTTACTTGAGATTTATTCTTGCCTGCTTCTGAGAGGATTGGGGGGGGGTTGCTTACAGATTACACTGTGCTTAAGATATTTAAGGATCATAAAAAGCAGAGATCATTTGGGGAAAAATTAATGTAAGAAGGTTTTTAAGCACCCTATTTCTGAGAGAGGATTAACTAAAGCTTTTCAGTTAAGACAAAGAATTAATAATAATAATGAACAATTAATAAAATGTGGGTATTTTTATTTAATGTAGGCACATAGAATCTGTTGTTCCCTGTTTCTTCCTTGACAAAGAAATCGAATTGATGTGCAGCCTTCATTAAAGATACAGCATACTCAATCACTTCCCATCTCCCTCCCTCTATAAAAGCAGACAATATTGCAGGCAAACATGAGTCAGTAAAAGCAACTCTCTGCGAAGTCCTATAGCCCAGGAGCTAATCTTTTGAGAGCAGTTAAGTGCTGTCCATCCAGCACTAACGCAGATGTGGCTTCCCTGTCTGGTTCCCTCTGAATGGCCTCTTCTGTCCATTGTCGCTGCTGATCACTCAGGCACTGGACTGGCGGAAGGAGGGGGGGAGATTAGTAGCCCCCGTCCACTTCCAGCAGAAGAGAACAGATATGGCACTTGGCTCTACAAACATGCTCTCTCATGATAACGTGGGAAATCTTTGTAAGTGAAGAACTGTCTGTTGTCATTTACTTGCAACTGAGCTGAGAGAGAAAGAGAGAGAGAGAGAGAGTGTGTGTGACAGAGACAAGAATAACATTTCACTAGGTGTTTTAAATTTGTGGTTTTTGTCTCCTTGCGTGCTTTTTACTCCCTATTTGGGGAAAAGAAATAATCACACACACACGCACACACACACACATGCACACACAATTTCTACTTTGAAACAATTCTTTTTTAAGGGGATTTTCTAAGGAGAAGTGATTTGTCCTCATTAGGTCAGAAAGTTAAAGGATTTGATTGTCTCTTACCCTTTAGCACCTGCCTCTAACTCAGTTTTGTCCTCACCACATTCCCTGAGCTGGTGGTGAAGGGAAAGTTAGGGTGAAGAGGATAAAGGGGTACAAAGCCTTTGATATCCTTAATGTACCAACAATTCCATCGAGAGATCAAAGGAAATGTCTTTCTAATTCATATGTTTATAATGTGTGGGCTGCTTTATAGGCTTTAATCCTCATAGATCCATCAGAAGCAGGCAGGATCTTTATCCCCATTGTATTGATGGAAAACACTCCATTAAATCTTATGCCCAAGATCTCACATGTGTCAAAGCTGGTATCAAAACCCAGATTATCTACCCCAGATCTCATGACCAAAGTCACTAGACTGTCAGTGCTTGAAGGATCATATTGAATGTATTGAATACCCATGTACCAGGGCCTAGCACACAGTAGCATTCAACAAATGTTGGCTTTAGGACTGACTGGCTGAATGTTCCTTATCCTCACTTCCTTTTGGTTACACCACAATTGTCCCCTCAGAACATTTACAAAGCCTCAACAGTCTTCTTTTGTTCTAAGTAAAATGGGGTTCACCATTTTCCATTCATTCTCCATCCCATTACTCATTCCACTCAGCATGTATTTCAGTACAATGCGAGTGACAATGAAACTATATCCCAATTAATTGTGTAAGAGTGGGTGAACTGGGGTTGAGAGGGGCACCTGGGTGGCTCAGTCGGTTAAGCATGGAATTTTGGCTCAGGTCATGCTCTTTCAGTTCGTGGGGTTGAGCCCTGTGTTGGGCTCTGTGCTGACCACTCAAAGCCTGGAGCTTGCTTCAGATTCTGTGTCCCCCTCCCTCTCTGACCCTCCCCTGCACACGCTCTGTCTCTCTCTCTCAAAAATAAAAGAATATTAAAAAAACATTTTAAATAAATAAATAAATGGGGTTGAGTTTCAAAAATTAATGTTAACAAAAACGGAAATAGATTAAGATCTAGACGTTGCTATTATCCCTGTTTGTTTTTAATTAGTAGACTTCATTTTTTTAGAGCAGTTTTAGACAGAGTTCCCAAACATACCTCCTCTCCCACATTGTTTCTGCTACTATTAACATCTCACATTAGTGCTGGACATTTGTTATAATTGATTAATCAATACTGATAAATTACTTTTAACTAAAATTCATGATATATATACTAGATTTGCTCTTTGTGTTAGACATTCTATGGGTTTTGAAAAATGTATAATGTATTCACCATTATAGTATCATCCAAAATGGTTTCATTGCCCTGAAAATCCCCTGTGGGCTCCCTCTTCCCTAACCCCTGGCAACCACTGGTCTTTTTTACTATCTTTATACTTTGGCCATTTCCAGAGCAGCATATAGTAGGAATCATATAACATGTAGCCTTTTCAGATTGGCTTCTTTCACTTAGCAATATGCACTGAAGGCTCCTCTGATCTTTTTGTGGCTTCATAGTTCATTTCTTTTTACTGCTGAATGATATTCCCTTGAATGGATATACTACAGTTTACTCATTGATCTACTGAAGGACAGCTTGGTTGTTTCCAAGTTTGGGCAATTATACATAAAGCTGCTATAAACAGTCATCTGCAGGTTTTCGGGTGAACATATGTTTTCAATTCATTTGGGTAAATACCAAGGAATGTGATTGCAGGATGGTATGGTAGGAATGTGTTTCGTTTTGTAAGAAACAGCTGAGCTACCTTCCAGAATGGCTGTACCATTTTGCATTCCCACCAGCCATGTATGAGAGTTCCTGTTGCTCCATATTCTTTGCCAGTATTTGGTGGTATCAGTGTTTTGAATTTTAGGGGTATAATGGTGTCTCATTGTTGTTTTAACTTGCAATCCCTGGGTTACAGGATGTTGAGCATACCTTCATAAGCTTATTTGCCATCTGTGCATCTTCTTTGGTGAAGTCTGTCAGATTTTTTGTCCATTTTTAATTGTTTTCTTATTGTTGAGTTTTAAGAACTTATGCTCAGTGTTTTCACTTGTTTTAAACACAGAAAAACCTTCCTTTCTGCTCCATACTTCTCTTCTTCCTTTTGGCAATTAGGTACTGAAAGTCATCTGCTGCTGTTTTTCCCAAAGCTGCAGAGTTCAGTGTTGTCATCTGGGTTAACATGGTTACTCAACAGCGCTGTACTCCAAAGGTCAATAGGAATAAGACAGAAGGAAGAAATTACCGAATTATCTCATTGAGCACTTGGAACAGTCTTGGCCCAAAGACCAAGCATCCAAACACAGAAGTTGAAAACCACAGTGTGCCATGCAGACTCTGAAGTACAGTGTATCAAGTTAGCACAATATTCCATTATTTCATTACTTCTTAAACATGAGACTCTTGGGAGTTATCATTTCTCCAGGGTGTTCACTCTGAACAATGAGGAGGTATTTTAAAAAAGGAATTTGAGGGGCACCTGGATGGCTCAGTCAGTAAGCATCTGACTTGGGCTCAGGTCACGATCTGGCCTTCCATGAGTCTGAGCTCCGCATCAGGCTGTATGCTGACAGCTCAGAGTCTGGAGCCAGCTTCAGATTCTGTGCCTCCCTCTCTCTCTGCCCCTCCCCTGCTCATGCTCTGTCTCTCTCAAAATTAAGTAAACATGTTTAAAAATGTTTAAAAAAGAAAAAGAAATTTCAACAAAAATTAAATGTCTTCAAATAGGCAGAAAAATGAACATTTCTAAATTTGCTGCAGAAAATTATACCCATCAGAATTTTTCTATAGAGAAAGAAACTGAATTTAATGTTCTTTGGATTTTTATCAGCAGCAAGGTAAACAGGAAGAATCTCTCAGAAGCGCTTTATTTAGTTATATACAAGAACTATTTTTTAAGCATTTTATGGTTGGCAGCTTAAGATAATTTTTTTATTTTTATTTTTAAGGAAAAGATTTCTTGGTTCTTCCGACAGGTTGATAACATGTACCACAGATCTCAGTAATTACAGCAAATGAATTCTGATGAACCAGTTGAAAAGATTATAGCCTAAGAATATCAGAAAAGGAAAGGGAAAACACTCCTCCTGGGGTATGTCCTTTTCGTCTAAAACATTAGGCCTAAACCATTACAGATTACAGACCTCTATTCATAGGCTCCTTCTTGACTGCCTAAGTAGTAGGCCCATCTGCCATGACAACCTTTGGTATCAACTGTGAAGGCATTTACTTTCCCCTCACACAGTGCTTCACAGGGAGCACACCCATTACTTTGGGAGGTCAGGAAGACTTGAGGGAGTTAAAACCACACATAACCCGGGAACTTTTTTTTTCCTTTTCTTTTCTTTTTTTTTTTTAACTTCTGACTCTCACCTCACCGGCTAACAGTTTCCAAAATGGACAAAGCTGAATCTTACCTCTTCATCTTCCCACATTTAGAACTGAACAGATGTCAGCGAAAATCTCTTGCAGAGGGCCAGACAGTGTTTTAGGCTCTGCAGGCCGTAGAGGCTCTGTCACAATTCTTCAGTTCTACAGCTGTACATGAAAGTGGCCATGCACACACAGAAATCAATGTGGCTGTGTTCCAAGAAAACTTTATTTATGAGCACTAAAATTTGAATTTCCTATCACTTTTGTATGTTATGAGATATCAACTTTCTTTTGTTTTTTGTTTTTAGTCACTTAAAAATGTGCAAACCATTCTTTAGTGGAAGGCCATGCAAATATAAGCACTGAGTCAGATTTAGCTCATGGATCAGAGTTTGCCTTAGAATAAATCTTAAAACATTAGACAGTCACAATATACACAGGAACCAGATGCTTCTCATGCAATTACCTGTGGAATCCTATAAGGAGACAAGCCTCCAATTTATGAATATAAAGAACACTCTGCCCTGGAACTATTTAGTACATATATTTAATAGGTTACCATATATGTTATAATCTCATTTTATATGTGCTGTGAAATTCAAACCTAGTGAAGAAATCTTGTTTTAAGTAAATTTTCTTTTTTAAAAAAAGTTTCATATTTCTTTTTGAGAGAGAGTATGAGTGGAAGAGGGACAGAAAGAGGGAGAGACAGAATCCCAAGCAGGCTCTGGGCTGTCAGAGCAGAGCCTAATGCGGGGATCAAACTCAAGAACCATGAGATCATATGGGGTGCCTGGGTGGCTTAGTCGGTTAAGCGTCCGACTTTCGCTTGGGTCATGATCTCACGGTTCGTGGGTTCGAGCCCCGCGTCGGGCTCTGTGCTGACTGCCAGCTCAGAGCCTGGAACCTGTTTCAGTCTGTGACTCCCTCTCTCTCTGAGCCTCCCCTGCTCACGCTGTCTCTCTCTCTCTGTCCTAGAAATAAATAAAAAATAAAAAAAAAGAACCATGAGATCATAACCTGAGCTAAAACCAAGAGTTGGACACTTAACTGACCGAGCCACCCAGGCACCCCAAGATATCTTGATCTCTTTAAAATTTAATACATTCTCTCAAAAATTGGGAAAGTTTAAAATGTTAAATATTTAAACTCTAATATTAAATATGGTCTTAATATTTTAAACATTAAATACTTAAAATTAGGATGTTCAAAAATTTCTCTATTCTTAAGTGGCAATTAAAAGTAGCATACTAGGGGCACCTGGGTGGCTCAGTAGGTTAAGCGTCCAACTTCAGCTCAGGTCATGATCTCACGGCTTGTGAGTTTGAGCCCCGTGTCAAGCTTTGTGCTGACAGCTCAGAGCCTGGAGCCTGCTTCAGATTCTATGTCTCCCTTTCTGCCGCTCCTCTGCTTGCACTCGGTCTCTTTCCAAAAAGGAATAAATGTTTAAAAAAATTTTTAAGTGGCATATTAAAAGCTAAATATGAAGAGAGGTGCTAGTGAATAACACTACTTGACCACTCACTGGACTAAGCATTTTCCA
Source organism: Proteles cristata cristata (assembly GCA_017311185.1). NCBI lineage: Eukaryota > Metazoa > Chordata > Mammalia > Carnivora > Hyaenidae > Proteles > Proteles cristata. The sequence goes on along the minus strand of JAESUZ010005238.1, from coordinate 336,892 downwards.
CAGCAACCGCACAGCAACTGTAGGCGCTGACCACCCTTATCCCCATTTTATAGTGGAGGAAAATGAGGCACAGAATTAATGAACAGTGGACCCACGATCCAAACCCAGACAGTCTAGCCCCAAAGGCAGCATTGTTAACCACCTGGCAATATTAGCATACGTCACACTGGCTAGGTGTCATTTCCCTTTGACTCTGAATCTGTAATCTCTTATGATTTAAATGGATTCTCATTCCTTTAAGTATTTATATTTTTCTTTTACTGCCACATGAATGCTTTTCTTAATTAATTTTTTTAAATGTTTTTATTTCTGAGAGAGAGAGAGAGACAGCATGAGCAGGGAGGGTCAGAGAGAGAGGGAGACACAGAATCCAAAACAGGCTCCAGGCTCTGAGCTAGCCGTCAGCACAGAGTCCGACGCGGGGCTTGAACCCACGAACCACAAGATCAAGACCTGAGCTGAAGTCGGGTGCTTAAGTGGCTGAGCCACCCAGGTGCCCCAGAATGCCTTTTTTTTAAGGACCCTCATTTTTAAAGTTGCAGATCCACCAATTAAAGTAAAATACATATATAACCACCTAACTACCCACAAAAGTTTAACTCTTCATTCACATACAAGTTGTATCCTTTCCAGTTCCATCAGGAACATCTTTCTTTCTACAGTATTAGAACATGTTCATAGCAGCACTCTCCACAATAGCTAAAACATGGAAAGAGCCTAAGTGTCCATCAACAGATGAATGGATCAAGAAGATGTGGTTTATCTATACCATGGAATACTACATGGCAATGAGAAACAATGAAATCTGGCCATGTGTAGCAACATGGATGGACCTTGAGGGTGTTATGCTGAGCGAAATAAGTCAGGCAGAGAAGGACAAATATCATATGTGTGCACGTATAGGAGGATTAGGAGGAACTTAACAGAGGACCAAGGGGGAGAAGAAGGGCGGAAATGGTGGGGGAAAGGGAGAGAGGCAAACCATGAGAGACTCTTGAATGCTGACAAAAACTGAGGACTGATGGATGTGGGGGGGAGGGGGGATGGGCATGGAGGAGGACACTTGTGGGGATGAGCACTGAGTGTTATGAGGAAACTAATTTGACAATAAACTATTTGTAAAAAAAAAAAAAAAAAAAAGTACATGTTAATTATGACGGTCTCATTGACCCTCATGGCATCCCTCACAGGCAAAGAACTATGACAGCAGCGGAGCCACATCTTTCTCTCAGCCATTTACTCATACTCATTCCAAAATGTTTGTACTGAGCATGCTTATTATGTGTGAGCTATTGTCTGAAGACAGGAATGTTTAAAAAATGAATAATGTCCAATAATGGTTAATTTTTTGTGTCAGCCTGGCTAAAACATATACCCAACTATCTGTCAGACACCAGTCTAGATGTCACTGCGAAGGTTACTTTTTTTTTTTTAAATAGTTTATTGTCAAGTTGGTTTCCATATAACACCCAGTGCTCATCCCCACAAGTGCCCTCCTCCATGCCCATCTCCCCCCTCCCCCCCTCAGTTTGTTTCTCAGCATTCAAGAGTCTCTCATGGTTTGGTTCTCTCCCTTTCCCCCACCATTTCCCCCCTTCTTCTCCCCCATGGTCCTCCGTTAAGTTCCTCCTAATCCTCCTATATGTGCAAACATATGATACTTGTCCTTCTCTGCCTCACTTACTTCACTAAGCATAACACCCTCAAGGTCCATCATGTTGCTACACATGGCCAGATTTCATTGTTTCTCCTTGCCATGGAGTATTCCATGGTATAGATAAACCACATCTTCTTGATCCATTCGTCCGTGGATGGACACTTAGGCTCTTTCTATGTTTTAGCTATTGTGGAGAGTGCTGCTATGAACATTGGGGTACATGTGCTCCTATGCATCAGCATTTCTGTATCCTTTGGGTAAATTCCTAGCAGTGCTATTGCTGGGTCAGAGAGGAGTTCTATTGTTAGTTTCCTGAGGAACCTCCACACTGTTTTCTAGAGGGGCTGCACCAGTTTGCATTCCCACCAACAGTGTAGGAGGGTGCCCGTTTCTCCACATCCTCGCCAGCATCTAGAGTTCTCTAATTTGCTCATTTTAGCCACTCTGACTGGTGTGAGGTGGTATCTCTGTGTGGTTTTGATTTGTATTTCCCTGATGAGGAGGGAGGCTGAGCATCGTTTCATGTGTCTGTTGGCCATCTGGAAATCCTCTTTGGAGAAGTGTCTGTTCATATCTTCTGCCCATGTCTTCACTGGGTTGTTTGTTTTTCAGGCGTGTAGTTTGGTGAGTTCCTTACAGATTTTGGATATTAACCCTTTATCTGATATGTCATTTGCAACTATCTTTTCCCAATCCGTTGTTTGCCTATTAGTTTTGTGGGTTGTTTCCTTTGCTGTACAGAAGCTTTTAATCTTGATGAGGTCCCAATCGTTTATTTTTGCTCTTGATTCCCTTGCTTTTGGGGATGTGTCAAGTAAGAAGTTGCTGCGGTGGAGGTCAAGGAGGTTGTTTCCTGCTTTCTCTTCTAGGGTGCTGATAGTTTCCTGTCTCACGTTCAGGTCCTTTATCCATTTTGAGTTTATTTTTGGGCATGGTGTGAGAAAATGATCTAGTTTCATTCTTCTGCATGTTGCTGTCCAGTTCTCCCAACACCATCTGTTAAAAAGGCTGTCTTTTTTCCATTGGATATTCTTTCCTGCTTTGTCAAAGATTAGTTGGCTGTATACCTTTGGGTCCAGCTCTGAGTTTTCAATTCAATTCCATTGGTCTATGTGTCTATTTTTGTGCCACAAAGGTTACTTTTTAAATGAGATTAACATGTCAGACAGTAGACTCTGAGTAAAGCGGATCACTCTCTATAATGTGGGTGGGCCTCATCCAATCAGTTGAAGGCCTTAAGGGAAAAAGACTGAGGTCCTCCCAGAAAGAAAAAATTCTGCCTCTAGACTGTCATTGCACTCCAACTGCAACATCAGCTCTTCTTCCGGCAGGCTAACCCACCATGCAAATTTCAGACTTGCCAGCCTCTACAATTACATAAGCCAATTCCTTAAAATCTCTCTCTCTCTCAATATATATACTTATGCACAATAAGCATACACACACACACACACATATACATATATATATACACACACACACATAGACATCCTATGGTTCTGTTTCTCTTAAGAACTTGATTGGGCAAAAGATACAAAGTTCACTGACCATTGAGATACGGATGAAGGGTGCTCAGCCACACTGCTGGTGTGAGCATAACCTGTACGACGAATTGTGGGATGCCATCAACTGATATCTAGTAAAGATGAAGGGGCACTCAATTTGTGACCCAATCCCAGAAGAAAAACCACGTGGCACTGCATAGCCAGACCCACTGGGAATCATTGCTGAGTTGACAAAAATAATTCCCAGGCTTCTTAAAAAAGACTGCACGTAGTGTGAGAGTTTCAAAACTATCTCAACCCATTCAAGAAAGACAGACCTAAGTCACATCCATTCCTGAGAAGCTAAAAAAGCCAATGGAACCACTGCTCACATATTTGGACCCCGCTGCACCCCGAGACAGTAGCAGCAGCTGCTCACACTCATCACCCACCCACAAATGGGCCGTTGTTCCCACATCCCAGAGTGAAGAGCCTACGTTGATGACAGAAAGAGAAGAAAGCCCCTAGAGCACTGTCTGCATATAATAAGTGCTTGATAAACATTAGCTATTACTAAGAGCAGAAAAATACACATTTCACTGTTTTCATTTTAAGTGACTTGCCAAAAAAACTCCTGCCTTCCCTCTGGGACTTCTACCCTCTATTTGGGGGGACTAAGTAAACCCTTCTGATAGAATCACCCCTTTCTGTTGAATAGTCACTTTGCTCAGACACAGGTGGATTCTTTTTTCACCAAATTAATGAAGAGTGAAAAGTGGCCAATCATCACTCGGTCAGCTCGTGTGGGAACTACACCATCTTTCTCTTAAACACACAACATTCCATTGTGAGAAAAAATGCATGGCTGACAGAACAAAAGTAAACTAAAATCTAATTTCTTCTTCAGCTTTCTTGTTGCTTTCTTGTTATTTCCTAGTTGATCTTCATAAACACCAACCTATTATTAGAACCTCGACTTTTTTCACCTCCTATTGTTGTAAATCAAAACAGAGTCCTTCAAAATCATTACAATGAGCACATGGGAGGCAAAGAACAAACACTGAGAGGTGAGTTTCAGTATACCCTTAGTTATCTTTTGGGAACAGGTTAGCATGAAGAACATGCATTTTTAGAAGGTAATCTGGCATCTTTCCAGGAGATCAGTCTGCCAGATACATTTTTTAAACCTTTAACCAAGCAATTCTATCTCTTAGAAATTATCCAAAAGGAAAAATAACATCATTAAACAGGTGGGAAGATTTAACAGCATCGCTTCTTTCCCAAAATTTCTACAAAGAAGTTTCTCAACTGCTCCCACAAGAACAATAAGGCTTATGCTTGTGTTTGTGTTTCTCTGCTTGTTTTAAGAGCATGAGCTTAAGATGAAATAATCTTGAGTCAGAATTCTAAGGCTGCTTCCTTAATAGTACATGACCTTGAGGAAGTCACCTTCTTTGAGCGCCAGCCTTAAGATCTGTGAAATGGGAATAATATACACCCCTCCCCCCACCCCTGAAGGATTTGATGCCAATCCAAAGAGATAAAAATCACCACAGAGCTTGCACACCTACATTTTACCATCAGTAAGTGCAGTAAATGTAATTTTGAAAGAAGGGGTGGATGAGTAGTGAACAATCGAATACACAATCCCAGCATCTCTATGCAGGGCTGGTTGATCACTGAGAAGAAGCCAGGCTGTTTCATGGGCTAGAGCCCTCCACCTTGACTGCCTTCTCCTGGGCTTAGGGAAACCGTGAAGAAGCCATGGCTCCTTTCCCCTCCCTCTCTACCATACCAAAGAACTGTTCCCTTGTCCCACTCTGGCTGGTAAGACTTCAAGACCTTTAAAAGAAAGAAGCATAATATTGAACAGCTACTGTGTGCCAGGCACTTGACGAAGGGCTGGGCAAAGCTTGGTCAGTGAGATCTATGGGACTCTGAGGGAGAAACATTATTTCTCCTTCTTCTCCTTTTTCTTCTTTTTAAGCAACATTATTTCTTAAACATTAGGTGAAGGTAGGATTTACATTATTGACAACTCATGCTTAGGAACAGTGCCAAGGACAAAGGCCCCATCAGTTCAAGTTCTTGTTTATTTTTGAGACACAAACTCTGAATCTATTGAGAAGAAAACAGAGTGTGACTGTAGTCATTCATCAAGAGCCCTGACAACTGTTTTTCAAAGACTCCCTACAGCCCTAAGAAGCAAGTGAAAACTCCTGACATGACCTGCAAATCGCTTGGTAATCTGCCCTGCTTATTCCATTGGCCTCATTTGTGGACATCCATTGGTGCAGACAGAGCAGAAATTCCTTAATTCCTCTATCCCTCCCTGCTCTCTCTCACTCTGGACCTTTGTACACGCTTGGTAGTGTGTCAAGCCCTTTCTACAAATTACCCTATTGACTCCTCACAACAAGCTTATGAGGTGGCATGAGGCTGTCACGGTGTTGGCAGAATTGAAACTCACAGTTACCATCACCTACAGGCTTAGAAGATACACGTCACCCCTGACAAAGGAAAGAACATAGCACTTAACTGCATGAAGATGGTTTCCAGAGCAGGGGTCTCAGCAGCATGCCATGTGACCACCAAAGACCCATGAAGGTATACTCCTACCTTGAAGCCACCAGACAAAAGTGAGGATCCCCCCTGGTTCCTCCAGTTTCTACACCTGGCCCCAGCTTCAGAAAAGAGGTCTTTATACCTTTGCGACAATTTTCACTATTCCCTGCTGATCTGGTATACCCAGATCCAAAGTCTAAATGAACACTATCAGAGTATAAATACAACTTGTCTTGAAAATATTCACCAGTGAGCTTATGCCTGACCATTTACATTTCAGAGTAATCTCCGGATACGAAATCAAAGACCAATCCCAGGTGCCCTTGAGATCTGACTGCCTAGGTAACTGACATCCAGTAGAGTCCCCAACAACCCCCATCTTCTAGTATCCACATCTCTGTGTAATTCTCTCCCACATCAGACAGGGCTGGTTACCATTGGTTTCTGTTACCAATAAGATACAACAGAAGGGATGGGATAGGCCTTCTGAGATGAGATTATAAGGACTACAGCTTCCGTGTGAGGCTCTCTCCTCTTGGACCACTCATTCTGGAGGAAGCCATAGCGTAAGCAGACCTAGAGAGAGTCTCCTCAGGTAAGGAACTAAAGCCTCCTGCCAACAGTCAGTCAAGATTCTGTAGTCCTGCAGTCAAGATTTCAGCTCCAGCCAACAACTTAACTGCAACCTCATGAGAGACCCTGAACCAGAACCACCCAGCTAAACCCCTCCTGACCCTAAGAAACTGTAAGATAGCAAATGTTCATTATATTAAGATCCTTTGGGGGTAATTTGCTACACAGTAATAAGTAACTAATACAACATCCAAGTAGAAGGAGGCTTCAGACTTCAGTAAGTATTATCATGGAATCCATTTCACAGAAAATGACACGGGGCACAAAGAAGTTAAGTGACTATTTCATGGGCTACCCAACTAAGAGGGGGTAAAATCAGGATTTGAACATAGTTTTGGCTGAGTCCAGAGTCAGTGCTTTTTAACCACAGCAATAAATAATGCTTCCACTTCCTCCTTACCACCCTTGAGACTGGGGGATCACAGCCCCACCATTATGCTCCTATACGACTCCCATAGCATTCCATATTTCCTCTATCACACAACGTCCTTACCACACTGTATTTTAATTGTCTGCTTAAGAGTCTCTCTTCCTCCCATTAAACTATAAATTCCTGGAAGAAGAGAACCTGTGTGTGTTCATGCATCCACTTGATAAATGTTTATTGCTGGACACTGGGAATACAATGACCAAAATAAATAGACAAGACTCCACCCTTGGACAGCTTCAAGTCTAATGGGGGAGGCAAGAATCCATCAAATAAATATAAAATTCCAAGTGCAAAGTGCTATCCAGGGGTTCCGAGAAACATCTGACCTAGACAGGAAGGGCAACGAGGACATCCTACAAGGTGGCCACTAGGAATGAGGCTGAAGTGGGAGTCACAGTGGTTATCCAGGGAAAAGGGAAGAGGCGGGGCCCTCCAGGAGAGGACACACACACTCCAAGTTCTCCAGAGAGAGGGAAGGAAGAAGATGGATTTGGCAAACCAAAAGGAGGCTGTTTTCAGGGGCAGGAGCCACAAACCCACTTAGCCTCATATTTAATGCCTGAAATAAGCTAGATTAAAGAATGTGACTTTAGACATGAGGCTAAGTGAGTTTGTAGAGATATATATAAATACACACACACACACGCACACACACACACACACACACCACACACTCAGTCAAGACCACTCAGGAGACCATTTTTTTAAATGTTTATTTGTTTTTGAGAGAGAGGTAGACAGAGCACAAGCAAGGGAGGGGCAGAAAGAGAGGGAGACACAGAATCTGAAGCAGGCTTCAGGTTCCAAGCTGTCAGCGCAGAGCTCAACACAGGGCTCAAACTCACAAACCACGATCTCATGACCTGAGCTAAAGCTGGATGCTTAACTGACTGGGCTACTCAGTTGCCCCAAGAGACCATTTTTTAAAGATGAAACAAAACATGAAACCATGATATATAATTATATAACGTAACATGATACACATTATAAATATATATAATCTTATAAAATAAATATATTTATAATTTATATATAATTTTTCATCTCTCTGGCTCCTGTATTTCTTCATTAGTTCTGAACTCAAGCAGGAGAGAAGGGTGTTATTTATAGAATCCCTCCACTTAGGACCCCAACAGCTGGAAGTGTACTGAGGCAGGTTTGCAGGAGTACACAACTAGATATTTCATAGAAGTTATCTCTGTGTAAGTAAGTTTGACTAGATTTTATGGTTTCCCTGTTAGAAACACGTATTGCTAAAATCTTCAAACTCTAGCCCCTACTTAAAAATAAATGCCTTATTTTACATTCTTATCTGTCTTGATGAGGTAGGATTCAAAACCAAGTCAAGTCTTACCCGTGTTCTACTACCGTTCCTCTCAGTTTAGGTTAAAATTGCTTCTTTTGACTCCACTTCCTCCACATTTAGTTCTCAGATCCATCTAGCACTCACTGTCTTTCTTCTCTCTTATCACTTCCCAGTGGTAAAGCATTAAGGGGAAAATATTTTTTCACAGTGATGACCTGCTTACATTCAGGATAGTTTTGCAGCATGAAGCACTTGATATTCACCAAGTTCCTACAGTCTGAACTTTTCATATAATAAAGCATTTGATAAGACTGGATCAGAGGGTATACAGTTTATGGCCAATTTAAAGTCCATCATTGCTCATGGTAGGTATTCAATACATGTTGGCTGATGACCATTTGAAACTGCATTCTAGATCATACTAAGAAAGCTGATTACCCAGCTTAGGCACCTTGATGGTAGGAACTTTCAAACAGCCAGCAAAGTTCTCCTTTTATGATATGCCATCTTTAACTTTGAAAGCAGCTAAAGAACATGAGGACACACGTCAAATGATGTGGTTAGAAAGGGAGGTGAGCAAGATTTACTGTTACTTCAGTGCAAAGGGACACTGTAACCTTCAGGTACTGTGAATATAAAGTTGTTGTTTTTAACTATAGCAATGCAATGCTAGTTTTTATTGAAGAGTAATTCCTTATAACTTTACCAAAACTCCTGTGACTCACAGCAGCTTACCCATTAAATTTATGGATCAATGACTGAGACAGATACATAAAGAAACACTAGAAAAAGAAGAAATGGAATTTCTCTACCTACCTACGCCTGTCCCTGTGGTCAATATCCATTTTTCCTCTACAGAGAAAGCAATTACTTTCTGAAAATACTCAGTCAACTGAATTAAGCCAGCCACTAAAATTCTTTTTTTTTTTTAATGTTTTATTTATTTCTAGGAGAGAGAGAGACCGCGTGAGCAGGGGAGGGTCAGAGAGAGAGGGAGTCACAGACTCTGAAACAGACTGCTCTGGGCTGGCAGTCAGCACAGAGCCAGACACGGGGCTTGAACCCACGAACCGCGAGATCATGACCTAAGCGAAAGTTGGACTCTTAACCGACTAAGCCACCCAGGCGCCCCCAGCCACTAAAATTCTTAAAACCGCTAAGAGCATCTCTGCTCCATTTTGCCATATACACATTTCCACACCTCCACAGCACTTTCTCCCCCGCTCCTGGCAACACATCACAGCTACACAGAGTTTTCTTACTCTCTCTAAAACAGTCTCCACACTATCAGGCATCCATACTTCCCCTGTGGCAGAATAATAGAACTGAAGATGCTCTAATCCCAAACATGAGACTACATTACCTCACATAGCAAAGGAACGTTGCAGATGTAATAAGGTCAACAACCTTGAGAAAGACAGATTACCCTAGACTTGTCAGGTACATACCGTCTGATCACATGGGTTCATGCAACCAGATAGATGTCAGTGTGAGAAGGACACCATCTGCTGTTGCTGGCTTTGAAGATGGAGGAAGGAGATCACAAGCCAAGGATCACAACCTCTTTTAACTGGTAAAGGCACAGAAAGGCATTGCCCCCTAGGGACTCAGAGAGAAATGCACCCTGCCAACACCATGATTTTAACCCATTTAGACCCATGTCAGACTTTTGATCTATGGAATATTAAGTAAATTTGTACTGTTCAAGCTACCAAGTTTGTGAGAATTTATTACAGCAAATACAGTCCTATATGTATTGTTGCCACTAGAACATCCTTCTCTGTCTTGACTATCTGGTAAACATTTCATTCCTGTAGGTCTCTGTTCAAATATCATTTTCACTATGAAGACTTCCCAAGTGCCACACTTCCATCAGGTCCTGTGGGTCACTCCATCCTCTTTGATCCCAAATCTCTTTATATTCACCCTCATTGGGCGTACTGTGATCACTGTTATAAACAGAACTCTGTCATCTCCCTATACTACCTATCCATGATGGCAAAGACCATGTGTTTTCATCTAAACCCAGGGTCTATCTTGCACATAACAGGTACTCCATAGTATTTGAATGAATGAATGAATGAATGAATGAATGAATGAACGAACAAATGTTTTTTAAAAAAACTGTGGTCATAAACTTCTAAAAACAGGGAAATATAAAAAGAAATCAGGCTATACTAATGTAAAACTATTAGTAAAATATCAAACTACGATCCAAACATTCATTTTTCTAAGTTTGTAATCTGCCACGAATCACAGCTACACTAATATAACACTTGGGGGTGAGATGAATGAGTATTTAATGAACTCTTAAAATTACCATCCTGCTAAATTTAACTACTGAGTAGGAGGGAAAAATTCTCTTCTGAGAGGAGCCCTGAACTCTCCACCTCTAGCCATGTCTGACAGATCTGGGGTTTCTGGTGCCCTTCAGCTCTCCTTAGGTGTGGTTCTCCAATTTAAGGTGTCCAGGAAGACCTGTTACAAGTCTTAGGGGGTCCTACCCTCAGAGTATCTGATTCAGCAGGCTGGCGTGGGGCTATAAAGTTGCACGTCTAACAAATTCTCAGTGATTTGGATGCTGGTCAGAAAACACGCTAGAAGAACCAGTGGTCTAGGGCAAGGCTTACCACTTCCAGCTTCTCTGGACAGTCAGTCTAAGGAGACCTCACTTCCGCATCCAGGCACTGGCCAGCATCCCTTGGCCCAAGCCCCAGGTAAATAGTGATTTCCTTCCTCCCTTCTCCAAGCACACAGAGATGTCCCTTATGGAACCAAACCCTCAATTCCCCTTCAGCTTCCCCAGCACTAATCCTTTCCCACTGACATTGCAACATCTCTCCCTTGACTGGAACCCAGAGGCCTCTGGGCTTAGAACAGACCAGCCACAGCACCAAGACCCTGAAAAACAATGAGTTATCAGAGAACCCAAGGAATCCAACAGCCTAGAGAAGAGATCTGATGAGATCACATTACAATTGGGCAACTGTGTCCTGAATGATTTCAGCTTTACTCAGTCAGAAAGAAAATACTAACTTCTTCATATAGAAATCAAATGTTTCTAAATGGGTGAACCATTTACACAGAAATAAAACATTTCTAAATGGATGAACTATTTCTAAAATATAGCTAAAAATTCCCTCCCAATTCTGCCTAGCAATATTATTTACATCTGGAAACAAACCAATAGTAATCTATTCTCCTCATTTGTCACTGTGTAACTGACTGTGTTCAGGATGGTCAAACTTCTCCCCCAATAACACACCCACACACTTGCAGTTCATTCCCTCCACTTTCCCCCCACTGCCATTTTCCCACCCCAAACAAACCAACAAGCCCCAAACAAACCAACAAGCAAAAACGGTGAGATGAACCACAGGTTCTGAAAAAGAACAAGGAACATCGTCCCAAAGATTATGGTGAGTCGAGCCTAGCTAGCCAGAGGAAGACCTGCACAGATCTGCACAGAGCATGACTGCCTGCAAAATGGGCAGAGGGGGAAGCCAGATTCATTCTGATAACTAAAGACTTCTTACCACTGCTCTCCAGGGTGGATGGGTAAAGGTATTTATGGCTCTGGGAAAAGTCCAAGTATTCATGACCAGCCCTAGACCACTGACATTTGAGGCCTAGACATAAGGGAGCTGGGCATCAAAGCTAAAAAGTTCAAATTTCACCGCATTCCAAAGTGCAATACATTATATTTCAACTAGGTGCTGTTTGTTATCACCTAACCAGCACTGACCTGGGCAAGCGAAAGCCTTAACTTCCTCTGAGTTAAACCTTTCCTACAGCTTTAAGGCCACTGAGAATTGAATATTTACAGCTGCATCCCAGCCCTGATCTCCATGAAGTAAGAAATGTGGATTTTTGCTGCTGATTCCCAATAGTCCTGAACTCATAAAACTGAACTTTGCAGTCATTTGAATAATATTTTTAAGTGTATTCAACATTACATTCAAATTCCCTTCCCAGGATGATGTTTTCATTCCAGACCAGCCGCCACCGACCTCCACAGTCGGCAGAATTTTCAGACATGCATAAATATAAGTGCACACACAGCCATTTACCCTGGTGAAACTTCACGTACGCATGGAGATTATTTTTAGTTAAGGAGCCCAGTCAAAACTTTGTATAAAGCAAAATCAAGCAGGAACAAATCTGGTAGACAAAGTGATGATGTTCTTATTTTTTTTTCATCTATTTTTATATTCTTTTCTAGACATTTCTAGACATGAGTCAAGAGCCATAAATGCCTTAATGAAGACAGTTTTGATGATAATGGTGGCAACATCAATAGTCAACCTATTCCCTAACTTTTTTGTTCAATATAAAATCCATATGTAGACAAGACCACATCTATCCAGATCACTGTCACTTTACAAACATGTCAGAGAAAAATTAGCTTGCCTATTTGGTAAAGAGGGAAAGCAAAGCATTCACCAGATACATACGTAGTCCACAAAATGTACACTCGCTAAGGGCTGAGACGTGCTTGTTTTGACTGCTGTACCCCTACCACCTACAACAATGACTGGCACATAGTAACTGCTCAATAAAATCCAAGCTTACACACTCCAGTGTATGGCTAACTAATCAATATACCAACTAATCAATACCAATCAGCTATTGCCACAATAATGCTATGTGGCAAACAACTACAGATCCTACAATAAGCATTCTTTCTTTCTTACTCACACATCTGTTGATTGGTTAGAGATTACCTAATCTAGGTTGGGCTTAACTAGGTTCCAGTCAGCTATACATGTCTGTCATCCTCTCCAGGACCAAGAACAGCTGAGCCATGTTCTCCCAGAGACAGAGAGAAGTACAAGAGGCCAAGCCAAACCACAAGCTCTCTCAAGCTTCTACTTTTGTGTCTGCTAATATCCCACCGGCCAAAGCAAGTCACATGACCACGCCAGCATCCCTCGGGTGGGGAAGTATACTCTTTTCACAGATGTACAGTGGAGAGGGAGCAGTGTCTCCCATAGACCAGTGTTTCCAAAACCTGAAAAAGGTACTTTTATTTTAAAGATAATAAAATTTGGGGTACTTGGGTGGCTCAGTAAGTTAAGCATCTGACTCTTGATTTTGGCTCCAGTCACGGCCTCATGGTTTGTGGAATCGAGCCCTGTGTCAGGCTTTCTTCTGACAGCACAGAGCCTGCTTGGGATTCTCTATCTCGCTCTCTCTTTGGCCCTCCCCTCCTCATGGTCTCTGTCTCTCAAAATAAATAAACATTTTTTTTTTAAATAAAGTGGGGTGCCTAGGTGGCTCAGTCAGTTAAATGTCTGACTTTGGATCAGGTCATTGATCTCACCGTTCATGAGTTTGAACCCCACATTGGGCTCTGTGCTGACAGCTTGGATTCTGTGTCTCCCTCTCTCTCTGCCCCTCCCCATGTGCTCTTGCTCTTGCTCTCTCTCTCAAAAATAAACATTAAAAAATTTTTTTAATAAAGAAAACAAAATTCCTCAAGGACCTCTAGGGTTGCCCAGTTATTTTTGTTACAAGTCCCTTAAATATTTGGAACCATAAAGCAACATGTATATTCTGTGCTGGTAGTCTTACACCACTATTAAAGCAAATGTACAAACTAAACTCAGACCAAACTGCAAAGCCAAGAAAATTCAAAAATACCATTAGTGCATAAAGGAGTATGTTGTTTTGCTGAAATGAAATTGCTGCTTTCAATCTGACCATGGTGCTGACTTCTATGGCCCAGTTTCCTTTGCGTTCCTCATACCTCTGCTGCTAATGCCGTATGGAGACGCCATTTCCCAAACACTATCCTCTCTTCTAAAAATAGCACCCAGTGATATCATTTGGTCTGCACGTGATGCAAACACATTATTTTTATATTAAGCTTGCTTCTATTTTTTTCTCATTAGACCATGACAATTAATGAATTTCTATTCAGAGCAAATGCTTCAAAAAACCCAATGCACCAAAAATAAGTGAAGGATTAACGCTTGTGGTGTTAAGTATCATTAGAAGGTCCAGAGTAAGTACATACATGCCCATATTTTTAAGACCATGATTTAAATGAAGCTTCAAAATTTTTAACTTCTCATTGAGACTCCCCCAGAGAAATGCAGACCTCAGAGAGAGAAACACTGAGAAATCTCCAATCTCCACCTTGCTACCCCAGTGCATTATAAAGCCACTCCAAGTACAGCCTCATATTCTGGGCTCCACAGCTCTGTCCGCTGCCTCTCTATTGCTCATTCAGAGTTACCAACATGTTCACTACGACCCCAAGCCATCCTCTAAAAGCTCAAAAGAAATTCTGATAGACTATTTAAGATTAAATAGCCAGAAAGATGAAGAAGAAGGGGGCCTGAGAAATACACTGTCATTTCTTCACCAAGCGTGGACATCTGTCAGTGTCTGCCTTCCCAGCATCCACCAGAACTACCCTCCTCAGCGCCTTGCATTCTGGGTAGGCCTTCTGGTAAGGGGACAGGCAAAATGACCCAGCCAACTTGCTTTTCCAGGAATTTGAATCTCCAGGGAAAGAATGTCCAGATGGAAAGCAATGATTCCTGATTCATCCCGATGTGAGTCCTCAAAAGTCTATCCCTTGGTTCCCCAATATCCAGAGCCTCTAAACTGCCCAACTTCCTTTCTAAGGCCAAGTCATATAACATTCTTGCTTCTCCTTCAATTCTGGGAGCTGCATGATAGCCTTCCAGTGGATTCCTTTTTGGCTTCAGTAACCAGGGTTGGTTTCTGTACCCCAACTGATAAATATTCCAACATGAATTTCTAAACATAAACAATCTCAAACAAGGCAATGATTACACGAACAAATGCAACTGTGTTTGCCTTTAGGTTCCCAAAACAGAAGTGATCTCATCCCCAAATGCTGTTTATGCTGTATAGTCAGCTGCTGCAGCCCTGGGATTAACTCTTCCTCTTCCATCCTCCAGCCCCAGAGTTCTGGGAACTCCCACCAACAGGAGAAGGCACCGACAAAGGTCATTCCCCTACCTTGTCAGGGTTCAGGCCAAGGGTCACTGGACACTTGCATGAGACAGGTTTATGCTCTTCTAACCCATTCCAAGACCTTCAAACAGGTGCAGTAGGGCAGGGAAAGCTGAAGAAGAACCAGTGGATGGCTCCCCACACCTCCATGGCACAACTAGATTCAAGTCTTCCAGATGCAACTATTAAGTGCTAAATCCATGTATATTTCTTTATTCTTTGTATGAGCATTCTTCCCTCCCTTTCTGACACGTGTGTGGAGCCCTTTCTACTTCTACAATTGATGCATGTCAAAAACAAACACCATGCCACAGACCAAGAGTCCTTAGGGGACAGGAACTAAATCTCACTGACTTTTAGAACCTCAGGGTCAAGCATAGTGTCTACATGTAGTACCTCCTCAATGAACTTGTTCATTGTGCTGGATGATTGAATCGATTACTCAGCCAATCCCAGAATATACATACGCACTTCTGGATCACCACCACCACCACCACTATCATCATAGCAAACATCGATACAGCATCTACTCTGTGCCGGGCACTGTTCTAAGAATCTACATGTATTAACACTTAATCTTATAACAGCAGTAGGAGGTAGTCACTTTCATCATCCCAATTTTACAAATTAGGAAACAGTCTAGAGATGTTAGGTAACTTGCCCAAGGTCACTTGAGTAGTAAGTAGCAGGGTAGGGGTTCAAAAAAGGCTGCCTGGCCACAGAGTCCCTACTCTCAGCCACTATGCTGCACTGTTATGACAAGAATACGCCAGCTTAAGTTTACTTCAATGCCTGAAGAGTGGAGATCCTGCCTTTATCACCCACAACACCTGCTACAGCAGGTGTGGATTAAATGACTGGCTCAAGATGAACAGGATACATTCCTATTCCTCCCAACACCTGCTACAAAGAGTCTGGAGAAACAATGGAGCAAAAACAATTACACATGTACTTTAAATATATTATACCTGAGGAATTAGGGATACATACAATATATTTATGTTTTATGTATTTATTATATTCAGGATACAATGTATATATTTTTATCCATAATTATATATTAACCAAGTCCAAGAGAGGCACTTAAAGAAATGTAACATACATTAAGCCAAAGCTGAAGTCACTATTAGAACAGTTTTTTTGGATGACGTGAGAATATTTATTATTTTCAATTTTATATCTAAAAATAGACAAAGGAAGAAGATCAGACATACTTCTATAAGATGATGATGATGATGATGATGATGATGATGATGATTTTGACAAGGAAAGCCTTTTCATAAATGTGGCTTGAAGATGGGAATTGAAACAGAAACTTCAAGATCCCTTACTGTCATTAATACTACAACTAATCAATTAAAGGAAAAGCCAAATCAAAAGCACTCAGTGCAAGTAAATAAACAGACACATTTAAGAGATCAATTAAGAGATTAAGGATTTTTAGATCTAAAAATTTTAGATCTAAAAATTTTTAGATCTAAAAATCCTAAGATATTTCAACTTAGCAAAGTGAGTAAAGTTAACCCTTCAGAGCAAACTAAAAGGAAAGAGGGGGTTTTTTAAATTTTAGTGTTCCCTAGAAACAAAATATCAAAATTAAAAACAATTCTAAATACTTTATCTCTTGCATGGAATATCAGAAAGAACCTATACTTCCTTGTTCATGAAATGTAATTCAATAACTTATATAAGTTTTCTTTCTCTCAGTAGTCCTGTCCTGGTAAACAGCCAAACACCTGCACATCTGCTCAAGCCAGAAGCACAGAAAAGGGAAAAATCACACACACACACACACGTACACATGCATGCACTCGTGCACATGTACACACACACACACATACGTGCCTTAGCCAGCTAACCACCGTCTATGACAGCCAATCCAAGTTTTTGCTATACCGGTGCTATGAAATGCACAAAACTACCTGCCACGGAGGAACACAAACTTTCTGTCAGATGTTTGAGCCAGTGTGCAAAGTTAACTGGTGTCAGTAGGAAGTGCCCTTGCAAAGTGGCCAGGACTGAATGATGCCCTTAACAAAATTTCATACCTTACTCTTTATTTCATGCTTTGTTCTTCTGAATGCGTGTCCTCAACTGCCCATGCACCCACTTATTCAATTAGTATTTATGGAGGACCCAGGCCTGCTTTCGTTTGAAGTCTCTTGAATTAAGTCCAGCCTCTAACAAAATACCAGGTACAACAATTCTTCTCAGCCTAGCAGACAATCAAGAAACCCCAGGCACTGGATTCTCCAGCCTTGGAAAAATGAAAAAGCTAACAAGCAGAGGAAGGGGCTTTGGAGCCTGAAGGGGGAGTGGAAAGAAAAGACCCAGCTGGAGAGATGCTCTCCAGACCTAAAATAGAAATGCTGAGAGGTCGCGGCAGATTTCAATCTGCGAATCTAAAGAGTCACATTACTTTGTTCTGATATGAATCAGTGACGCCCATGTGTTTCCACTGCCCCAGACACAGGCTACCTGTTGCCCACCCCCACCCCTGGAAATGAGGGGGCAGGGACAGAGGGAGAGTGGGCAGGGTGGGGGGTGTGAACAGCTCCAGGGACCACTCCAGTCCCCCACCCCCAGCTACTGGCAGATCCCCAAGAAATGTTCCTTTCCAAACTCTGGGAGGGTATCCTCTGCGTTCAAATGATGAATACAATGCTGAGGCTTCTCCAGTGATGGGAAACGGGAAATGCTAAGGACAGGGGCCTCAGCTTTTGCTCCTATCACCTGCATCCTCCCTTCTCAACCTCATCCCCAATTTTAAACTCCCCCTGAGCTACAGAAACTATCTACTGGAGTACTAATATTATAAATACTCCCACTACCTCCCTCAAAAAAAATTCCAGTACACGTTCACTCTACCATATTTCCAAGTAGATATAGTGTCATGGGGTTTTTCTTGACAATTTTAAGTAATTTTATAAATATATATGGCTCTCACTTATTTATGGGAAGATAAATAAATAAGTTTTGAGAAAATCCACCAGGATTCTCTCAGCTATTGGTTTCACTCTCCTGTGCCCAACACACAGTTGATAATAAGTAAAGGGTCACTTTTCTTCACATTTTCTTTCTCCTAATGGTCAGGCCAATAAACACCATAATGATCAAAGTGCAGGCAGCACAGAGAACTCCAAAAAGAAACACCGCAGGTCACATACTATGGAATTATCATGAGGACATAGAACCAGAAATAATTCTTTTTTTTTTTTTATAATTTTATTTTATTTCTAGGATAGAGAGAGAGACAGCGTGAGCAGGGGAGGGTCAGAGAGAGAGGGAGACACAGACTCTGAAACAGGCTCCAGGCTCTGAGCTGGCAGTCAGCACAGAGCCCGACGCGGGGCTCGAACCCACGAACCGCGAGATCATGACCTAAGCGAAAGTCGGACGCTTAACCGACTAAGCCACCCAGGCGCCCCTAGAACCAGAAATAATTCTTGCCTCACGAAGGCCAACTCTCTCCTCACTCACTACTCCTAAAATGCATTTTATGTATTGGGTTGTGGTGTCCTAGGACCTTAGTCATTTGCTATGAAGATCAGTTTAAGCTTTTTGCCCAAAATGAGAGGAGGTTTGTATCTCTAATACCATCTTGCAGTTAATGAGAGCTTTGGTCAGCAGTTCCAGAATCTTTATTGAGCTCCTGCTTGGTAAGTGACCCTGGACATGCAGGACACAGCACAAGCAAGTGGACACAGTTCCACCTTTACGGGGTTTAGGACACAGCTGCAGTCATTAATTAAATAAACAGCCACTTAATTACAGTTGTGACACAGTTTTTAAATAATACAACTTGTGAAAACCATTTCCTTCCAAGACGTGCAGTTAGGGAGGAGAGAGAACATCAGCAGTGAGGCAGGCACATGCCCTCAGGTCAACATCTCACTATGGGGCCTGTCTGAAAAGGAACCTTCTACCTAATTTTTTTTAAGTTTATTTATTTACTTTGAAAGAGACTATACATGCACACAAGCAGGGGTGGGGCAGAGAGAGAGAGAATCCCAAGCAGGCTCCGTGCCTTCAGCGCAGAGCTCGATGCGGGGCTCAACGCGGGGCTCAAACCCGTGAACCATGAGATCATAACCTGAGCTGAAATCAAGAGCTGGATGCTTAACTGACTGAGCCACCCAGGCGCCCCTAATGCTTTCTTATACCCTGAGAAAGTTACATGAGTTTTGTATCCCAAGTCACCTGTGAGAGATGCACTAAATTATGTAAAACCAAAAAATTGTAGAAAAGTCTTCAACCATTGCACAATGTCTCAGTGAGTCTCTCTGTCCATAGCCTCAAATTATGAAGGAGGCATTTGGCCTGAGGCTTGTCCTGGATGTCATCTTTCTGTACCTCCTGTCAGCACCTTGTTCCAACCCCCTCTGACGTCCTCCAAGTTCTACCCACCTCCACCCGCCACTGGACACCTACCCCCAAGCTCATTTCTATGAATTCAAGCAGAAACATTAACTGACAATGTAGGTAATGAGTCATAAGGGCCTGGTTCTGAATTATTTGCCTTTTAAAGGAGGATTCCAGGAGAATAAGAGAAATCTTTCAGATTCTAGAAACTAAAATAATAAAATGATGTCTGGTTGACCCAACAAACCCTGCCTTAGGTACAGAGACCATCAAACTGTTGTGCAACCCTAACCCACAGAGTGAAATGGGTCCAGTCTCTGAGTTCTCCCTCACATGTGTACAAATTCTTATTTCT
Organism: Proteles cristata cristata; assembly: GCA_017311185.1. Taxonomy (NCBI): domain Eukaryota; kingdom Metazoa; phylum Chordata; class Mammalia; order Carnivora; family Hyaenidae; genus Proteles; species Proteles cristata. The sequence goes on along the minus strand of JAESUZ010005238.1, from coordinate 317,110 downwards.
GTCTGTGCTTATTTCTAGCACACTGGCCTCTGGAAACACCTCAGGTGACGGGATAACACGTGAAGTCACTTTTATTTTATTCTATTCTATTCTATTTTTAAAGTCCAAAACTTTATTTTAAAAATCATCATAAGCAAAGTTAAGTGGGGAAAAAGAATTCATAGTATACATGACCAAGGACAAATAAAATAAGGGGGAAGTAGGAAAAGGGGCCAAGGGTACAAGAAGAACGCAGAGGAGAAAGAATAGCAGTTGATCAATAAGTATTTTGAAAGAGGCTCCTTCTCAGTGTTGACTGTAAAATAACTTAAACTGTGACACATCCACACAATGGAATACTCAGCAGTAGAAAGGAATGAGAATGAACTCTCAAAACATGCAATAATCTGGATCGATCTCCAGAGAATTATGCCAGGTGAAAACAGTTCATCCCGAAAGTTTGCATACCTTATGATTCCATTTTTTTTCATACTTTTACTGAGATGTAATTCACATATCACATATTTCATCCAACATGTAAAAGTCAGTGTGGGGTTTTTTGTATATTCACAGTTTTACAACTATTACCACAATATAAATTGAGAATATTTCCATCACCCCAAAAAGAAACACTACCTATTAGTAGACCACCCTGCTGCCCACGCCTTAGACTACCACCAGTACTTTCTGTCTTTATGTGCTTGCCTATTCTGGATATTTCTTATAAATGGAATCATGCAACACATGGCTTTTAGTGATTAGCTTCTTGGCACATTTTTCAAGGTTCCTCCATTCTGTGGCATGCATCAGTACTTTCTTTGTATAGCCATTCCAAAATGCCGTATGTAATCAACTGATTCTCCAGTTCTCTGATTCTTTGATCTTCTGATACCAGCTGGGTGTCCTATAGTTCAATTCAATACTGACAGTAAGTACCCAAATGTAGCATCAGACTCCACAGGTTTTTATTTTTATGGATGTACTGCCATTTATTTATTAAATTTTTTAAAATCTAGTATGATTAACATATAGTGTTCTGTTAGTTTAGGTGTACAATATAGTGATTCAACAATTTTTTTAATGTTTATCTACTTTTGAGAGAGAGAGACAGAGTGTGGGCAGGGGAGAGGCAGAAAGACACAGAATCCAAAGCATGCTCCAGGGTCTGAGCTGTCAGCTGAGCCTGATGCAGGGCTCAAACTCACGAACCGAACCGTGAGATCATGACCTGAGCCAAAATCCAACGTTTAACTGACTGAGCCATCCAGGCGCCCCAGGGATTCAATAATTCTATACATTAGTCAGTGTTCAGCACAATAAATGTAATCTTATTCCCCTTCACCCATTTTACCCATCCCCTCACCCACCTTCCCTGTGGCAACCAATTTGTTCCCTGTATTTAAGAATCTGCTCTTTTGTTTTTCTCTTTTTTCATATGAAGCCGTTTTAAAACAAAAACCACATCTAAATCTGCCACCTCTCTGAGGACATCAAACTCAGATCATAGAGTATTGGGGAAAACGTATTCAAACATTTAACTCTGCTATGGCTCTCTTCTCATCCTTCAACTGTGTACTTTAAAGTGATACAGAATCAGTCTTGTCCCAAACACACACACACACACACACACACACACACTGTCCTTACATGACCTTGACATGATTTCCTTTTAACAAAGACTTTCCAGGAAGGGAATCTAGTAAGTGCTGTGAGGAGTTATCTTTCTGAATGATCGCAACCGCCTCCTGATACCATAGGACACTGGTATTTTGAATTGTGAAATAATATAAACCAGTTTTTCAAGGTTAAACATACACCTTTTAGGCAGAGTAAGCAGTATCGTCTGTTCCCTCCCTTCCTAATTAGAGGAATCTGCAGCTCAGGACCTCATTCCACACGTTGCTGTGTTAACACACAGCAATCCTGTAGCAGGAAGCAGGGGCCCAACGGAAGAGGGAGCAGAAATACAGAATATAGAGCTGCGCTCAGTCACATCTAGCAAACAGGCTTCCCCTTTCATGTTACACCGGGGCCTGCTGCTCCTGCCCTTCGATCTTTCCTAGTGTAATAATATTATTTCCGCGCCGGCTTCCCAGTGCCAGATCCTTCTCAGCCCATGCACACCTGCTCTGTTCTGTAGACTTGTATTTACATTTCCAGCGCTCCAGTTCCACCAGTCTTGTTCTACACAATTGGCTTTACTGTCCGGTGTTTCACCCACAGACCCACATGAGAACTAATCTGGTGATCTACCGTGCCCCAAAGCCCAAAATGTTTAAAGGAGAAAGCGATGACACTCCATGGATTTATACGCTAGGTATGCACTGGAGGGGTGTATCAGCTTCATCAAGAGGTTGGACGCCAAGTGACAGGTGCCAGACCAAGAGTGATCAGGGAGAGCTCATGCTCCAGCTTAAACCTACTTATGGCTGCCCAGCACAGCCAGAAAAAATTCCACTTCTTCCATGGCCTACAGTCCCCGGGTGGCACGGCCTTTACCTTCATCTCTAGTTTCAGATTACATCATATACCATTTCTCTTTTCATATTCAAACCTCTCTGGCCTCTCTCCTATTCCTTTGACATAAGCTAAGCTGTGTCTTGCCTCAGGGCCTTTGCACTAGCTGTTTTCTCTGTCTGGAATGTTCTTCCCGCTGCTTTTGTCTTGGATCTCAGCATAACAGTTATTTTCTAGTCCCCAGAGAGGCTTCCCCTGGTTACCCAATCTAACGGCATCTCCCAACCCCAACTCAGTCACTCGATTCCATCACCTTGCTGATTTCCTTTGGTTTACTTATATTTCTTTTTTTTTTATTTTTTTAACGTTTATTAATTTTTGAGAGAGAGAGAGAGCACAAGGGGGGGATGGGCAGAGAGAGAGAGAGAGACACAGAATCTGAAGCAGGCTCCAAGCTGTCAGCACAAAGCCCAGTGCAAGGCTCCAACTCACAAACTGTGAAATCGTGACCTGAGCTGAAGTCAGACGCTTAACCAACTGAGCCACCCAGGAGTCCCTAGTTTACTTATATTTCTGAAATAATATAGTTTTCTTCCATAGTAGCTGTCCAGTAAATAGTTGCATGACAAGATAATTAATTGCTAAATTAACTTGTGTTTCTTCTCTTTGTATTTCTCTTCACCTTGTTCCATAAAAGTAGCCGTGCCAAACACTCGTGTAAAATCTTGCTTTTCAAAGTTCAAAGTGAAGTTTCTAGCAAGATATTCTCCTTCCTGAGGTTATTCCCTAAAACCTGAGTTCATTGAAGGTATTAGCTAAGTGACCTTATGGACAACAAAGGGATATAGGTAAAAATTAACTGACATTGGCAAAAAGAGATGGAATGTGGCAGGGATAACCGACCTGCCACCCAATATTCGTATTCCTTTTCCATGATGTAGAAGTGATGCTGGGAAGCGGCTGCTTCACCAAGAACTCCATTTCCTGGACACCCTTGTACCTGGGCAAGGCCGTGTAAGTAGTTCTCATCAATGGAAAGTGAGAAGAAGTGTTGTGTGTCCCTATGTGGCCAAGGGCTTTATCTTCCATGTTCTTTTCTCCTTCCACATGGTGTGGAGCAAAGGACTTTGAGTCCCTGGAAGACGGTAAATGTGTAAGTTGGAAACAGTTTGGGGCCCTGAGTCAGTGCTTGGAGGGGAAATGTCTGGCCAGAATATCTATTTTCAACATTGCATGAGGAAAAAAAATATATACTTATTATGTTAAACACCAAGGTTCATGGGTGTGTTTCAAAGGTTGTCCACCATGGCTAGTACAAGTTGGGTGAGCCTGGAAGACACAGTGAGAGTAGGCGGGCCTTCCCATCCCCTGGTGACAATGTCCTGTCCACAGGGCAAGGCAAGGTGTGTGTGTGTATGTGTGTGTGTGTGTGTGTGTGTGTGTGTGCTATAGCTAGAAAGTCTGGGCTTTATGCCCAGGTCCCACTATTTGCAACTACAGGCTTTTAACCTATCTTCCAAGTACCCTAACCATATGCCTTGTCCATTCTGGTGCAACACTGACAAGGAACAGGGTCTTCAGAACAGATGAGATTACATTTTCAGTAGTCTGGGAAGAGGAGAGCTCCAAGTCAAATTTAAATTAATTTTTCAAAATAAACATATAACGTTTCTTACTTGCCTAAATTTTTGGACTGAAATTTCTGTTATACCAATTGAACAACTTAGAGATTAGAAATCCCATAGTCACAAAGCCTAAAAACCAAAAGCAAAACACTCTGAACCAAAAAAAGTATAAAATGAATGAAATTCAGCTAATCACCCTTCATGCAAGGCCGCAGCAGGAAGAATCTGCTGACTGTTGGGGGGGATGGGGCGGTGCTATGCAAGATGGCGGTACAGGAAGATCCTGAATTCACCTCCTTCCACAGGCACACTGAACCCAACATATACACACAGATCAGTTTCCTCTAGAAAACTAGCTGAGCAGCTGCTTCACATCAGCAAACAACCAAAGAGCCACATCAAGGTAGGTAGGATAGGCGGAGACCTGGTATTACCATAAGCCCCAGTTAAGCAACCCTCAACTTGCTGGGAGGGAAGTCAAAACCCAGAGCTCTCCCCTGAGAAGTGAAGTGTTCGTACCCCACAGGGGGCACTCCAGTTTTTAAGCCCTGCACCTGGGAAACAAATCCCCAAAACGTCCGTCTTTGAAAACCAATAGGACACACATCCACAAAACCGAAAGGCCATTACAAACTGAGAAATGCTTCTTAAAAGCCTTGCGTGCAGACCTACTCACCCCAGGGCCCAGTGCAGGGGCGGCCATTTGAAAAACAACCAGATTTTGTGCCAAAGAGATTCACTTGCTGATCTTAAAGCCTCTGACGAGGGGGAGGGACAGGACTACTAAGAGACTCTCTGGGGTGGAGGCGCTGGGGAGCACCATTTCTTCCTGCTCTCCCTCTATCATACTAAAGCCAGTAAGGCTTTTTCTTTTCTTTCCTTTTTTTAACTCCAGGCTTTTTGTTTTTCTTTACCTTGAAAATAGCAGGCGCCACCGTTTTTTTTTTGCTTTTTCCTCAGAAGCTGCCATCTTCATGTCTCCCTCTGACACACTCCACAGCACCAGGATCTCCTCGAGGGGAGCTTTTACACACGTGTGGTGCCGTTTTTGCAGCTGCAGCTAAGGGCCACCCTTCTGGCCTGACTCTGGAGGTGGGAGGGAGGGGCTTGCGTTGCTGGGTCCCATGGGGCTGTAACCATAGGCGAGAACTGTCTGCAGGCTACGGCCCCGCGCGGCGCGGCTCACACAGCGGCTGAAACACACCCTCAGTCAGTGCAAGAGGCCTGTTCGCTTGTCCTGGAGCATCAGACTGAGGGGCCGACTTCAGGTCTGGCGCACATCTAGGGGCTACTGAGGAGAGAATGTGGACTGGCAGATGCCATTTTTGTGCTCCCTCTCAGCCTTTTGTGCTCTCACAGGTGTCTCTCAGAAAGGCACTTCTGTGCTGCTTTGAGCCCGACGTTTTTGTGACGATAGCCTAGAGGTCACATGGTCGGGTGGCCAAATCACCTGGTCTAGTGGCCACAGGGCTTACACGTCTATTTCCTACAGAGCTGCATTTATTTGCATATTTCAAAAGCTGTTGCCTGGGAATCTGGTTTCCAATCCACCTGAACCTCGGTGCTGAGCTCCTCCCATTTGGGACATAGTCCGGTTTGGGCACATCCTCAACAACTGGGAGCTATTAAAAATAAAATAGGCTGCTTCGACAATCACAAAGATTCAAGAAACTACCGAGAGCTAGGGCAAAGTGGAACAATAAGTTCCGTTGCCTACATGACACTGGGAGAGGGAACTGTTTCATCTAATACATGGAAACAAACACAGAGTCAAACAGAAAGTGGAAACAGTGGAACATGTTCCAAACAAACATAAATAAACAAATAAATAAAACCTCAGGAAAAAAACTGTAATGAAATGGACAGAAGTGATTTCCCTGATAAAGAGTTCAAAGTAATTGTCATAAAGATGTTCACCCACCTTGGGAGAAGAATGGATGGGGCAAGTATATAGACATCTTTTATTTATTTATTTTTTTTCTAAATGTTTTATTTATTTCTAGGAGAGAGAGAGAGACAGCGTGAGCAGGGGAGGGTCAGAGAGAGAGGGAGACACAGACTCTGAAATAGGCTCCAGGCTCTGAGCTGGCAGTCAGCACAGAGCCCGATGCGGGGCCCAAACTCACGAACCGCGAGATCATGACCCAAGCGAAAGCCGGACGCTTAACCGACTAAGCCACCCAGGCGCCCCATAGACATCTTTTAAACATCTTTATCTGTACTCCTGACATACACTATGCAGTTATTTAACAAACATTTATTGACAACTTCCTATGTGCCAAGCACTTTTTCACAAGTTTGTGCAAGGCTAACAAAAATACCTCCCTTACAAAGCTTAGACTCATATAATAGTAAACATATATATAGTTTATTGTTTTTAGAATAAATTGAAGTACAGAACTGATAAGATGATAAGACTTAGTTAGATAATCCTTTAATTACTGTCCAATATTACATAGACACAATCCATGTTATGTTTTAATTGCTAGGTAAAAGCTCTAACTGCCGAATGGAATGTGCTATTTTTGATTAATGTACTATTTTTGTACAAACAAAAGCCAAACAAGACCTTTAGAAAAGTTAACATTAAGAAAATTTGACATAGACAATATAAATTGTGCTACTATTACGTACAATAAAAATAAAATATATAAAGGGAAGCACATTTTGAAGACAGTTTTGATGGGAAAAAAAGTAACTAAACAAAAAATCTTGGTTATAAAAAGTCAGCTTTTTTTGAAGTGAAGAGTTTGTACCCCACATTGAGCACTCTGCTCTCAGGGAGGCTGAGAACTCAGAGTCAGTTAGGAATGTTTAATACCAAGGCTCTACAACCACTCAAAAAGTCCAAGGGAAAATAAACCAACCTTTCCAGAAGGTCAATGTCATGGGTCATCTCCACAGTAGACCACTCTCAAAGGGAGAAAAGGGAAATTTAAATCAGAAGAGCCCTGGGGGCAGAGCACAGCAGCCTCCAATTTAAGAAGGTGTCTGATTAAGAACAGAAGTGCTTTGATGGGGCACCTGGGTGGCTCAGTGGGTTAAGCGTCTGACTTCAGCTCAGTTCATGATCTCACAGTGAGTTGGAGCCCCACATCAGGCTCAGCACTGACACTGCAGAACCTGCTTGGGATTCTCTCCTTCTCCCTCTCTTTCTGCCCCTCCCCTGCTCATGCTCTATCTTTCCCAAAATAAATAAATTTTAAAATACAAATAAATGGATAAATAAATAAATAAATATTTAAAAAAAAATAAAGACTCCTAAGTCCACAATCTGACCAGACTCCCATGCTGAAACCAAATCCAGATTTCCAGATCAACATCTCCACTTGAATATCTCACAACACATATTTATAACTTCCAACACTGAGGCCAGTATCTTGTACTCCTCTAGATGTTCCCCATCAGTAGCCTCACTATCCACCCAGAAACCTGCAATTAACCTTGATATCTCTCCTCTTTCATTGCCACTTACATAAAATCAGTGCCCAATTTTAACAATTCTTCCTCAGAAGTTCCTTTAACATGTGCCCACCTCTCTTCATATCCACAGCCAACAGCTACCCAATAGAGGCCAAAAGTGCTCAATCCCAACCACACCCCAGTCTGCCAGGGCTCCAAAAGTCCAAAATCATTCATTAAGCCTCTACTGACCTACTCTCTTCTAGCTTCATCATGTTCTGTCCCAGCCTTCCTCAGGTTTCTGGAAGGTCCCATTTTCTTGTCATCTCAAGCTTCACTTATGAGCCTCCTGCTGCACTGCTTTCTCCCTCAACCCTCCTCGCAACTGACCAACTCATTCTTCTGCCTCAGCTCCCTGTCCTCACAACACTCATCAGATGAGGTCTGTATACTATGGTTCGTTGCACGCTGTACTTTCCCTCCCTAGCGCTTATTATAATAAATATAACTCATTCATTGTGTGTTTGCTCATTGTCTGTTTTCCCTGATAGCAAGTTTCAAAAGGGAAGACACTGTGTCTGTCTTGCTCCCTGTGTGACACACAGTAGAAACGTGATAGGTAACTGAAGAATGAATGGATAAACCACTTCATTTTCACTCACTCTGGAGGATTCTCTTCTCTCTGAATCTTGGGTCTTGGCGCAGCCTGTCCCCTGTGATGGCAGCAGTCCGCCCTCAGTGCGCCATTAGTAATAAATTTACACAGACCCTCCATGAGTCCTTACAAATTAACCCAGAATCAATCACCATGCCACCTAACCTCAGACCATGAGTCAGCTCCCTCATTTGGATGTCCATCTCCTGAAAGGTAATTTACATGTAGTCCATGTATACAAAGTCAGTGTTAAGGTAAGATGAACCTTCTAACTCAAAATAATGCTTGATAACCATATGGTGTTGCACACACTTTAATACATAACCCAGATTGTTTAGCTTATTATTCATAAAGGTTAAATGGCTTGCTCAAGATCTCAAAGTTAGTGACAGAGCTGGCACTGGAGTCCAGTTTCCTAGACCGCCTGCCCATGGCTCCTTACAACTGGTTGAGTTAGCCCTGTGCTGAGGTCTGGGAGAAAGAAGTTTACCCAAGAAACACCCTACAGAGCGAAAGGCTCTGACGCTTAACCGGCTGAGCCACCCAGGCGCCCTGTGCACAAGGGTTTTAAACCAGAGTTTGTCCTAAGTCCCCACTCCTTGGTAAGTTCCCTGCAGGTAGAAGCCATATTGCTGGAACCACAGTTTATCTCACTTGCTCAAGGGCCACAATGTTCTACACATTTTGCATAACATAATGGAATTCTAACCCCTACATTAGGAAACATGTTACTAGCGTAATATGCATTCGTGTCATATGAAATTACAGCAGAAGCCCACAAAAATGAGCTGTCGAACTAAGTAAGATCATCTGCTTTTGCATATTAATGTTTTAAAATGTTGTGACTTCTTGTTCGTTCATTCATTCTGACATCTGCTAGTGCTTGCTGGCAGAATAAGCAATAGTCATCACTGAACTTAATTCCATTCATTAAGTTAACCTCTTTAACATGTGGAAAATATCATTCTTTAATGGAAGCTGGGAAACAGAAAAGTCCAAGTCATGAAATCAACATTCTGAGGAAGCCTACTTTGGGATTCACAGCTATGAAAAAGAATCTCCTAGCAATTCATCCATCAACAACTCCATTTTTGTTTTAAGTGCCCAGCAAAGCCTTCTGAATACTGTGGAAGCCAGCAGGTGACCAGAGCATACTATATCACATACTGGATCCCCAGAAGGGACCTTAAAAAAAATAAAAATAAATAAAAAGGTCCATGGCTAGACTCAATCCTAACTAAAAAGCAACAATGTTATGGTCTTGTTTGTTGCGGACGAAATGACACAGAGGACAGGACACACACAAAAGACAGACAGAGACACAACTCCGGCCGGAGGAACAATTCTACGCAAGCCCCTCTTGCGGTTTATTTTATACCTGGTAACTGGATACAAACTGAAATCTACAAGATGCATTCCTTTACCAACTAAGGGCAAGTAGCCAAACACCTTTCAAGGACGGGGGGGAGCAAAGGGAGGAAGCGACCACAACATGTTTACTAAGAGGACTGCCCACAACTCCAGCCTTCTCCTTACTTCTAAGGAGGGCATGTTCCCTCGTTTGCAAGTGGACCATTAAATTTGGATATTGTATACAGGCCTCCTGGCAGGGCATCCTGTTTGCAGGCATGCTTTGCCCAGGCAGGGAGCCCCGTGTGCAGGCACATCCCCACGTCCCTAACCACGCTTTCTTGTGGTCGCTGTCGGGCTCCCACACTTGTTGACCAGTATTCTCCACCCTCTTAAGATGATAACCTCAGGGACACCTGGGTGGCTCAGTCAGTTGAGCATCCTGCTTCAGCTCAGGTCATGATGTCACAGTTCGTGGGTTCGAGCCCAGCACCGGGCTCTGTGCTGGCAGCTCAAAGCCTGGAGCCTGTCTTTGGATTCTGTGTCTCCCTATCTCTCTCTGACCCTCCCCCGCTCACACTGTCTCTCTCTCTCTCTCTCTCTCAAAACTAAATAAAACATTTAAAAATTTAAAAAAAAAAAAAGATGATAACCTCAGCCCAACAGAGTTAGAAAATCTTTTTTCCTACGGGGTAAGTGATTTTCTAACCATAGGACCAAAAGAAGGTTTGGAATTAAAGACAGAGATGAAATAACTTAGAATTATACCTTTATTTAGTTAAACTTAGGATTGAGTTTTGTAATCATCAGGATACTCTGAACCCATTTGACATTTAACTGTTTACAAAATTTAAGAACATCTGACATTAAAAAATCTGATTAAATTTTTTTGTAATTTCAATTTAAAATGGATATGACTAGACTTAACAGCCTAAAGATAAATGTGCACCATTTAATTTAGCATTTATTCATTTCTTTAACAATTATTAGGCACATTCTTTGTACCAGAACTTGAAGAATGCAAAGGAGTTAATATAGCATTTTAAGACTGAAAAGCCCTATTCTAAAGAAGTTTATGCACTGGTGTTATGGGTTGAATTGTGTGCCCAAAACTTCCCATGTTGAAGTCCTAATGACCAGTGTCTCATGATGTAATCTTATTTGGAAACAGAATCGTTTCCGATGTAATTCAATTTAGATGAGGTCATACCAGAGTAGGGTGGGCCCTTAATCCACTGTGACTGGGGTCCTTATAAAAAAAAGTAGCACCTTAATCTCTTATTTTTAGGTTCAGGAACTGTGAGACATTAAATTTCTGTTGTTTGAAGCCAGCTCGTTCATGGTATTTCGTTTTTTGCAGCCCAAGCAAACAAATACAACTCGTTTTTTACCCATCGTCTCTTAGCTCCAGGCCCAGCATTCTCCTTTCTGCTCTGCGATGTTGAGGCTGGGACTGAACTTTTTTCCCCTTCACTCCCTTGTCAGCAGGGATCCGACAGAGCTGCACCAACACAAGGCATTAGGGAGAGTGGAGGGTAAGAGGGAGAAGGGGCTTCCTCTGGTTTCCAGTTTCTGCCAGCATACCAGCAACAGCACAGGCTGGCTTCAGTCCCCAGCTCTTCTCTACACGCCCAACACCAGCCACACCCGCCTGGCAGAGTGCCAGCCTCTGCAGTTCCACCCCCCACTCCCCCCACCCCCCCCACCCTCCCCCACCCTCCCCCACCCTCCGCAGCCAGGCTGCACCCCACTGCAGGCCCGGCCCAGCCCTGCCACGCCCCTCCCCGAAGCTCGGGGGTCTCTCCCTTCTACCCCTTCCATGCTACTTCCTCTGGGTGACTTTCCTCTTGCTCTTTCAAGTTTCCAGCCCATGTGGAACCAACTCCGTGTATGAAACCCCTGCTATCTGAATTACCTAGTGTGGTCTTGGGTTTTCTGACTATACCCTGACTTATTTGGTTTACAATCCCCATGAAGAGACAAATACACAAAAATCTGAAAATATAAGGAAGTCAAGATTTATAATAAATATTGTTGGTAACGGTGCAGGTAAACATTCTCAAGTTGATGTCGCTGAGAATATAAATTAATTCATATTTTCTGCAGGGAAGTTTGGCAGGATAAATCAAGAGATAAAATATACACGGTTTGAGTCTGAAAATCCCACTTCCAGAAATGTATCCTAAGAAACTAATGAGATAAATGCTCAAGGTTTATATACAAGGATGCCCACTGAATGTTGCTTAAAATAGTAAAAAAAAAAAAAAATCTAAAACAAAAATACGTAGCACAAAAACTTGTCAGTTAAATTATTTAATACATGCATGCACACGCACATACACACTCACACAATGTATCCTGGGTAGCTATTAAAATAATGTAGCTCTGTATTTCTCGACATTAAAATATACCCATGTCTCTACAGATTGTTAAGTGACAAAAGCAGATTTCCAAACACCAGCTATAGCTGAAAACAAAATATAGAAATTAATTATAATTATTTTGTACCAAATGATTACAAACAGTAATTATTTCTGGGTAGTAGGAATTTAGGTGATTAGGCAAAGTGCCCATTGCTGGAGGCAAAAAGAAGTGTTCTATTAATAACAGTCACAGAAATACTTAGAACACTGTTTTAACGTCAATATGTAAAAGTTTAAGAGATCCAAATATATAAAAGTTGAAAATTTCAAGTTTTAAGAGAAAAAAAAGTAATCACCCTGCATTTATATTATTTAATCCAAATTTACAAGAGTATGCATTCTTTGATTTTCTCTTTTCTATTGTTTTTCTGTCACTTTCATTTTTTTTTGAAGGTGATCCTTATTTACTCAACAGTGAAAACATAATTATGCTAGTTCTCTATTGATGTGTCTAATCTGATAGGAAAAAAATGTCAGCTAAAGGGGAACAGAGAGCAGTTCCTGGGGCCTGTAGTCAAAACTGCCTTAAAATATTTTACCAATCGGGGCGCCTGGGTGGTTTAGTCGGTTAAGCGTCCGACTTTCGCTTAGGTCATGATCTCGTGGTTCGTGGGTTCGAGCCCCGCGTCGGGCTCTGTGCTGACTGCCAGGTCGGAGCCTGGAGCCTGTTTCAGTCTGTGACTCCCTCTCTCTCTGACCCTCCGCTGTTCACGCTGTCTCTCTCTCTCTCTCTCTCTCCTAGAAATAAATAAAAACATTTAAAAATATATATATTTTACCAATCTACTGATTAAATACCTAATAGTGTATCTGCAGCTTGCAAAGAAACAAAGAAAGAATGGAATTACCTCCTTAGAAACAAATTCCTCAAGCAATGCAAGGAACATCCTCACCCCACCACATGGACAATGCCATGAATGAAAGATAACTACCGCAACCCAAATGCAAAACTGGGTATATGAAAGCCCGAGAGTGCTCCTGTCCCTGCCCTGGATGTCTGCAGCTTCTAGGCTGCCACCTCACCATCCCATGAATCCTCAGAACGGGCAAGAGCGGCTGCTTACTGGGAAAAGACCACCACCCTCTTATGCGAGCCCTCATCCTCACTCCTTAATACGATTTCACTCACAACCCCCAAGTGTATACTAGAAATCTAAAAATAACATTGCTCGTTGGAATTTAAAGGCTCAAAACTGAAAATTTCCCAGGCTTCACTCCAGTAATATTGAAAATGCAGATTCTTTTTTCTACACCAACAGAAGCTTGGGGAATTGGGACCGAAGGCAGTGAGGTCCAGGAATCCATCTGCTCCATGCTATCCTGGGGAGAAGCAGTCACTGCTATTTTGGAAGTTTCAAAATGCTTGGCAAGACTCTTATAGAAGAACACAGTGAATGCTAACATTACACGAGAGAAATATCCAGGAACTGAAAACCACAAACCAGGCAGAATGACCCAGAGAGTCTTCAAGTCACCTATAACACCCTTTGCAAATTAAGATACACCAACTCAAAAAAATGGGTTTTAACCAGAATCCTTTTTCTTGGTGGTAATTCACTGATCATATAAAAGAGTAAACTACCGCTTTAATTCATTATTTTCCCCATCATAATTTACACAGTCAACCAAAGTTCTCTTAATATCTCCCATGTTTAAAGCATCATGGTAGGGCTTTGTCTCAAAAGATCTTGCCTTACAGTCTGGTGGAGAAGGAAAAAAATGTACAGAAAGTGTCCAATAAGGCATGAAAATAAAATAAATAAAAGGCATAAATATTAGAAAGGAAGAAGTAGACCTTCTTTATTAGCAGATGACATAATTATGTACCTAGAAAATTCAAATGAACTTATCTATAAACAACGATGAACAACTAATATGTAAATTAAGGGGAGAAACAAGATACAAAGTTAGTATACAAGCACAGTTGTGCAGGCACCTGGGTGGCTGAGTCGATTAAGTGTCTGACTTTGGATCAGGTCAGGATCTTATGGTTTGTGAGTTCTGGCCTTGTATTAGACTCTCTACTGACAGCACAGAGCCCACTTTGGATCCTCTGTCCCCCTTTCTCTCTGCCCCTCCCCCACGAAGCATGTGCACGCTCTCTCTCTTTCTCTCTCAAAAATAAACATTTAAAAACCAGTTGTGCATGGATGGAACTTGAGGGTGTTATGCTGAGCGAAATAAGTCAGGCAGAGAAGGACAGATACCATATATTTGCAAGTATAGGTAGATTAGGAGGAACTTAATGGAGGACCATGGGGGAGAAGAAGGGGGAAATAGTGGGGGAGAGGGAGGGAGGCAAACCATGAGAGCCTCTTGAATGGTGAGAACAAACTGAGGGCTGATGGGGGTGGGGGCGAGGGGAAGGGTAGTGATGGGCATGGGGGAGGGCACTTGTTGGGATGAGCACTGGGTGTTATATGGAAACCAACTTGACAAACTATTTAAGAAAAATAATTAATTTAAAATTAAAAATTTTTTTAAACATCATTAAAAAATCAGTTGTGTTTCTATATACTATGAATCAATAATCAAAAAGAAATTTTAAAAATAATACCATTTATAATGACATAAAAATGATATACACAGGTCTAAATTTAACAAAATACATGGAAGAAATCTAAACTGAAAACACTGTTACTGAGATAATGAAAGAAACCCTAAGTAAATGGAGAGATATACCATATGCATGGATTGTTAAGACTCAAAAATTCTCCCAAATTTACCTATACATCCCACAAACCCAGTTAAAATCCCAGCAGGTGTTTTATTTTGGTAGAAATTGACAAATTCATTCTGAAACTTGTACAGAAATTCAAAGGACCCAAAATAGCCAAGACAATTTTGGAAAAGAAAAACAAAGTTGGTAGGTTTAAAATTCCAGACTTAAGACTTACCATAAAACCACAGCAATTAAGACAATGGACAAAAAATTTAAACAGGCACTTAAAAGACAAAATATCCAAATAGACAAAAAGCATATGAAAATGTGCTCAACATCATTATTCATCATGGAATTAAAACTATGCCTCATTAAAATCACAATGAGATACCACAATACATTCAATAGAATAAAAAAGATGTATACTATCAAACGATACCAAGAACGTAGATGAACTCTCATATACTTCTGGTGAGAATGTAAAATGGCACAACTCCTTTGTTGAAACTATTTGATGGTCTCTATTAATGCTAAACATATGCCTAGCCTATGACAAGCAATCCATTCCCAGGTACATGTGCAAGAAAAAGAAGGGTGTGTTCAAGAATGTTTATAGCATCTTTATTCATAATTGTGAAAAACTGGAAACAATTTGAGTCTCCACCGGCAGGAGAATGTATAAACAAATTCTTATATATTCACCCAATAGAATTCTACACAGCAATTAAAACAAAACAAACAAACAACAACAACAACAAAAAGAACAAACTACTGAGAGACACATAGAATGGATGAAACTCAAAAGTATTATATTGAGCAAAAAGAGTATATATTGTATAATGCCATTAATTTGAAATTCAAAAACATGAAAACTAATCTATGGTGATAGAAATCAGGGCTTGAACCTGGGTGGCTCGGTGGTTAAGCAACTGGCTCTTGATTTCGGCTCAGGTCATGATCTCACAGTGGGAAGATTGAGCCCCACATCAGGCTCTGTGTGAGCGAGGAACCTGCTTAAGATTCTCTCCCTCTCTCCCTCTGCCCCTCTCCCACTGGCACAAGCATGTACACATACAAGAGTACGCTCTCATTACCTCTGGTAGCTGACAGAGGCTATTAGCTGGAAAGGAGCATAAGGGAACTTTCTAAGGTGACGGAAATTTTCTGTGTGTTGATCTGAGTGGTTGTTGCAAAGCAATATGCATATGTGAAAATGCATCAAGTTAGTACAATTAAAATTTTCGCATTTACTATATGTAAATGATCTCATTATAAAAGAAAGAACAGAAATAACCAGATGGTAGGAGGAGTAGATTCCAGAAAAGATGTGCGTATAAAAGGCTATCAGAATGGTGAAATTTCAATCCGAGGTGGTAGTGAAGGACAGAGAGGAGGCAGTGATCAGTAAAAGTTTTACATTTAAAATGACCCTTGTAGTAAAAAAAATAAAATAAAATGACCCTTGAAAAAGGGAAAAGATTTCAGTCTAAATAAATGTAGTATGAAGGTAAGAGAAGGTAAAGTATATTGCAGGAGAGAAAACATTACACATTGCTATGATCTGAGAGTTTGTATTTTCCCCAAATTCATTTGTTGAAATTCTAGCCCTAAATATGGTAAGACTGGGAGGTGGGGGGACTTTGAGAGATGGCCATAAAGGTGAGCTCTAACAAATGGGATTAGTGCTCTCATAAAAGAGTCCCCAGCGAGCCCCCTTGCCCCTCCACCATGTGTGGACACAGTGAGTACGCACCCTCTGTGAGGAAGCAGACTCTCACCACACACTGAATCTGATCCTGCCATGATCTAGGACTTGCAGACTCCAGAACAGTGAGAAACAAATGTTTGTTGTTCATAAGCCATCCAGCTTGTAGTATTTTTGTTATGGTAACCCAAACAGACTACAACACATTAAGTAATGAGAATCTGAATGGAGATAGATACAATAGGAAGAGAGAAGATAGGAGTAGTATTACAGAGCCAGAGTGGGGCTAACTTGGCAATTCAAAACACCAGAGCTCAGATGAGAGGTCAGAGCTGACCAATAGTTAGGGAGTCCTCCTTAGTGTGGTGACATGTTGCAGTTGGTTAATAAGTATTTGCTGTGTGGATGGATGAATGGACAGACAGAATGACAGAGAGGAGGAAGGAGACTGAATCAGATCATCAAGGGACATTTATCAGGTTTAGCCATATAAAATTGCTGGCATTTTACCATTTTTTGACCTAAAAACTGCAGTTTCATGAGTCAATCTAATAGATAAAGAAAAAATAGGGATCAAAAACAGCTCTTTGGGTCACGCTTCCATTTAGGGAGAAGAAAAGCCAGAGAAAGTACACAGGAAAGCACATAATAATAAAAATAAGAATAAAAGGCTCTATGAATTTTGGCAAACGTGTTGCCTTCACTTTAAAATAACTAATTGGAAAAAAACTCTTGCCTAAAGACATGAACTGAAAATTTACAGAAGATACACAAAGCCAAAATGCATACAAGAACCGTTCAGCATCACAACAATCAGAAAAACAATCATTAAAACCACAGGATACCATTCCAAAAATATTTTTTTAATAGTATAAATTTCTTGCATGGATTTAGGAAGACATTCTCACATATTTTCAAGAGAAAAAATTCATAGAGACTTTCTAAGGAGCAGTATATCTATATGTATAAAATTCTTTAAATTTTTCATATCTTGTGACTCAGTAATGTCACTTCTAGGAATTTGTCCTAGAAATTTATTATGTGCATAATAAAAAAGCACATAAAGATATATGTACAAAGATGTTTACCCAGTCCTTATTTATAATAAAAATAGCCCAAATGTCTAATATTAAGTTAAATGTCCAATAGTGGAGAATTTAAGAATAGTATAGTTATATTTTTAAAAAATCATCCTTTTATAAGGATATTTAATGTTATAGAAGAAAGCTCACCATAAATCTAATCTTGTCAATAACATTTTGAAGTTGTACCCCTTTTGATGATGAGGAATAGAAATATACATACATATCTATATGTATATATACATATACATATAAAGAACATCCAAAAGAAAAGACACCAAAATCTCCACATAGCAAGATTATAGTAAATATGGGGGGCAGGGGGGTCGGTTTTCTTCTTTGTTTTTAACAACAGCATGGATTGCCTAAACAATTTTAAAACAAACTAAACATTACTTAAATTTTTTTTCTTAAAGAGAGACAGAGCAAGTAGGAGCAACCAGGGAAAGGAAAAGAGGGGAGGGAGGGAGGGAGGGAGGGAGGGAGAGACTCTCAAGCAGGGTTCATGCTCAGCATGCAGCCTCTTGTGGGGCTCAATCTCACCACTGACCAGGACATCATGACCTGAGCTGAAATCAAGAGTTAGTCACTTAACCAACTGAGCCACTCGGGCGCCCCAAACATTATTTATTTTAAAAAACACATGGCTCTCCAGCTGTCAGGCAGCGCACCAGGCGGCCCAGAGGGCACACATCTGTGCCAAAGGCACATCTCTTTAAAGGACTGCACAGAGACAGGTTTACCATAACACCAAAGAAACACAAAGACATTCTGATGGCACACAAGTTCTTCTAGAAGTCTAGGACAGAGCCTAATAGTGTGGATACAGGTCATTTGTTTTTCTTTTCACTTTTGCATTTATAAGCTATAGCAGTAGCAACACGTTCAAACCCCCACTTCTTCTCCATCATACTCGGTCTCACAGCAGGTGGCACTGGAGTTGCCCTGAGCATTTGGAGATCAGAATAAGAGGAAATTAAGTTGGTATACATTCAGCTTGAAGCTTCACAGGACATGTTAGTGAGGTTTGTGATCATTTCCAGGTACAGTTGAGTTATTGCCTGATGTCCCAAGATAGATATAATTTTCAGGAATGTTCCTGCCACCCACTGTGCTGACTCGCCCAGTATCGTTTCATAAAGGTGCCAGGCCAGAGGATATGAACATGTCCTAAAATGCCCAGCACTTGAAGCACTAGAAGAAACAAGGTTTGAAATGCACAGAGGCAATCGCTTCTCGGCCTTTTGGCTAAGATCAAGTGTGAAATGCACAGAGATAGAAGCTCGTCTCTGGGAGAGATCTTCCAACCATCAGAGTTGTAGCAGTTCAGCTCTCATTGACATCTGCCCTTATTTTTCAGGACTCACTACCAAGGCAGAGTGTAACTAGTAAACAGATTTAAATGGAAACAATGGCACCAGAAGTACAACCTGAGGTCCATGGGTAACTTCTCTAATTCTGATTCAGCCATCCGGACAAACTCCTGTTCTCATCTGTAAAAGTCAGATGACTTTACTTGTGTATCACCTCAGAAGTTCCTGACCTTGTTGTGACAACTCTGAAGCCCTAAGGGTCTGACCTAACTTCCTGTTGGTCACATTTACTTCCTTCAAGATCATAATCACTATACCCCAAAGCTAGATCGGTGAATTGTGTCCTTTCTCATTGGTCTCTAGGTCTCATGGATTAGACTTGGCCTTCAACCTTGATTGAACTTCATCAGCAACTGTCATGCAGTTCTGCAAAAATTCCTTAACCTCTGCGTATGGGCATATTGACTTCCACAAAATATTTATTATCTATGTGGTGTATGTAGATTTATACCTATTTCTACAAAGGACTTGAAGAAGCTTATAAAAATATATTCAATAAACTAGAACAAGGTCCTTTAATCAATAATGGGCATAGAAGCCATGAATCTTATTTTACTACTTCACCATTCCACATGCACTGCTCTCTTCCGCAGGTCATATGATGGCTACTGTATGTCTATACATCATGATTACATTCCAGGCAAAGGAAGAAGGGGAAGATACAGCACCACAGGCTTCTGCTTACCTCTTTTAGTCAGAACTAAGTTCCATGGCCACCTTTAGGTGCTAGGCAGCCTGAGAAATTGAGTTTTTAACTGGGCCCATTGCTGCCCTGAACAAAATCAGGGTCCTGTTAGTAAGAAAGAAGGGGGACACATAGCAAGTAGGCAACTAATAGCAAGCACCACCAAGAAACTAGGGGCAAACCGGGTAGATGTTACCAAAAATCTGTGTGGTCCAAAAAAATGTTCCCTTATGTCTTATGAATATTTATATAATATTACATGTTTATATAATACGATATAATTATGTAAGTCTCCTAAAAAATTAAAATTCTAGTAACCTAAATAATTACTTATAGAACATCTTGAGGTTCCCATTTTCTTCTTTTTTTCTCCCTTCTGAAAGTTTCCCCTCCTTATTTAAATCAGTAATAAAATCTTAATGATAAACTTAATGAAAATGTGGCAATATGCACCAAGACTCATGAAAATGTTCCTTTTTTTAAAATATTTATTTTTGAGAGAGAGATAGAGCAAGAGTCAGGAAGGGCCAGAGAGAGAGGGAGACAGAATCTAAAGCCTCCAGGCTCCACACTGTCAACCCAGAGCCTGATGTGGGGCTCAAACCCACAAACCATGAGATCATGACCTGAGCTGACGTCAGACACTCAACTGACTGAGCCACCCAGGCGCCTCAGAAAATATTCCTGTTTTGACTCACAATTAGAGTTGCCAGATTTAGCAAATAAAAATTCTTAAGACTCAGTTAAATTTGAAATTCAAATAAAATGAACACATTTTAGTATTTAAGTATGTACCAAATACTACTTATACTAAAAACCTATTCAGGATTTATCCAAAATTCCAGTGTAGCTGGGAATCCTGTGTTTTATGTGGCAACACTATCCTTATTACTGCCCCAAGACTTTATCCTAAGGAAATAGCACAATAGAAAGGACAGGACCCCTGCAGGGACAGAATAGTGGAAAACTGGAAACAAACTAAATGCCCTCAGAGAAAAGTAAATGACCCATCAGCATTCTAATCTATGGAATAGTATTCAGAAACATAAAACTATTAAATTGTTTAAAATTACAGAAGAGTATGCAAGTGTTGTGTATGCGATCATGAAAATTCTAAAAATGCATAAACATAGTAGAAAGACCAAAAAGGAATAAAAAAAGAAGAAAGTTGTGTTTATTAGGAAAGATTTGACAGGGTTCCCTCCTTCTCAACTTTTAAAATATCTTCATAATCTTTGCCAAATATTCTACTAAGAGAACCCTGGTGAATTATCAAGTTAAGCTGAGTGACCAGAGAGGTTTGAAGATGAGGAAAATCAGTCTCGTTTTTCCCAGGATGGGGCTGAGCCACCAGCCTTCCAGGTTATTGCTTTGCTAGCTCCAACAGAATGCCTCCCTGAAAAAAAATGCACGGGTTGGAGAAGAGAAACTGAATAAGATTTGAACGGCCATGCAGCATTTGCCACATTTCAAGGGCATTAAACTCAATAATCTAAGTGAGAAAGGTCAACTCTATTATCCACAGTTACAGAGAGAAATAGAAGCTCAAAATGACTTGCCAGAGAGAATATATCCTCTCACAGGGAAGAGAATCGAGGGAATGGACACGAAATAATACCTGCATTCATCTAAGAGGCTTTTGTATTAAGTAGTTTGATTGTATCTCTGAGCACGTCCCTCTAATGCTGGTGACCAGGTAGCTGTAATCATATACAATGAATGGCACTGCCTTCCTTTTTCAAGAATGCACGCTTTACATTGTTTTTCTGATGGTGCTGATAGAATGGTGATCACCTACACGGTTCACCCCGCTGTGCCTGTAGCCCACCTGCAGCTCACACCTGCACAGCTGGCCAGGAGGGAGAATTCTGGAAATAGAATGAAGCGATGCTAAACCAGCTTCCTCAAACACCCCACTTCCATTAGAGGGCACCCCTGAAATCATGCCAGGTCTCTTAATCAGCATCTGCTCACAGCATTCCTGAACTTAAGTAACATTCTCTACTCATTGTCTGTCTCTCCTTTGAGGGGAACTGTTCATCTAGACTTCCAGGATGCCTTAGCAGTGTTTGGGTGAAAGATTCATTCTGACAACGTGTGTGAGACTAAGAGGATCATTTCACCACTGCCTAGAGAAGAGCGGACGGGTGGTCGCCCCATTCTATGGTTCTTCTGCAGGGTACAGGAGAGTTGGGGTTATGGACACTGGATTGCATCCATGAACGTGGACATGGATAGGAAATTTCTTCAGGCTGGGTCAAGAAAGGAAAGAAGATAGAATCGTGGGAAGAAATCTAGGTCCTGGTGGTACTAAGGGCCTCTAAGATCCTTTGGAAAGTGAAAGGGAAGACAGACATAGTAATAAGTCTATAAAAATGAGATAAATCAAAAGTAAGCTATCATAAAAGAGAAAGAGAGTAAGAAGCAGTATCTTTAAGAGCCGGTCAACAAAATTTCAATTACATTTTAGGAAGGTTTTAGAATCCCCACCCTGTCCTTTCCCCTTCTCAAGAAATTTGACTCTGCCCACGAAAGTCAGTGGACCTCAAAACGCCTCACACCCCATTCGCTTTGGCCACTACTGATTGGGCCAGGAGTTCTGGGCAAAGTTGAAGGGGACCTACTCGCTGGTGGGCTTGAACTCGCAGAACTCACTATCTCTGGAATTCGAGCTCCTCCTCAGTCTTCTTGGCTGGCTTCCCCCCACTACCCCACTTCTAGATGTTGGAGTACTCTAGGAATTAGGCCTGGGCCTCCTCTTTTGCCCTATAAACACAATCTCTCTAGGTGATCTCACTTGGTGTCCTGGTGAGAATTAGCTCCCAAATTCCAACCACCAGTCCCCACCTCTCCCATGCTCCTAATTTAAATATCCAAGCAGCTGCTTGATATCTCTACCTGGATGTCTAGTACGGACCTCACAGCTGAACACGTACAAGACACAAATTTAATTTCTCCCCCCAGCCCTGTTCCTTTCCCAGTCCTCCTACAGTGGCAAAAGCCAATGCCACGCAGCAGCTAGTTCCTCTGGAAAAAACTTAAGTCATCAACCTTGATTTATCTCTTTCTCAACACCCCACAACCAGCTCACCTGCAAATCCCCCAATATCCCTAAATGGCCACTTGTCACCAGCTCCACCACCACCCACCTGGCCCAGGCCACCACCATCTCTCTCAGAAATGCCTGCAGCGGCCACCTATCTGGTCTACTTGATTCCATGCTAGCCCCTTTACATTCTGTTTTGCACAGAGCCACCTCACTGATCTTTTAAAAATGTGAATCAGATCACGTAACTCCAACTTAAGACTCTTCCAATGGTTTTCCATGTCACTTAGAAAAACTCCAAACTCCTGACTAAACTACAAGTCCCTTGGTGAGTTGCCCCACTACTCACCTCCCACCACTTGACCCCTCATTCATTATGCTGCCTCCACTATGGCTTCTTGCTGCTCCTTTTACCTATCACTTTCATTCCCGACTCGGAGCCTTGACACACACTGATCCCTTTGCCTGGACTCATGCTTCCTAGACCTTGACCTTGCTGGCTCTGCTCCTCATGTAAGTAAATTCAAGTACTACCTTCTCCCCTTTAAAGTCGCCCAACATCCCCCATCTCTATCACCCTCTATGCCATCATCTTATTTTCTTTTTTATTTCTATCCATCATCTATATCTATAAACGTACTGTTCATTCATTCTTTTGCTTGTTTCTTGTATTATTGTCTGACCTTCCCGTGGGGGACAAGACCTAAATGAGACTCTGGAGCACCGTAGGCACTCATGAATCCTTGTTAAAGAGATGTGCATGACTCTCAGAGAGCCTGTAGACAGTCAGTGGTGACTTCTGGACTTCATGGGTCATAAATGCACAAGGTTGGGGCCCTTACTGAAGAAGGCTCAAAGGTGAAAGGAGCCGGGCAATTCCCAAGGGCCAGAGACCACAGCTTCCGCTTCGGTTTCCAGTCATATTCCTGCGGCGGCTCCCAGGTAGCCTGGCTGCCCTCCAATGCCTGTGTTTGGGAATTTACCTGTTGTATCCTTTGCTCCTTCACCTGAGCTAGCTTCAGGGAACATCTGTTTCGTGCACACAAACCACACTGAGTACCTGCTTAGAACAGAGACTGCAATGCTACAAGCTGCCCGTCATTTGTTCCTCTTCTAACCCCGACCAAGGTAAATCACCCTGAGGAAGTGAGCTGGACAGAGAGAATACTCTGTACAACTGCAGCATTCCTTCGTTTTCCAGGGAGAGAAACGGAGAACCAGAGGTGTAGGCGTCTTTCTCATGACAGCCAGCTAGTCCCTGGCAAAGTTAGAATTTCAAGATAGGAAGGGTTAACTCTTCCTCACATGAAAGATGATCTCTATACCCAGTGCATGGAACTCACTCTTCCCAAGGTGATCACAACATGACGGCCTTTGCTTTCCACACAAGGGAGAATATAAACAACTCCACCATCCAGAACGCAATTTTCCCGAAACAAGGCTTTGAAGTTACAACTGTGCATTTCTTTAAAAGGTTAGAAACATAACAGCAAAGAGCCCTATCTATAGCAACAACTGCTGCCGTTTTAACAGCCCTTTTCTCACACACCTCCTACAGCTAATCACTTGACAGTTTTAAATGATTATTAACTGCAATGCATAATTAATAAATTGGATTACTTTCCCTTTGCACATCTGAACACATAAAGCAGTCTGCCAACATTTGAGGAAATCCCGTCATGCCACGAGGCGTTAAATCATATTTAAGGAAGTGGGAAATTAAGACACAGGATAATGGCAAACTTGCCCAAATATTATAAAGCACATCCAGCAAAGTGCCACAGCAACGAGGCGGGGCTACTGATTTTACTGCCGCCGATTGTTCATGCCTTGTCAAACAATGGCAAAGACCTGATTGCAAACACATAGCCATTCCATTGCACTGCTCAAGCCTTTTAAATAAAAATAGATCCCTGCTGCCACCCACCTTCTTTAAAAAAAAAAATCCACCCAGGAAACATAATTCATCTCTCTTCCAGTGACTTCACACAGAAGGTTAATAGCACAGTGTATTGTCAGCAGCCAGCAGTGTTTGCTATTTTCACTTCTCACCTAAGAGTCCTATTATTCCGAACAATCCCAAGCAAATACCTTTATTCGAACCACCCCCGACCGACCTTTATAGCCTAATATTAGGTTCATCTTGACAGCTTCCTTTAACCATTCATTTCAAGGCCAGCCTGCAGAATTATCCAAAAACAATATACCATGTCACACCATGGTATTCTTTCACATAGAACAAATGGATGGTGAGGGAAGCCAAATAGTTCACTGAGGATTTTAAGAGTTGCTCCTGAGCATATTACTGTTCTATTCCTGTCGGAGCTGGTCACGAAACTTCAGGGGACCTCAAACCCATTGGATTAAAGTATTCTTGGTAGAGGCTGAGTAGGAGAGGGAATTTCACAGGTGTTCCCACGATTCAAAGAGAAAGCCTTGGGAGTTTCATTTTACTTGGAATGAAGACTCTCAAATAAAAGCATGGGCTCTAGGGAGTCTCTGGGGGATACTAAAATTCTGTGGCTACGCCACTTGGTGGGCATGAAGGGCTGGGAGCCTCCACAGAAACCGTAAGGAGACGTAAAGACTGGCATGTGTCCTACCTTACCAGTGGTTCTCAAATTATTTACTACCAGTGGGCTTTGAGCCACTCGAGCTAGTCTAGGTCTCCAGCCCACTCATCAGGCATTAAGGCCAAGCTTCTTTTTTTTTTTTCTTGAATGTTTTATTTACTTTTGAGACAGTGCGCATGAGTCAGGGAGGGCCACACAGAGAGGAAGGCAGAGGATCTGAAGCGTGTTCAGTGCTGGCAGCCATAAGCCTGATGCGGAGCTCGAACTCACAAACCACCGTGAGACCATGATCTGAGCCAAAGTCGGACACTCAACCGACTGAGCCACCCAGGCACCCCAAGGCCAAGCTTCTAAGAGCACACTAAGGGCTAAGGGTGTGATACATGGGACAAGTTTTGATGCTAGAGAAAGTCTGAAGGTTTTTTGTGGCTTGGTTTGGCATTTTTCTCCAAACTTTGATGCTTAGACCATCTGCAGCATAATCACCTGTGGTGTTTGTCAAATATTCAGATTTGTGGGCCCTCATCCTTATGTTCTGAATCGAAGCCCTCATATCTAGATTTTATGCAAGCTCTCCAAGTTTCAGCTCAAGAACAGAACCAATAAATGGGGTCTTTTTATGATCATTCTCCTGGTGGTTTGTCTCTTATTGTCAAAAAAAAAAAAAAGGTAGAACAAAATATTCTTTCAATAATGTTAGAAAATGGACTGTTTGCCATAATGTCAATAAACCACACGAATATGATATGACCAGCCTACAACTAGGTTTGCTTAGATTTCAAATGCATTAGCACATTATTTTTGAGGTTAAATCTCTAATGAGTCCTTTGATATTCCCTGTCTCAACAGAGCTCCTCTCATAGAGAAAACTAGTCTTAAATAGTGTTCGTGTCATACAGACAAAAGCAAGACTATGCCTTGGCACAAACAGTCCCTGGGTTTAAAAAGTTTAGCCCATTTACACTGATGATTGATTGAATGTTGAGGAGCATTCAGATAATGGGAATGTAAAAGCCCAGCGGCTCCCCACACAGGCATGCACACTTTATCTCCTCTGCCGAATTAGCACACTCCTTTCCTATGAATTCGCCCACTGGTTCAGCCAGCCAGCTAAAGTACTGTGTACATACCTTAGGCCAGACATCATACTGGTATTTAAAGATGACTCCTTTTTCATCATAAGAGGAAAAATAAATATAGAGCATTGTTATGAACTGAATATTTATGTGGCCCCCAAATTCCTATGTTGAAGCCCTAACCACAATGTGATATAATTGGGGGTGGGGGATTTTCAAGGGATTTAGGCTTAGATTCAGTCACAGGGGTGCAGTCCTCATAATGGAATTAGTACCTTATAAGAAAGGAAGAGAGAGAATCTCTCTCCATGTTCACGCACCACACACACACAGAGAAAAAGCCATGTGAGTACACAGCTAGGAGGCTGTCTGGGGGTCAGGGAGTGGCATCTTGATCTTGGACTTCCCAACCTCCAGAACTGTAAGAAATAGATAGCTATTGTCACCAGCTCTATGGCAGTTTGTTATAGAGCCCCAGCTAAGACAGAAATTATGAAAAAAAATTTTAATGTTTAATTATGTTTGAAGGAGAGAGAGACAGAGCGTGAGTGGGGGAAAGGCAGAGAGAGAAAGGGAGACACAGAATCTGAACCGGCTCCAGGCTCTGAGCTGTCAGCACAGAGCCTGACAGTGGGCTCCAACTCACAAGCCATGAGATCATGACCTGAGCCAAAGTCGGACATTCAACCAAGTGAGCCACCCAGGTGCACCTAGACAGAAATCATTTAATAAACATATTTTAAAAATTGAAGAGCCCAGCTACATGCTCCTTAAGAGCATTGGAGAAAAACTTAGCTGGGCATGGCAGGTGCTTTCACCAATCAATACCAAGCCTCATGGAAGCCACCAGCTGCCACACCAATCCTGGAGGCAACAGTTTGGTCTGTTTGGTGGGAATGTGGGCTAGGAACAGCTGGTGGTCCTATGCATGTGATCCTAACCCGCTGCTTTGCCTTGTAGCAATCACATCAGGAAAGGAGCGACCTGAGCATTGCATTTAAATTGCCTTCCTAAATCTGCCTTCCTAACTCAACACTCTGCACTCCCTCCCTGAAGATACTAATGCTACCACAGCTAAGTTAGCTTCTCATGTTCCGCTTGAGGAGTGCAAAAAGTAATAAAAAGGCATCAGTATTTGTCCTAAGACACAGTCTCTCTGTGCTTATTATTTTCAAGCATCAGCCCTTTAGACAGCAGTAATTTGAGGAGTAAAGCTCTCTCTGGAGTATGATTGACACACGAGCTCTCTGTCCCCGACAGAAATTGATAAAAATTAAAAAGCTTCTTTAAACTACAGCTTCTCCCCCAAATTCTTCTCCAACTACAATGCAGAGGATCCACCTCCCCCCAGCTTCCATTCTAAATGGTCTAAACATGCAATCTCCATAAATGCCCTACAAAGAAAACACATCCCTATGTGTTATTTAATATTTGAAATTAATTTTTCCTCAGTCCCTGTTAGAATCCTTGTTTTCCTTTCAGTTGGGGGTCATCACTAAAGAAATCTCCAGCTTTAAAAAAAGCAAATGAGAGGAGAGAGTTTTCAAGATAATGCGTGGTTAAATAGAATCCTATTCTGTTCAGAAGGCTTTTTGGCAAAAGAAACTGAGCAAGGCCTCCCAGAAGGGTGCATTTGCAAATGGGGCTGTGAATTCCCTGAACACTTGGCCTGCCTCTCCAGTGCTGGGTGAGGCCCTTCTACCACAGCTCTGATTCACATCACTCTCCAGACCGTGGGCGAATAACGCAATAAAGGGCTCAGAACAAAAACAAGAATTACTACTGAGATGTGAACATCTCCTCCCCCTGCTTCCAAAGAGCAAAAGAAAAATCAATGTATTTCGCTCCTTGTGTTTATTAACAGTGATTCTTTTTTCTTTTGGTATATAAGGATCGAGAAAATAACTGCATGAGGTAAGTCTGACTCCACCTTCAAATGGCAACCAGCGCAACTTTGACTCTGAAACTGTCTAATTGAATCTACAAACCCAAGCCAAGAAGACACTTTCCTTCAATTGAAACAACCCATGAATAGTATTTCAAACCATCTCAGCATGGTTTGGACTTAAACACACCATTCTGGAATCCCTTATACGCCTTCCCATTGCCAATCACAGCGTGATGGCTGCTGTCATGAATATAAAAGAAAGGTGTAGTGCCACTGTGGATGGTAACAGTGACTCTTTCTTGTGTAGCAGCTTAAATTCCAACTGGGTGATGCAACATAAGGCTAAACGATTCCTTTACTCCTTTATCTTTATTTAACTTGTTTTTTTTTAATCAAGTAACACATGTAATTGTTTTAAAAAGTCAAATCCCACTATAAAGCTAAAAGGGAAAAAAGAGCAGCCTGTGATCCCATCCCTTCTTACCTCCTAGGCTCATTCCCCACAGGTAACAACTCTTAACTCTTTTTAGTTATTTCCTACCATTATTAACCTCCATATTTTTTATATTAAATGCTTTAGTGCTATTTCTTGATTTCTTTTTCTACATGAACATTATCTACTACTACCTACTGTCAAAGATTAGAATTTAGCAGTATCGTTACTTTCTCCCATTTCCCCACCCCATGGTTGCTTCGATAGAGCAATATCGCTATTTTGATTAAAGTAATATAGAATTTACATTGTTAGGACTATGAGCCCAGACCGTCTTGGTTCTCACCCTGCCTCCAATGGGTACCAACTCCGTGGCCTTGTGCATCATTTTCCATCACTGTAAAATGAAAATGATCCACATCTACTTCATGAGTTGCTGTGAGGCTTAAATGAATAATTATGTGCACTGAAAAGAGTGCCTGGCATGAATGAGTGCTCTCTAAATGCACAGTCAGAATAGATTTCCTTTCTTGTTCATCTTCTTTTACCTCATTTTTCATTGACTCAATTTTCTATATAACTTTCACTATGATATCCTGAAAACTCCCATAATTCTCTAAAATCCCTCATTGCTTATATTACAGTATGTACTGTTTGCATTCCTTTCTTTTTTAAAGTTCATTTATTGTGAAAGAGACAGAACACACATGCACCTCCACGTGCACACACTCTTTAGCAGGGGAGGGGCAGAGAGGAAGAGAGAATCCCAAGCAGGCTCCATGCTCAGCACAGAGCCTGAGGCAAGGCTGGACATGAGGCTTGATCTCACAACCAGAGCTGATATTAAGAGTCAGACGCTTAACCAACTGAGTCACCCAGATGCTCCAAATTTGTCTGTTTTCCTTAAGGACATCCCTGTTGGAGTTCTCCATCCTCTGGTTATGATCTGCCTAAACTCCATGAGCCTGATCCACATTTTAAATCAGGTATCCCCAGGGGCCTGGGTGGCTCAGTCGGTTAAGCGTCTGACTTCTGCTCAGGTCATGATCTCATGGTTGGTGAGTTGAAGCCCTGCCTTGGGTTCTGTGCTGACAGCTCAGAGCCTGGGGCCTCCTTCAGATTCTGTGTCTCCCTCCCTTTCTGCCCCTCCCCTACTCATTCTTTCTTTCACTCCCTCTATTTCTCTCTCAAAAATAAATAAAAACAGGGGCGCCTGGGTGGCTTAGTCGGTTGAGCGTCCGACTTTCGCTTAGGTCATGATCTCGCGGTTCGTGGGTTCGAGCCCCGCGTCGGGCTCTGTGCTGACTGCCAGCTCAGAGCCTGGAGCCTGTTTCAGCCTGTGACTCCCTCTCTCTCTGACCCTCCCCTGCTCACGCTGTCTCTCTCTCTCTCCTAAAAATAAATAAAACATTAAAAAAATAAATAAATAAATAAATAAATAAATAAATAAAAACATTTAAAAAATTAAATCAGGATTCCTTTCCCCTTTTACTGTGTGGGTCCTTGACCTAAACCCATGTCTCGTGTTTTCTTTCCTCTTGATTTATATTTCTTTTTGATGGTGCACACCCTCTAGCATATTCCTAAGTCAAGATGCATAGGAAGTAAATTCCTTCAGTCATACAACTTTGGAAATGCTTTTATTCTGCCTTTACATTTGCCTGAAGTTCTGTAAAATACAGAATTCTAACTGGAAATAATTATCCCTCAAAATATTGAGGGTAATGATCCATTATCTTATGGTTTCCGGTGTTTCTGCTGAAAAGTCTAGTTCCCCTCTGATAACTGATTTCTTATCTCTGATAGCTTCTAAGGCTTTTCTTCATTCCTGATATACAATTTCATGATGACATGCATCTCTTGTACTGGGCACCCAGCAGGCCCTATAATCTGGAAATTCATACCCTTTGGGGAATTTTCTTGTATTTTTTTGTCTTCTAATTTCCTTTATGTTCTTTGTGGAATTCCTATTAGTTGGATGTTAACTTCCTGGACTTTCCTCCATTGCTATCTTTTCTCTTCTACTTTCCCATCTCTTGGTCCTCCTGTTCTACTTTCTAAGAGCTCTTCAACCTTTCTTTCCAACACTTCACTTTTATTTCTGCTCTCAGTTATAATTTCCAATAACTTTTGTTTTTTCAGTACCCCTTTCTGGTTAATAGCATAGTGTTCTAGTTTAAGAAGTGCAGTAGAGGGGCGCCTGAGTGGCTCAGTTGGTTAAGCGTCCAACTTTGGCTCAGGTCATGATCTCACAGTTCGTGGGTTCGAGCCCCACGTCAGGCTCTGTGCTGATAGCCCAGAGCTTGGAGCCTGTTTCAGATTCTTTTTTTTTTTTTTTATGTTTTATTTATTTCTGAGAGAGAGAGTGAGAGAGTGAGAGAGACAGCATGAGCAGGGGAGGGTCAGAGATAGAGGGAGATACAGAATCTGAAACAGGCTCCAGAGCCAGCACAAAGCCTGACGTGGGGCTTGAACCCACAAACCATGAGATAATGACCTGAGCCAAAGTCGGACACTTAATCGACTGAGCCACGCAGGCGCCCCATAGATTCCATATCTCCCTCTCTCTCTGACCCTCCCCTGCTCATGCTGTCTCTCTCTCTCTCTCAGAAATAAATAAAACATTTTTAAAAAGTTTAAAAAAAAAGAAAAAATAAGAAATGCAATAGCATCTCTTATCTCTCTAGAAATACTTTTAATGTTACTTTTAACATTTTCTTCTGTTGCTAGTATTCTTCATTTTTCTCCTAGATTCCTTCTTTTTCTTCATTCTGTAAAATTTTTTTAAAGTTTATTTATTTTGAGAGAGAAAGAGAGAGTGCAAGTCAGGGAGGGACAGAGAAAGAGAGAGAGGGGGAGAATCTCAAGCAGGCTCCTCACCATCAGCACAGAGCCCCATGTGGGGCTGGAACATATGAAACTGTTAAGACCATAACCTGAGCCGAAATCAAAAGTCAGACGCTTAACCAACTGAGCCACCCAGGCACCCCTGCTTCTTCATTTTTATCTCTATCTTTCATGAAGAGACTCTCCTCAACTATCTGGTGAGACTAGACTGTCTGTTCATGTTTAAGATAGTCTCAAAAAGATAAATGGAAGGTCTGGGAGAGTGGATACAGCTTACAGCGAGTGATCGGCAGGGTCCTGTAGTATTGTTGGCAGATTTACAGATGTCAGTATCTTCATCTTTGCAACTCACCTCCCCGGTTAAGAGATTCTTCCCCCTCCTGTAGTGCCTGTGCGCGCGTGTGTCTATGTTGGGTGAGGAGGCAGAGAGTCTCACCCCAGATTTTCACTTAACTCTGTTTCTCACCCTCAGCACTACTGACATTTGGGGGCATAGAATTCTTTGTTGTGGGGGCAGTCCTGTGCATTATAGATTATTTAGCAGAATCTCTGGCATCTACCCACTAGATACCAGTAAGAAATTCCCACCAAGCTGCGACAACAAAAGTTGTCTTCAGGCATTGCCAAGTATCTGCTAGCTTGTCCTATAGTCTAGGAACTCCCAAGTTCATCCTCTCTAGACAAACATGTATCAAGCAGAGTGGAGGGAGCTACCTGTCTAGCATCACAAGGGCAGGCAAGGAATGCTTTTATACTAACTAATGCTCCTATCAACCCCACCTTCAGAGGTATCTAGGCCACCAATATCCGAGCCTGCCTGGAGTTTTGTGACACAAAGCAATCTTGTTCCTGTTGACTGTAGCCTTTTAACCAAGTAGGAAAAGCTAAAACCCAAATCAGCTACCATTATTCCATCTACTTTCCATATCTCAAAATTTAGTTAGCATCTCTTATATATAGTCATCTCCTTCCCTATTTTTTTTTTTTTTTGATGTTTTATTTATTTCTGAGAGACAGAGAGAGACAGTGTGAGCAGGGGAGGGGCAGAGAGGGAGACACAGAATCTGAAGTAGGCTCCAGGCTCTGAGCTGTCAGCACAGAGCCCGATGCGGGGCTCAAACTCACAAGCTGTGAGATCATGACTCGAGCTGAAGTCAGACGCCCAACCAACGGAGCCACCTAGGTGCCCCATTCCCTATTCTTTCTGTCTTCATGAACTAATGCTACACAATCCTTTCTCTGACATTTTAGTGGTTTTACAATGGGGGACAGTCAACAATAAACATTGCATTTGGGTACCCTGTTTAACCTGAAACCTCTCAATTCTTTAATTCTCAAATTCTGGTAAAAGAAGAAACTTAACAACTCTCATAGGAGCAAAGAATACATCACCTAAGCATCTCCCATTACTGTACAAGAGCATATAGGTCTTTGGTGTACTTTTGATCAAAATCCCAGAATTGATGTTTAGAAAAATACATGAAAGAAAAACTATTGCACTAAGACCAAATCAGACCAAATCTCACCCCAACCCAGGCCTGGTAAAGCCTGGGTTATTTTTCAGTTGGAGCAAATCTCTAGAATAAAATCCTGTTAATATCAATAAATCTAGTGTAACCACTTTCTTTTTCTTTTTTATTTTTATTTTTTTTGTGTGTTTTATTTATTTCTGAGAGAGAGAGAGAGACAGTGTGAGCAGGGGAGGGTCAGAGAGAGAGGGAGACACAGAATCTGAAACAGGCTCCAGGCTCTGAGCTAGCTGTCAGCACAGAGCCCAACGCGGGGCTCGAACCCACAGATCGTGAGATCATGACCTGAGCTGAAGTCGGACGCTTAACTGACTTAGCCACCCAGGCGCCCCACCCGCCATTTTCTCTTTCATATTAAAGATGAAATTCTGTATCTCAGAAAGACACAACCAGAACATCAGCAGCCTTCAAAAATCAAGTGGCCCTAAGAACTACATTTGTCCTCCTGACTCCATCTACTTGTTTCCCTACAACTACCATCATCCTGCACCAATCCACCATTCATCACTTACCTGTACTCCTGTCTAGTCTGCCTGTCACTATTAATTTTTGTCCAGTCCATCCTGTATCACAGTAATCTTTTCAAAGAGCTAATACGTTCATTTCACATGGCCCTAACCCCACTCCACCTTAAAATTCAGTGACTTCCCACTGCTCTTGGGAAGAAGACTCAAATCCTTAACATCCCCACAGGGCCACTCCAAGCCCACCTCTGTAATCTCCTGTCCTGATGTGCTTCCTCTTGCTTCCTGTGCTCCAATCACACTAACCAGCCTTCTTCCATGCTCCTCCCACCACTGGCCTTCATCTGTACTATTCTTTCTTTCTGGAATGCCTGGAATTCCTGGAATGCTATTTACCCACACAACCCCTTCAACCAGTTATTTCCTACCCATCCATCAAATTTCAACTCATCCTTGGGGTCAAGAGCCTTCCCTAACTCTGTGACCAGACTGTTCTTTTTACTGCACTAAGACCTGTCATATTTTTGTCATCACTCTGGGAATTCTTCATTTCTTTATGTGCTTTGATTCATGCTCCTCTGCTCTTCCACTAGACTGTAACTAGGAGAAAAAGAACTATGCCTGTCTTACTCATTCCTCTGTCCTCGGAGCCTTGTACCTTCCCAGACATTTAGGAGACACAAACAACTTACCACTTGTATAAATGAACAACTTCACTAATTTCCCAGGAGTTAAAAAATTACCCTATGTGCTATAGAAAAAAAACTACTCTTTAGTTCTTTATGAGTGACTCTTCAGTATGATTGATAATTGTGGTCAGATAAAAGGAAATGTATTTTTATCATACAGGGTATGATCAAATGAGTTGAGGCAGTTGAGTCAGAGATTGCTAGCTGCCAATGTATCCATTCTCTCCTATATATATTACTGGGTAGCAAAGTGCCCTACTAAAAATATTTGCATTTCCCTAGCCTCCCTTACTGATGAGTATAATTATGAAGATTGAAAAAACCAAACCAAACAAAAATAGAACAGAAGGTAGGGCTTTGAATAAGGATCTTAGGAGGGCTGATTCAGCTGGGAGTTATGGCCCTTTGCCTCCTCTTTTCTCCATCTTTCTACCTGAAACATAGATGTGATGGCTCCAGCTCCAGCAGCCATTTTGGAGCTTTATTGAGATGTAACTGACATATAACATTATTTAAGTTTGGTGTACAGCATGATGATTTCATAGATAGATAGATAATAAAATGATTATCACAATAAGGTGAATTAATACATCTGTCACCTCATACAACTATCATTTTTTATGTGTATAGTGAAAATTTTAAGATTTACTCTCTTAGCAACCTTCGAATACACAATACAGTATTGTCAACTATAGTAATCCTGCTGCACATGACATCTCCAGAAGTTACTCATCTTATAACTAGAAATGTGTACCCTTTCATTCTTTACCCATTTCTCTCACCCCTGGCAATCACCAATTTGCTCTGTTCCTATGAGTTCAGCTTTTTTAGATTCCAAATACATACAATAGTTGTCTTTCCGTGTCTGACTTATTTCACTTAGTATAATTCCCTCAAGGTTTATCCATGTCATTGCAAATGGCAGGATTTCCTTCTTTTTTATGGCCTATATATATACTATTATATATATATATATACTATTGTTTTCATGTCTTCGCTATTGTAAGTAATGCTGGAATGAACTCAGGACTACAGGTATCTCTTTCTGATTTCATCTCCTCCTCTAGGTATACACCCAGAAGCAGAATTGCTGGGACATATGGTAGTAATATTTTTAATATTTTAAGGAAACGCCATACTGTTTCCATAAGGGTTATACCAATTTTCATTCCCACCAACAGTGCACAAGGGTATCTTTTTCTCCACTTCCCCATCAGCACTTGTTATCTTGTCTTTTTGACAATAGCCATTCTAACAGGTGTGCAGTGATACCACATTGTGGTTTAGATTTGCATTTTCCTAATGATTAGCGATGTTGAGCATCTTTTCATGTACCTGTTGACCATCTCTATATCTTCTTTGGGGAAATGTCTATTCAGATCCTTTGCCTATTTTTAAATTATTATTTTTATTATTTTGCTATTGAGTTGGGTCAGTTCCTTATATATTTGGATATTAATCCTTTACCAGATATATGATTTGCAAATACCTTCTCCCATACAAGGCTATCTCAAGAACAGAAATGTGCTCTAAAGATAGAACAGAAAACTAGAAGAGTTCTGGGTCACAAGAACTGAAATGCAGCCACACCTTCCCTGGACTGACCACTTCCCAATATTTATTGTAAGAAAAAATAATAAATCCTCAAGCCACTGAAGTCAGCTCTGTTCCCAGCAACCAAACATAATTCCTAACTGATGTGAGAGTTAATAGAAAGGAACAAATCCTGCCCCTAAGTACCTCACAAATTCCTGAGGATAAGATGGATGGCCCGGAGCCACAAGAAATCATCAAGGCTAATCAACTCCAACCAAATTCCTAAGGCAGTCTTTTCCAATTGAACCAAAGTATTTGATTATAAAGTTTCCAGTGAGGGACAGTACACCACTCCTTTCATGATGAAAAAGGCATTTCCTGCTACAGTTCCAAAATTATCAATCACACTCAAAAAGAGTCACTCTTAAAATACAAAACTTGGGTAATGCTCAGATTGGTTAATAATCTCGACATTAGCCATACAGTTATAATATTTAAATTCTATGATGAGTACAAAGAAACTTACGAATTTCATTTACATGACATCAGCTTGATTTAAAAGGGAAGTGAGAGGGGGTGCCTGGCTGGCTCAGTCAGTAAAGCATGCAACTCTTGATCTCAGGCTTCTGAGTTTGAGCCTACTTTGGGTGTAAAAATTACTTAAAAACAAAAGCTTTAAAAAAATAAATAAAATAAAATAAAAGGGAAGTGACAGAGAGCATTAATCAGTCTGTATCAGGCACCAAGCCAGCCCCTTTGTGTAACCTATCTCATGTGAATCTCACGACAGCTGTGTATGATAGATGTTGTACTCATTTTATAAGCAAGAAACTGCTAATCAGAAAAAAGTAAGCAGGGGAGGGGGGGCATGGGTGGCTCAGTCAGTTAAGCTTCTGACTCTTGATTTCAGCTCAGGTCATGATCCCAGGGTTGTGAGATCAAGCCCCACATTGGATTCCATGCTGAGTGTGGAGCCTGCTTGGAATTCTCTTTCTCCCTTTCTCTGCCCTTCCCCCACCAAATATAAATAAACTCTAAAAAAATCTTCAAGAGAACGTAAGTGACTTGCCCATGGCGTACCAAAGAAGTGATAGAGTTAGGATTCAAATACATTAGTCTCCATTTGTCCACATAGCATACATTCCAAGACCCCCAGTGATGCCTGAAACTGCAGATGGTACCAAGCCGTGTATACGCTATACTTTCTCCTATACATATATACCTATGATACCATTTAATTTGCAAATGAGGCACCGTAAACGATTAACGACAATAATACAATAGAACAATTACAACAATATGCTGTAATAAAAGTTATATGAATGTGGTCTCTCTCAGAATATCTTACTATATACTCACCCTTCTTGTAGTAATGATGTGAGATGATAAAATGAAGTGAGGTGAGTGACAAATGACGCAAGCACTGTGACGGGGCCTTATACTACTTTTGACGGGCTGATGATTTGTCAGAAGGAGGCACGTTTCCTTCCCTGCATGTTGTCCTGGAAAAACTGAAACCTTGGGAAGCGAAACTGCTGCAAGAGGAACCTCAGCTTAGAGGGGACAACGGTACCTCT
The DNA here is from genome assembly GCA_017311185.1 of Proteles cristata cristata. Taxonomy (NCBI): domain Eukaryota; kingdom Metazoa; phylum Chordata; class Mammalia; order Carnivora; family Hyaenidae; genus Proteles; species Proteles cristata. Next base: position 280,054 of record JAESUZ010005238.1, on the reverse strand, counting down.
GCCTCCACTTCCTGTACTGTTCTCACCACCCCATCCTGCCTTGCGGTATTGTGATTTATACTAAGACATAAACGTTTGATCTTCATCCCAGTCCCTGGCAAGGAGGCCCTAAAACCCTTGGAATTTTCTAAGGTTGAGAGCAATAGAAGTGTCTTTTGTTATGCGAATGGGGTGACTTTTGGAAAGTCCTATGTCATCACAGGATGAGAGCTGATCTCTGCCAGAGGAACCAACCCCATGATAAAAGGGCTAGAACTCAGTCCCTTCTGGACCTCTGGGAAGTAGAGAAGTCTGAAGATGGGAGTTCAGTGGCCAAGGATTTACCCAGTCATGCCTATATGATGAAGCTTCCATAAAAACCCAAAAGGATAAGGTTCAGAGCCCTTCTGTGTTGGTAAACACATAGAGATATGGGGAAAGTGGCATTCCCAGAAAGCACAGAAGCTCTGAGTCCCTTGTCACATACCTTACCCTAGGCATCTCTTCTATCTGGTTGTTTCTAAATTCAATCCTTTCATAATAAACTGGTGATCTAGTAACTAAAATGTTTCTCTGAGTTCTGTGAGCCACTCTAGCAAATTAATGGAACCCAAGGAAGGGATTGTTGGAACCTCTGATTTATAGCTGGTCGGTCAAATGCACAAATGACAGTTGGATTTCTGAGTGGGGATGGCAAACTTTAGGACTAAGCTCTTAATCTGAGGGTTCAGTCACTATCTCCAGGTAGATTATATCAGAATTGAGTTCATTGTTACTGCTGTGGGGGAAAAAAAATACATGCTGGAGTTGGTATCAGAACTGAAGCCTAAAAGCCAGCAATTATTATTATCCTGAGTGTGTGGTTGACCTCATCAAGTCCTGTTAATGAGCAAATGTTAATGAAAAAAATCCTCTTCACAGTATTAATCAGTAAGGAGTTCTTGTGGGTTGAACTGTGTCTCTCACAGTTTCAAGATAATGAAATCTTAACTCCTAGAACCTGTGAATGCCACATTATTTGGAAATGAGATCTTTGCAGGTGAAATCAAATTAAGGTCAGGTCATACTGAACTAGGGAAGACCCTAACTCAATGACTAGTACCCTTGGAAGAAGGAAAACTGGACATAAGACACACCAAGAAGGGAACACCATGTGAAGACAGAGACCAAGACTGGAGTGAGGTGTCCAAACGCCAAGAATGCAAAGGATAGTGGGAAACCACCAGAGGCTAGGAAAAAGCAAGGAAGGATTCTCTCCAGAACCTTCAGAGAGAGCATGGCCCTGGCAGCACCTTGATTTCAGACTTCTAACCTCTAAAACTAGAAGAGAATGAAATTCTGTTATTTAAAGCCACCCAACTCATGGTGATTTGTTACAGCAGTTATTAAAAGAAACTAATATAGAAGTTGGCCCTGACTTCGGACAGTTTTGGCCTCAGCAGGAACATATGTTTGGTTGAGTATAAAGTTATGTCCATGTCATGTGATGTGGGAGTGAGGTACTGGTCAGATGAAGCTGGGAATATGCATGCCCAGCCCAGGAAGGCAACTGAGGAAGATGAGAAGGATAGAAGGGGGGCAGATGGAAGGAGGGACGTAGAACCAAGTGTGGTGAGAGGCTTGGACTCAAGAACCAAGCTGGGCCTCTGAGATGTGAACAAATACCAAGTATTCAGGACGGTGACTCAGGAGTCCTTCTTATTGGATCCAAAGACTTAAAGGACCTCATTTTTTCCACTCACCCATATTAGGGTCACAAAAGGTAAACCAACTTAGTCCTGTGTTTAGATTTTGAACATCTGTTAGGTCTGGACCAGCTAAAACCCAATGAATACTGGCTGGCTCCAATGTTATATTTTGTATAATGCCAAAGATACCGTTAGTGTGTTCGTTAAAGGGTTCAATTAACTGAAGCCAATGCTTAAACCCATTGGGGAGATAATTACTCAAAATGTACACCCTGAAATGTATGAAATTACTAATGATACAAACTCAAGCCAAGAAAATATTCATGTTAAAATTAAACTAAGTAGGGGATAATGGAACTGAATGGTATCTCAAACTCATTTTTCATTATTAGGCTTGTTTCATGGCAGAAGTGCCTGTTTCTAGATAGTTTTTAGGAAAAAAGAAACATCTCAAAGACCATAGTTCTCATATTTATGACATTCTCTTAAACCAATCACCTTTCAATAAAGCCAGTAAGATGAAATAATAAATGTTGCCAAAACTTTCCTATTATTGCGGTGACTAACTCATTCCAATTTGCCTGGAAATGTCCTTTATTTAGCACTGAAGGGCCCACATCCCAGAAATCCCTCAGTCCTGGGCAAACAGTTTGTCCTCTTACCTCTAATAAATGAGAGATGGTCATGTGAGCAAGCACTTCGGGGCAAGAAACTGATGCAAAGATCTGAAACTATATTCAAAGAAAAATCTTAGGAGTCAAATAGGTCTAAGAGATGAATCCAAAATGAAGCTAACAGGCTGAAAGCCAAAGGTCACTTTTCAAGTTACTCACCTTGGTAACCTCTGGTTTCTCACTCACCACTCCTCACTGTCCCTCTGCTCAGCCCTCACTATTCCTGGGCTCAGCCATGGACCCTCTTTTCTACACTCATAGGTCATCCAGTCCAGGAGTTAAGTACCATCCCTAGACTGACAACCCCTCTCTCTAGCATTCATGCCTCTCCAGGTGCTCATGTCCAGTTGATGATTTAACACACCCACTTGGGTCCAACTGGCACTTTAACTTAATACATGTAAGTTTGCTAAGGCTGCCGTAACATGAACCATGAGATCACGACCTGAGTGGAAATCAAGAGTAGGACACTCAACTGACTGAACCACTCAGGTGCCCCAATGTGATTTTATTATCTTTAGCTATTGTGTTTGTGTCCTCTGTGGCCCATAACTATAACATGTTTATTCCAGATCCATTACTCCTGACAAGGTGAACACACACAGATGCTATTTCAACAGAAGTTGAGTGAGTTACAAAGCCAAGGCCAGGAGTTCTGGATGCCCACGTGAGGCTGGATAGAGCTTCTTCATTAGCACCCATTCTCTGGCAATACTCAATCACCTCTTTTGAAAGTACCTTCTTATTCTGCGTTCTCATCAACTTACCCATCATTTTGGTCACTGAAACATCAATCCTTCTGCCTTCTGCCCCAATAGCCCCTGTCTGATAATCTGACAAAACACAGTCTGCAGCCCTGATGGGTACATAAGTCATTATTTCCAAATGTGAAATTATGGCATAGTAAATCTTCACCCTATCTCTGTCTTTCATCTTCCCTTGGACTCTCCCACCCTCACCCCACCCCCAGATCCCCAACCAGCCAACACAATTCAGAATGTGCTGCAAAGCCAGGGCCCCAAAGCAGGCCACACATCACAGGATGTGAACAGCACTCTCCACACAGCCTCAGCAACACCCTGGCAAAGGCATGTGGCAGGAGGCAGTATAATAAGTATAGTCTGTGCTTGGGGAATGGGCTGTGGAAGGCGCGTGAATACATCTACGAAGATCTGCTGTAAGACTAGGTCGGAAGAAGACCAAGAGTGAGAAAGACTGGAATTACCTCTATTTGTCCTTCTACATCCCTGGAGACTGACCTGCGTATCCTAAACTCCTGGGGCTCTCTTGCCCTCGGGCTTCTAGATGGACTCAGGCAATAGGCAACACAAGAGAAGACTGAAGTTCAGAAGGAGAGAGAGAAATTAGGGTATTTCTCCTTCCCGTTTCTTCCCCACCAGGCCACAGTTCAGTGTGTTTCTCTGCCCAAGGCCTTGGCTCCAGTCAGGCCTCCCTCTCCTCAGCTACTCTGTCTGCTTGGAGAACAATTCCTCCTGTTAGCCCTTCAGGCCTGAGGATCCTCCCAGCTTTCAGTAATTCCTGGCCCTGAGGTGCTTAACTATCCCTCAATGGTTTCCCTTAATCTTCTTGACATCCTATAAATAATTCTTTTTTTACTGGGGCACGCAAGTGATTGAGGGGCAGAGAGAGAGTGGGGAGGTGGGACTCACCCAAAGTGGGGCTCGTGCTCACTGGAAGCAGGGCTCGAACTCACAAACCATGAGATCATGACCAGAGAGGAAGTCAGAAGCTTACCACTGAGCCACTCATGGGCCCTATAAATAATTCTTTAATTAAATTCTCCTCAATCATTCCTTTTATAGGTTCAGTTAGTCAGTGAGTATTAATCGAGCAACTCTGTTAAGGTCTTTGTGATACAATGTAAAATAAATAAAAATAAATAAAACTGGTAGTTCTCTGTAGGGAGTTTGTCCTGGGCATCTTTCTTGTTCTTCTGACACCAGACCTTGCCCTTCCAATGAGGAACTCATTCCAAACAATTACCTTGAAGGGATTTTCCCTACATGCCTTAAATTTAAATGTATTAATTAGTTTTAAAATAAGTTTTTTAAAAAAGATAGATCTTCACCAAAAGGCAGTAAGTCTATATCAAGACACAGAACTGATTTTGAAATACGATTTAATGACTAAGCCCATCTGAAGTGAAAAACGTGCTCATATACATTGACTGTCATGTTCTCTTAAAACTGCAAGCACACTGAAAATAATAGAAAGTAGTTATAGCAGGAATTCAGCAATTCAGATGAAGGCTTGCGGCATTAATTTAAAAGCCTAGGTTATAAAACGCTCTTAAAGAAATGCAATCATAAAGCTTTTAAGAAAATGCTAAACCTGGAGCCTCTAAAATCTTGTGTAGTAGAAATACAGCTATGAGAAGGGGACCAGCTTCAGTGAAGAGAATAGAAGGATTTGAGATTTGCATCTCGATTGTTTGTAAACTCTAACTTTTCCTGGAACTACTTAGAAACAATTTGTTTCTTCAAGAATTTAATTTCCTCTATGCAATGTTACTTGCACTCTTGATTTCATAGAGATCTGCCCACAACTACATTAGTCCAAGATGGTAAATACGTATCAGCAAGCCAAGTTCTAGCACAGTGCCTCTCTAAACCCAAATTCCAACTTGACATCAGGATTTTGTTCACATTATTATAAAATGGAATTGCCATAGGCCTAATGTCAGATGATGATATTCAGGCTGATGTTATCACTAACAAAAAGTCAGAAATAGTCGTCTGTCAAAAAGAAGAGTAAAAACTTATCTGACCTTTCCATTTCATACTCTGTAAAAAAAAAAAAAAAAAAGGCACTTTCTCATCTTAATGCAACCTGGAAATTCAGAAATAAAATCTAAATTACTTTCACATTTCCCATTTATCAACACCTACGAGAAAAAGGTCTCATTAGCATACGTAGCACACCAAAGCAAGATGAACAAGCTTCGTTCAGATCAAGAAAACCAAATACATTGCAAAGTTCTTCCTCAAACAGGAGCTTTTTCATAACTGAATTCAAGATTGAATAAATCACAAGATGATACTTCCAGATGTTTTCATTGATATTAAGTTTTGAAAATTCCACAATAACCAGTTTTTACAATTTTAAAGAATCTAAGTTATTTTTATGAGATGTCTTGAAGAAGGTTTTTCAAAGTTCTTCCTGAAGAAGTTAATTTAAGCCGAAGTCTAGTCCGGGAGGGCTTTGCCTTTAGGAGACCAGTGAAAGACAGCAAGGCTCACGCGTCAAGAGCATAGCCTGGAAATGGTCAAGAAAATTGCCCCATACTGCAAATGCTTAAGGATTCAAACAGATATTTGTGCCACGGTTAATAGCAGCATGATTCCCAATAGCCAGAAGGTGAACCCTATGTCCACTGACAGGTGAACATTTAAACAAAATGTGGTCTGTGATGAGGCAGCGTAAGGCAAGCTGACAGGCCACAAACACCCCCCCCCTCAACCTCAACCAGGTGGCACGTGTGTGATATTCAGGCACTCCTGGCTGCCCAAGAACAAAGAAAAAGGGGGAAACAAATAGTTAACTGACAGAGAATCATAGTCCTGCAGGACCTAGGTTTCCATCACCCCTCCATAGTGATGTGGGAAACAAAGGCAGAAGGAAATGGCAGAAAGAGCTGAATTTCCTTATAACCTGCGGCCCATTGACAAATACTTGAGGCTGGCAGAGTAAAATGTTTCTCCAGGAACTCTTTACTGTCTTAATGTTAATGCTTTGCTAGACGGAAAAACAACCTTAGCTTGACAATAGCTTAGGCCTCCAGTATCCTGGGAGTCTTAGCATATGAAAATGTCACTGGAAACTTCCCCTGGACTTTACCTCCTCCAGCCCCATAGTCTCTCCTCAAGGTCCCAGGGCAGCTCTTCCTGCCCACAGGTCCTGTCCCCATGCTTCAATAAAATCACCTTTGGGCACCAAAGACATCTTCCAAAGTTCTTTCTTGGTCATCGGCTCCGGACCCCACGAACACCACTGTCACCCCAAGAACCTCATCAGTATATACATACAAATGGACTGTTACTCAGCCTTAAAAAGGAAAAAAAAAAATTCTGACACACGTACAATATGGAGGAAGCTTGAAGACATGAATGTTAAGTGAAATATGCCAGTCACAAAGGACAAATACTGTATGATTCCACTTACGTTAGGGACCTAGAGTAGTCAAACTCAGAGAGAGAAAGCAGAATGGTGGTTGCCAGGGGCGGGACGGTGGAGATGGGGGTGGGGGAAGGGAGTAAGAAGTTATTTAATGAGTCGCAAGTTTCATCTCAGTTGGGAAAGAGAGAAAAAGTTTTGGAGATGGATGGTAGTGATAGTTGCACAATATGTGAATGTACTCAGTACCACTGAACTGTACAGTGAAACTGGCTAAGTGGCACATTTTGTTATGTATATTTTACCACCAAAAAAAAAAAAAAAAGAAAGAAAAAAAAGAAAAGAAAAGGAAATGCTCACAGGGCAGACAGGCCCAAGGAAGGAAGTAGTAAGTAAAGCTGGTTGAAGTTTTATAACAGCAGGAAGAGTAGAGATTCTGGTGAGCAAGGATGCATGTGTCCTCTCTAAAAAGGGCAGGTGTTTGGGGTACCTGGGTGGCTCAGTCAGTTAAGTATCCGACTCTGGCTTTCAGTTCAGGTCATGATCTCACGACTTCGTGAGTTCGAGTCCCCCATCAGGCTCTGCACTGAGAACTTGGAGCCTGCTTGGGATTCTCTCTCTCCCTCTCTCTCTCTCTCTCTCTCTCTGCCCCTCCCCCACTTACTCTCTTTCTCTCTATCAAAATAAATAAATAAACTTTAAAAAAGAAAGAAAGAGAGAGAATGGAAGGAAGGAGGTAAGAAAAGGAAGGAAAGAAGGAAGAAAAGGAAGGAAAGAAGGAAGGAAGCAAGGAAGGAAGGAAGGACGGACAAACAGGTATTGCTTGGCTTGTCAACTGCTGCCATGTAGAAACTAGACCTAGTATTCTAGGCAGATATTAAGATTTCCCAAGAGAAGGCTAAAATTCATATTTTTATGAGACATCTTCTATTTTCTCTTTTTAAGTTGGCAACACATTTTTTAAAGTTCAAAAAACCACTACAGGTCAAACAAAGCATGTGTGTGTGCAGGCCTGTGGCGCACACCTTTTGATTCAGACAATGTACCGATGGCATTCTCTTTAGGTGTGAGGGTCACAGGACCCAGGGTGGCAGGCGGAGCCCAGAACAACATCAGCCTGCAGAGGGGGTATTTGCCAGCCTATGTGCTGAATGGAAAGCATATAAGTGCATCACAACCATAACCTTATCTAGGAAGCTACACACAGGTGGAAATGGCGTGTTTTATGTGGGTTTAGTTTTGCATTTGTATATCTAAAATGATAGCCTTTAGAATTCTTGAACTTTTAAGGACAGGCTGTTCTTTCAGTGGCCATTTTAAGTTATTCCCACGTCAGTCTCAGATAAGAAACGAATGTTCCATTGAAGAAAGGGTGGGCTAAAATGTGAACAGCATTTAGCCAAAGCACCCAAAGGACAACTTAGCAGTATTAATACCCCTAACGCTTGCAAATGGGGCTGTGGGAACCTGAATTTTAAAATAATATCCATGTCTTAATCTTCTGTCTCACAAAGTTGGGAGACAGGCAGTGATAATTTCAAAATAATAAAACATCTTAGAATAAGCTGACATCCATCAGTAGAAGTCATTATTTTAAAAATACAACCCTGGAACAGAACTAACAGCCCTTAAAATGCATCCTCCATTCTTCAAAATAGCGAAGTTTATTTTTTATGTTTATCCTAGTATTCATGCTCTATAGATGGAGAGAATAATGTCTGTGGGGTAAAAATGCAATCTGAATTAACTGATTGCTAGGCAGTAATATTCAAATACATTTAACAAGTGTTGAGTGAACACGTTTTGTATGCTCAGTGTTGTAATGGGCGTAGTAGAAAATACATAAGGATCAAGTCCGCCTTCCCCCGCCTTCCCCACCATTAACATTCCCTCCTGCCCCCAACAAGCTAGCTTACATTTCAAACCCGGCAACTAGGAAAGCAAACAAGAGCCAGAGACAGGGAAGGAGAGGGTAGAACCCATCCTGGAGACCCCCTGGGGTTCCACGTGGTAGAAACATTTTGTGCTTTAATATCTTCAACCTTTGTTGAGAGTCACCTTTTTTTTAAATTTGTTATTGAGAGAGAGAAGGGAAGGGGCAGAGAGGGAGGGAGACACAGAATTCAAAGGCTCCAGACTCTGAGCTGTCAGCACAGAGCCCGACGCAGGGCTCAAACCCACAAAGGGCAAGATCGTGACCAGAGCCTAAGTCAGACACTCAATCGACTGAGTCCCCCAGGTGCCCCAAGGGTCACCTTCTTAAGGCATAAATATCAGAGTTGGAAGAGACAAGAGAACATTCAGCTATCTTCCACCTTCAGCAGGTAAGGATTTTTTTAAATGTTTTTTATTTATTTCTGAGAGAGAGAAAGAGACAGTGTGAGCAGGGGAGGGTCAGAGAGAGAGGGAGATACAGAATCTGAAGCAGGCTCCAGGCTCTGAGCTAGCTGTCAGCACACAGCCCGACGCGGGGCTCAAACCCACGAGCCGTGAGATCATGACCTGAGCCGAAGTCGGACGCTTAACCGGCTGAGACACCCAGGCGCCCCAGCAGGTAAGGATTTTATATCCACTGCACAGATAAGGCATCTGACGCTCAGGTAAGGGATTTGTCCAAAGCACATAGTAAGTGGGAGAAGGGATCAGGACCCAGACCTTTCTTTCAAGGCATGACGCCTCCTGCCCCCAATCAGCTGCGCATTGCATCACCAGCAGCAAGTACTCTTCACTCATTCAAGAGACATTTAATGAGCGTCTTCCTTCAGTGTGACAAGCTCTACCCAGACCCACCAGATGTTTGAAACTGTGAAAGTGTAAAGGCAAGAGAACAGGGGAGGAAAAAAGAGGCAAGCTCTCTATTCTCAGCCATGCTTCACAATGTCTGCACCTCTGAGGGATCACTACAAGTCCAAGGCCTGGTCTGCAGCTCTGCTAATTCAGGAATTTGATCTTATCAGTTCCCTGAAGGGCGATGGGACCCTGGGGGACTGACTCACCCTCAAGACACGGACTAATAAACCAGAAGGCAAATTTACTCATGAACAATGAGAAATGGATTGTTTGGGCAGACCAACATGTGTTTCTATTCTGCTTTGCAGCCCCTTTTGGGAAACCAAATCAGGAAGAGGAGACTCTTGGGAAAATAGAAACTCAAAGGAAGAGGGCTTTGGTGGACAGGGCTTCAGACAAACCACACAGCTATTCACAAAATGCCTGCCATGTCTACCCACGTCTTAAACCTGCGATTGCCACCTCTCTTTCCAAACACACCGTCCCTGTCTCTGCTGGCTAATATTAATACCTAGCTAATATGAATAATTTATTGAATGCCTACACAGGCTGCAGACAGATCTAATAGTTTAACATGTGTTATCTCATTTAATCTCCCCAGTGTTGTAAGAGAGTTTCTGTCATTATCTTCCCTTTAAAAAAAAATGAAGACTCTAAAGAGTCAACTTTCACATAGCCACACAGGTAATCAAACCACTATCAGGATTCAAGCTCAGAAAGTCAGCCCCCAGAACCCATGCTCTTAACCATTATGCCACCCTGCCTGCAGGCACTCCAACGCCCTCAGTGGCCATTTCCTGTGGCGCTGCCTCCGGTAAAGCCTTGAATGATCCCCTGACCAGATGTGTCCTCACCCTCCTCAGGCCCCACGGCTCCTCAAGCATTTGCTGCATTTGTAACTACCATCTGTAGATTTCAGGTGGATCTGTTTATATTAGCCTGCTCAGGCCACCAGAACTGAATACCACTGGCTGGGTGACTTAAACAACAGATACTTACTTTCTCACAGTTCTGGGAGCTGAAAGTCCAAGATCAAAGGGCCATTAGAATTATTTGTTTGTTTGTTCGTTTTTGCTATGGAGGTGCTCTGCATGGCTTACAGAGGGCCACCTTTTCCCTGTGTCCTCACAAGCCTCTCCTCTGTGCATATAAAGAGAGAGACAGATCTTTGGTGTCTCTCCTCTTCTCAGAAGGACCCCATCAGATTAGAGCTCAACCCTTATTTATGGCTTCATTTAACCTTAATTATCTCCCTAGAAGACCAATCTTTAAATACAATTACATTGGGGGTTAGGGTTCAACATATGAATTTGGAAAGACTAGGGGAACACAATTCAGTCCATGGCACCATCTAATAGTGAATTATCATATTAAAAAAAAAAAGCCATATTATTGGAAGTTTCCAGTGAATGTCTTTAAGGCTTTCATTTGCAAATAACGCAGAAGGACAGTGTTGAGGTTCAGCAGAGGTCCATAACGCACCACTGATGAGGAAAAACCCTCAAGTTTTCCAAAGGCAATATTGCACAATTGTTTAAGGGAGTAGGCTCTGGAGACAGACCTGGGTTTATTCAGTGACGGCTGTGTGACTTTGGGCAGATGGGTTACCCTCTCTGAGCATCAGATGCCTCATCTTTGCTTTTTAGACCAGTCCCCTGCCTTTGTAGAGGGAAGGGATAAAGACTGATTTAGCTGATACTGATGAGGCAACCAAGGGCAGTAAAGAGGTGAGTGGTATGGGAATTAACTAGATTTCTGCTCAGTTAAAAGTAATGAATATCCTCTATGGCCATCAGGCCAGGGGGTCCTTCCTGCGGACATTCAAATCACGTACAGTAGGTAGAAGCCCTACTGCTAAGAATGGTACCCACTGTTTGAGAACAACAAAGCATCCAGAGATAAGAAAACAACTTTTATCTTCAGGATATGTAGTAATTTCTCACATTTCGTGGCCAAATAGCATTTTTTGGCATACTCCTACACATTTGACAAATTGCCTACCTTATGAATCCTCACTTCCCCAAGACAGAAGTCAGGAATTTGTCTACCCAGCCTACCTTGCATCTAAGGTGCAAGCATGTGACCTTGGCTCCACCAATCAGCAGCATCCATGCAAAAATTCTTTTCAGAAGAGTGGGGCTAATGAAAGAGGTAGCGTGTGGAATTCACTGTGGTGGGAACTTGTGGAATATGGCAGAGAGACACCCAGTTTGAAGAGGTAACAGTGATGGGCTCCCTGGGACCCCACCAGGAAAAACTCGCTCTCTGGTATGAGCAGAGGGACTTATATTCTTTGGTGGCCACGCCAGCATCTCCACTGGAGCCACTAGTGGTAAATTTGTGTGGTGTTCCTGGCTGCATGGTCTCCAAGGCTGATGCTGGTGCTCTCAGAAATTCTGAGATCCTTAATATCCTTTAAAAAGAACTCCCTTAGAGGCACCTCCATGGCTCAGTCAGTTGAGTGTCCGACTTCAGCTCAGGTCACAAGCTCCCAGCCAGTGAGTTCGAGCCCCGCATCAGGCTCTGTGCTGACATAACAGCTCAGAGCCTGGAGTCTGCTTTAGATTCTGTGTCTCCCTTTATCTCTGCCCCTTCCCTACTCACACGCTGTCTCTCTCTCTCTCTCTCTCTCTCTCAAAAGTAAAAATATTTAAAAATTAAAAAAAAAAAAAGAACTCCCTTTTTGTGTAAACTAGCCACAGTGAGCACTGTTGTTTGCAGTTGAGAACCCCAAACCAAACCAGCCTAAAACCAAAAATAGATGTACAATTAAATGAACATCAAGAGAAAAGAAACACATTTTGGCACATGAGGGGGCTTTTTAAATCCTATAAATATAAAAATTTAAATGAGTAAAAGAAATTAAGGCAACTGGCTGCAAAACTTTGATAGGCAAAGAAAGCTGATCCTTTGCTGCAAAGGACAGCGGGACCACTGAAGTGTGTACAGCGGCGATTTTGTCAGCACACCTACACAACACCTACTATTACTCAAGACATGAGGTTGCATAGATTCAACCTGTATCTGTGAGTGCGCAGACATGCTATTTTCACCTCTCCTGGCCTTGAAGTTCCTGATTTCTGAGATAGTTAAAAACAAAGCAATTATTTCCCAGTGGGTATTAAGATCATTGACATATAAACAAGGTAATTTAATCATTACCTAGATAAACTAGGTCTTTAATCCTAGACTCTGAGAAAGGTTTACATAAAACCTTTATGTAATTCACTCAAAGCCATTTCAGTGCCAGAACAGCTTGGACTTTAAACAGAGGGCACCTAACAAAAGCCTTCCAAGTCTTATCCCCATACTTGATCAAATACTGAAGACAAAACCATCCTGCAATAGGCTTTCTCAAAAAGATGCAAGTCTTAATAACAATTTCCTTTGGTTTAATAGCATCATCTTTCAGGATTAATGACCTAACAAATGAAGATCTAGGCCTTGCCAAACACTTTGGATATCTATCCTAAGTTTGGAGATTTATGACATACAAATAAAATAAGGTCAGTGACCGAGACTCCTTACCCTGAGCCCCAAAACCTGGATGCCCGCCTACTTACGATATATCTAAAAGTATTCCAAATTAGACATGGGTTATTTTTGCCTGAGGAGCACCCATTCCCATTTCTTTGAGTACTAACATCTCCGCGATCACTGTCACCCATACTCCCTCATCTCCAGTCTATGTGCTTTAATAAGGGGGTGGTTTAACCCCTCTCCAGCAGTCAGCAGTGACCCAGGCCTGACTAATCAGTCTGGCTGCCATTTTGATTGAAAGATTGGAATGTAACCAATTCTGGGCAAAGAGAATCAAGAATTTTAATGGAACTATCGAGAAAGATAAGATGCTTGCTGGGGCATCTCATCTAATAGGCTTAGAGCTTCCAGTAGTGTCCTGATATCCTGGAGAGCCCGGCTGATGATGGAACCACCCTAGAAGAATGCAGAGGAAAGAGAAGGCAAAAGGTAGATTTCTGACGATATTGTCTGAGACCTGGATGCAGCCACACCTTTGCCTTTATAGTTACAAGAACAATTCAATTTGATTTTTTCTAAGCCCCTTTGAATTAGGTTTGTACCATTCACAACCTGAAGAGTCTTAACAGATACAGATGCCTTTAAGCTAAGACTTTATAAAGATAGCAGAAGTGTTAAAGTATTTAGTTTTAAATATTAAAGTATACATTGAGCTTGTACCAGAGATGTTAAATCCCTGCTATGAACAACTTCCCATTCTAGTGTGAGCTGCCTTACCCACATCCCATACTCAGAGAAATGGTGCTGAAGAAATCTGTGCATGAGGCAGTCACCAATGGACCTGGGATGAACAACCAACCCAAAGGTAGCTAGTTATTTTGGTGGCCAGGCTCCAGTGGTTGTATGGCCCGGCTCAGTGAGCTGGACCAATAGGAAACTCTCACTTATGAGTTAGAGCCAGGAGATCCCGAGGTCTCAGCCAGCAGCCTTATGGGCTGGCCATTCAGAGGCCATATGTAAAATGAAGCAACAAAAGAAGATAGGAGAGAAAAAGAGAGAAGCCAACTGAGCGGAGACCACATGACCTCTGAGAAAGACAATTACATCATCCCCAGTTTTTCTGTCCTCTGTTTTGGCCCCCATGAGACCCAGCTGTACTGTTTCATGGGCACAGAATCCTTTTAAGTGCAGTACAGTACGTAGGTTAGAGAGTACAGCTCCCAAGGGACCACCTGGTGTGTGAGGCTTGACTCCTTCTGCCCACCCACATGCCTAAGGCCACATTCTCTACACCTGCCTCTCCTCAGTAGAATAGGGCTAATAACAATCTACCTCCCAGGATATGAGAGAGAAGTCTTGGTGATAATATACTCAAAATAATGTAATAATAGTAGTCATCATTGTCACAATGAGCCCCTTGTGCTTGAATTAGATGGAGTGATATTCTAGTCCTTGACCACTAAGAGGACCCAAACTAAAGCAACAATTCACTAAATGATTAAGTTAAATATAAGCCTATTTCTACACAACATCTATAGAACTATAAAGGTCCGGCTATAATTACAGTATAAAATCCTCTTTCCTAGGGGAAAGACTTAGCCATGGGTAACACAGGAAAGTGCTGAGCTGGTAACACTTGAAAGAGAGCATGATGTTCTCATCTTCATTCCGTATCATACCCTGCCTGTTCCTCTTGGGTCCCACACTGACCCCCCAGCTCTAGTTAATTCCATAAACCAGGGCTGATAGGCCAACTCCCAAGACTTCTCAAAGCTTGGGCTCCTCGTCAATTGCAGTCCACAGATCTAGGTGTTTCTGCAGCTCTGTATTCCTGTGAGGCAGGGGCTAGGGGTGCAATGTGTGTGCCCCACAAAAGATGCAGATGTTCTGAGAAACAGGAGAGTGTCTATAGACTGAAGGAAACAGCTACACCAAATCCAGAAGCCTTCTCTCATTACTCAAACCATTGTACTGTGATTACTTCCTGTTTTGAGCAAGGCCCACACTTTCTGAGGTTGGAAAAACATTCACCTAGAGGCTGAGGGTTTTACTCTATTTTGTCCCCTTCTGTGAAAGCTACACAGACAAATGTACAGACTTTGTCCCTTTCCAAATAGATATTGTTGAATCATTCTGAACTGTTTTTTTTTTAATTTTTTTTTTTAATGTTTTTTATTTATTTCCAGGAGAGAGAGACAGCGTGAGCAGGGGAAAGTCAGAGAGAGAGGGAGTCACAGACTGAAACAGGCTCCAGGCTCTGAGCTGGCAGTCAGCACAGAGCCCAATGCGGGGCCCGAACCCACGAACCGCGAGATCATGACCTAAGCGAAAGTCGGACGTTTAACCGACTAAGCCACCCAGGCGCCCCAAATCATTCTGAACTGTTGATCCATGCTTTCCAGCCTAAAAAAAAAAAAGATTTTGCTAAAGAAAGATAATATAAATCACCTTTCAAAGATCCTTTTTTTATTTAGGAAAAAAAAAACTATTTCCACAGTAAAAAATATTTTTCTTTAAAATCCACACAAATATTCTTCAAATATATTCCCCAAAATGCATTAAGAGGCATACAGGAGTCGTGAGAAAGGAACAGAGGTTTGGTTTCTTAAGGAAAAAAATAAGAGCTTTTTGCAAAGACCCTGGCGTATTTGGTTTTGCATTCTTGGTTAAAAGGTAATAGTCAAGGGATTGAATCTGTATTCCCTAGGTCTTTCTCTCTCCCTTCTTTTGGTAGAATCAGAATGTGAGTTTTTGAGAACAATCACTACTCTAAAAATCAGAGAACTAGTGGAGTCTCACAGCTGCAGAAGATGGCCAGGGGAGAGAAGAGCTGAATGCTTCAGGAACACTCCAGTGTTTGAGACAGGCAGACATTCCCGTGTGGGAATAAGCCACTGTTGGACTTTACAGTCAGTCCCTCGACTTACAAGCTGACCATGTTCTAAGTTTCTGATCAAGGCACAACCTGGAATGCTTAGAATCTAGAATGTCTTCTCCCCTAACCACAACGTGAAGCACTATGTCACCCTAGAACAGCCATCCTCACCCCAGAATTTCTAGGGGAGCACATAGTTTTGTCCTGTGGGTCCTGTGCAGTCCAGACATAACTTGTGACCCCCCTTTATGAAAATGCATTCAGAGTTCCAAATAAGACATAGTGTTTCGGGGCTTCTGACCTTACAGGACTGTCACCAGTGCCAAGACATCGGTGGTGGCCAAGACCTGCCCTCCTTCCTCTCACCCCACCCACGCTGACCAGCTAAGGGCACCAAGACGAGGGTGGGGGGTAGGGTAGGAGCAGGAGGGGTCTTCTGGCTCCTCCTTCTGGTCCCCACTTGGTCACCAGCAGAGAAGGCAAAAAGCAGGAACTTAAGAGCAGCAGGGTGAAAGCCACGGCCACGCCCCGGTGTGCAGGAATTGGGGGGGGAGGGGAGGCGGGCGGAGGCGGAGGGAAGCAGAATTCTCTGAGGCTTGGGCTGGCCCGTTCCCCCAGCTCAGCCGGGGGCTGCCTGTGCTCTTAGCTTTCATTTCCACTGATGGTTGCTAAGTGCTCTACATAATGCAAAAGTAAATAGTTACACAGCGCAGTTTGGAATACACAAAAACACACATCAATCAGCCAAGAAAAAAAAACTCAAAGTTTCTAGGTTTATTTTTAGATCCTGGTTGGCCAAATGAGTAACCTAAATGTCCAAAGGAAGAGAAGCTGGGGCTGTAAAGTGTATTTAGAAACAGGAGACACTGATACTGCAGGTCTCCGGGCCGTCT
Organism: Proteles cristata cristata; assembly: GCA_017311185.1. NCBI lineage: Eukaryota > Metazoa > Chordata > Mammalia > Carnivora > Hyaenidae > Proteles > Proteles cristata. Next base: position 263,541 of record JAESUZ010005238.1, on the reverse strand, counting down.
TAGCTTATAAAATATGCATCAGTCAAGTCCTCAGGTGTTTTAGGTACCTCACAGCAAGCTTTGAATAGGGTACGGGATCCAGTGCACTCACAAGACTTGCTCAATAGAAAACATCATCCCCTGTCATGAGGTTTCAATAAATTAGAATGAATGCAACATAAAATATTGATGCCTTTAGTGAAGGACTCGATTTAATAAAACGAAAACAACCCTAAAGTAATGAGTGCAAATCCATTAAGGAGAGTAAAAAGTTTTTTATTCACCTTATATTTCCCATGACATCTGGCAGAGGGCCTGGAACAGAGCAGACACACAACGGTGCTTATTAAATAAATAATACTACTACTCTACCCTTGGAAGAGCCCTCGTTTCTAGGCAAAACCATGATCATGACTTCCCTGAGATTCTCCATGTGGTGATCAAACTAGCCAACCAGACTTGAAGTTTCAAAGATTAATTTATCACTATAAAAGGGAATCGTAAGAAACAACAGAACAACAGATAGCATAATAGAAAATAATGAACCGTCAGACTGAAAAGCAAGAATAACCCTGAGCGACTCACTGAGATTCTCTTACTTCTTCACCTGTAAAATAAGATTATATTTGTAGCCCGACCGCCACGTGGCATCGCAGTGGAGACGGATGACGGGGCACTCCAGCCTTCTCCGACGACACCCACAGGCTGCCTGGTCATGTCCAAGTTACAAGGCAAAACCTGGGCCCAAGGGGACTAAGTTATTTTCAGTGTAACCACCTCATTCTAGGAAAATGCAAAATCATCCTTCTCTTAGAAAAGACCCTTCTGATTATAATGCCACTTGTTTATAGTTAGAAAAAGTGCACAAATAAGAAAAGGCATTTGCTTTAAGGCAAGTTAAAAAAAAAGAAAAAGCACCATTCAGTAAAGGGTTTGGGGATAATTGGTTTGCAAGGTAAAAGAGAAAAATAATCACTTTAGCTCCTCATTTCCTCCCTGCTCGCCACCAAAATAAATTATAGTTGAGTTAAATAATAATATGAGTTTTTTTAATGTGAAGAATTCTTTAAAACCAGTAGAAAACAGAACAATCAGTGCACTGGGGAAATAATTGTAGCAAATGTGTCCAAAGATATTTTATTCATATTATTAAGGAACTTGTGCCCAAATATTTTAAGGGAAAAAGAAAACAAGTTTACAGAAAAGTGTATATACTATGACTGTTTGGGTAATAAAAAAATGAGCTCCTTTTGTATTTTAGGAAGGCTGTATCTATATGCGTGAACAAGGAGAAAGGGGAGGAGACACAACTCAGGCCTTTAACACAGGCTGCCCGGGAGGCATGGCATAAAGGCCGGCCAGGAAAGCCCATCCTTTGTGTGTCTTTGCCCTGAATAGTAATTTGAAGAAAAAAAAATTTAATTGTAACTGATGAGAAAAACATCTAAAGGCAAAAAAATATGTAATAGGAAATTAGGAAAAGAAGAAATGCAACTAGTATACAATATGAAAAAGAAATGGTCCACCTCACTAGTAATCAAAGAAATATAAAGGCAAATAAAGTATTTTTGGCGACGAAATTAGAAAAAAGATTTTTGAAGTGATGATATCCAAGGTAAGAGAAAAGTAGATGAAACCACTTATACAATACAAACTGCTTAAATTTCCAGATTACATTTAGAGAGCAAATAGCAAAATGAGCCAACAGTTTTTAATAACAGTTCAAATATCAAACCTAGCAAATCCACTGGACATATATTATAGGCCATAATCTTATATAGAGAAAAAGATTTTGTACAAAAATATAGCAAAAAAAACTATTTAAAATTTTGACCAAATACCAATAACGGAATGGCTATGTAAACTGAGGTATATCCATTCAATGGAATATTATATGCCCAGTTAAGCACTGTCTACAAAGAATATATAACAAAATATAAAATTCTCATAGAAGCAAAAACTTCCATCTCTTTTATTCTCGTTTTTTATCTCTGACAGAAATGTGGGGTTTTTTCCATAGCAACAGATTCTTCAGCTCTCCAGATTCCACTGTGTCCTGTAATCCCAGAGTCAGCACAGGCCGCACAGACTAAGGGCTCAGTCCCACACGACTGCCGCCCAGTTCAGATGCCAGTTGCAAGCCTCGGATACTTGTACTTCTGACCAACTGGCTATAAATCAGGGGTACCCACGATGGCCTCCTTGGACTTAACAATTCGCAAGAACAGCCCACAGAACTCAGAAAAACAAGTTACTTGCTAGATTGCCAGTTTATTATGAAAGGATATGGTTCCGGAACAGCCAGGTGGAAGAGATACATAGGACAAGGTATGGAGGAAGGAGTGTGAAGCTTCCGCGTTTTTTCTAGGCAAGCCACCTTACCGGTGGCACCATGATGTGCTCAGCAACCTGGAGGCTCCCAGAACTCCATTGTTCAGTCTTTTTTTTTTTTAAGTTTTTACTTAAATTCCAGTTAGTTAACATACAGTGTACTGTTAGTTTCAGGTGTACAATATAGTAATTCAACACTTCCCTACATCACCCGGTGCTCATCACAAGTGCCCTTCTTAATCCCCATCATCCCTTTAACCCATTCCCCCACCCACCTCCCCTCTGGTAACCATCTATCTATAGTTAAGAGTCTGTTTCTTGGTTTGCCCCCCTCTCTCTTTTTTTTTTTTTGTCCTTTTGCTCCTTTGTTTTGTTTCTTAAATTCCATATATGAGTAAAATCATATGGTATTTTATGGAGGCTCCTTTATGTAGACATGATTGATTAAACCATAAGCTGCTCTGATTGAACTGGCTCTCCACCCCCTTTACACTCCCAGGGGGTAGAGGAGGGGCCTGAAAGTTCCAATCCTCTAATCATGTGATTGGTTCTTTTGTCAACCAGCCCCATCTTCCAAGAGTCACACCATTAGCATAAATTCAGAGTGGCTGAAAGGAGTTTATTAAGAACCACAAAGGACACTCTCCTTACCCCTATCACTCAGAAATTTCAAGGTGGTTTTTTTCTTTTTTATGTTTATTTATTGTTGAGACAGAGAGCAACAGAGCATGAGTGGGGGAGGGGCAGAGAGAGTAGGAGACACAGAAACCCAAGCAGGCTCCAGGCTCTGAGCTGGCTGCCAGCACGGAGCCCAACGCGTGAAGAACCCACGAATGGTGAGATCACAGCCTGAGCCGAAGTCGGACGCTTAACCGACTGAGCCACCCAGGCGCCCCAGAAATACCAAGGCTTTTTAAGGTGCTCTGTGCCAGGAACTGAGGACAGAAACCCGCTATATATTTCTTATTCTATCACAGTATCACAGCTTAGGATATATGGTAAAATGAAAAATTAATTTTTAAATTATAAAAAAAATGACTGTAATTAAGAAAAATTTTTCTTTATAAAAATAATGAAAAGAAACGTTCCAAATATTAACCATGTTTGCCTCTGAATTATTTGGATTACAGTAACATTTTTTCTCTTCCTTCTAATTTTCTAAAGCATGCAGATCTCATTCATGACAATGCCTTACTTTTATAATGACGAGGCCGAGGGTATGGAGGGAACAGTGCTCAAGGTCTGGGGAACGTATTCTTTAAGTGGCTGCATTCGAAAAATCTAAGGTACAGTCTTCCTGTTACCCTCTCAAGATCCTTCAGAGGCCAGAACTGCATTCTGATTCTCACTGCTCGTCCTGCAGCCTGGCTGCGAAGTGGCAGTCATGTCTTCCAAAGGGTGAGGCGGTGGGAACTTAACATCGCAGGCTTCCCACATCCCAGTCTTTCTCTTCCGACAAGTCCCGGTACAAAACCCCATCAAAGAGCACTTCCTGTAAATGTTCTCTTAGAAACTTCAGATCACATGTTGAAAGAAATGTGTGTGTATGTGTGTATGTCTATCTGTTCATCTCACTTTCTCTGTCTTCAAGGGCAGCAAGACAAACTACAGGACAAGAACACAGCAGTCTATCTCATTTATCAAATGATTAATCTAAGTGATAAATGATAAATCCATTTATCTAAATAGAATAACATTGCAAAAGAGCAAGGACCAAAGGACCCGATCCAGAACATACCCAATATTAAATAAATTTAAATAACCACAGATTAAAGTCCATTTTTCCTCTCACACTTGCCAGACAATCCAAATTAATAATCTCAGATCCCTGGTATCGTATTTCAGGCCCTATCCCTAATACTGAGTTAGGCTAAATATTTCCCCTTCATGTGCATTTAGTTGTCGGATAAACACGCAAAGTCCCTTATTACATAGTACTTCAGTGATATGTATCATATATACCTTTACGTAAAAATAATGAAAGAATGGGGCTCCTGGCTGGCTCAGTCAGTAGAGCATGTGACGCTTGATCTCAAGGTTGTGAGTTTGAGCCTCATGTCAGGCGCAGGATTACTTAAAAAATAAAATCTTTTTTAAAAAAATGAAAGAAAATATTCCAAATATTAACACTTGTTTATAAAAGAAAATCTTTTACTAAGAGAGATTTTAAAGAAAGAAAAGATTTTGAAAGAGAGAAAAAGCACATGAACAGGGGAGGAGCAGAGAGAGAGGAAGAGAGAGGGAGAGAGAAAATCCCAAGCAGGTTCCACGCTGTCAGTGCAGGGCCTGATTCAGTGCTCAAACCCAAGAACTGTGAGATCATGACCTGAGCCGAAACCAACAGTCAGATGCTCAACTGACTGAGCCACCCAGGTACCCCAGTAAAAGATTTTAGTTACAAAAAATTAGAAGAAAATAATGATCCCTCCAATTTATCTCCTTAGCAAATTCAAGTATTTGCAGCATCTTGCGTGACATTATTTTCTGAAATTTGGTGCACTTCCAGCTTTGTTAGTCAAGAAGAGCCACAGCAGCAGCATAACTTCCGTGTGTGAGATGGTGAGCTCATGCTCGCATGTGTTGTGCACTTGACCTTCTCAACCCTCACAACAACCCCAAGCAGCAGTACCACTGTCACCCCAGTAGTTACCTACAGATACAAGCTCCAGGAGATCAGGCAGCTAATATGGGACAATGCCAAGATCAAAACCAGGCTAATGCAACCCCAGAGTATAGTTCCTTTTGCTACAGCACTATAGATTACACCCACGTTCTTTTTTACTTCTACCAAAAATATCTCCTGCCTAAGGCTGGCTTGGACAATCTGTGAGAAAAACAAGTGGTATCAACTAGCCAAACGAACTGACTATCAGTACAGATTTAGTCCTGAATGAAGGAGGTACTGAATTACTACATCAATTTTCTGAAACTTAAAATCACCAGATCAGAACTGGAGGAAGGAAGTTATATGCAGCCTTCCAATAATGGAAACAGGAGAAATAAACCAATTAAACGGTCTGGTGGAGAAAAAGAGAGGTATAAAAGAGACTAAAATAGTTTCCATCTTATCTCTGCTGTAATAATAGCAGATTAGCACGCATTCTCTTGGAAATGTCACCTAGGCAACCAGAAATACAAAGACAGAGATGCTCAAAAAATATATGTATATACATCTATTTTTGCCATCTCTGAACATAAATGATCACTACTGCAAGAAGGACAATAATTAGACCATATATGGAAAAAAAAAGTAAGCACACAAGAAAGTTGTGTAAGTAGGTATCCAATGTAAACTAGGATAGTAAGATATAAAGGTAGGTCTCTATCTGTTCAAGAATCCCAGACCCTTGGGGTGCCTGCTGGCTCAGTCAGCGAGTGCATGACTCTTGATCTAGGGTTGTGAGTCCGAGCCCCATATTGGGTGTAGGGATTACTTAAAAAAATAAAATCTTAAAAAAAGAAGAAGAAGGAGAAGGAAGAAGGAAGAAGGAATAAGAAGGAGGAGGAGGAGGAGGAGAAATCCTAATTTATTGCCTCAAATTTGGGCCAAAAATCTATTAGGAACATTAAACATATCCTTCCTATGTTTTTAAAAACTCATGTTTTTATCTCATAAACCAAAGGCAGATTAATACAAAAGAGGGTAGGCTGGACAATTTTAAAACAACATTTGGAAAACTATCTTAAGTCTCACTTAACTAGAGTGACTCTGTGGCCCTGTTTGCCTAAGACTGTCCCTGTTTGTCCCTCTTGTTCTGGTGTAATTATTAAAAAGTACTCCTCCTTCACTTTCAAAAGCTTCCCGGTACGAATAATAAGCTATAAGGTTACCTTATATTTAGCCAAGACATATTTCTTGACCAATTAACAATGTGCTGGCAACTAGGTTGAGAACTTAGATTAGTTCAAAAAAAATCTTAAGATAAAATCCCTAACTTCCAGAATACTAATCTAATTTGGAAGACAGAAATAATACCCAAAACGACACTAAAGCAGTAAAAAGTTGGTAATCACTGATGTGATTGCAGGCTGTAAGTGCCGCAGCTCAGATCAGAGACAGAGTACAGACAGTGCACCCCTCCAGTGAGACACTTGCTCAAAACAACCCTACAAGTGAAGAACTATCATTATGCTCACGTTATATGACTCGCCCCAAGTATTACCAGAGAGTCAAATGCCTGACTCGCAAGTGTATGCTCTCTCCCACCGTGGATGTAGACACACTGCTTCCTGCTGGCCCAAGCTTACCAGGAGTTGGCCCAACAATCAGTCAGCAGAGCCATCAGCCTCTCTTTTGGCTCTGTAGCAGTGCAAGGTGTGGCCCAACCCTGGCAGCAGGCTGCTGAATCAGCTGGGGCCCAGGTAGGAAACAAGGGGTGCTTTTTAATCCTACTGAGGAGTCCTATTGGAAAGACTACTGAGAAAAGAGTAATGAAGGGTTTAGAAAAGCAGTGAAGGCTGGCAACAGCAGGAAGCCATTACCGTCCCGAGGCCAGAGTGCATGCCTGGGCCGCAGGGGTGGGTGGGTAAGGGAATGCTAAAGACTGAGGCTGGATGGAGAAGACCCCTGGCATGAGCTGTGGCCTTCAGCACACAGATGAAACCAGCCTGCCACCTGCAACCCCCCAGGAGGGAATGGGGAAATAAACACCTGCCCCCACTTTCCCCCTACTCTCCCAGGGGTGGACTGGATCCACCACTGGCCAAATTATACCAGAAATCAAAGACAAAGATGGCCCTTAATGTATCTTGGAGCACAGAGCAGCTGGATATGGGAGGAAACACGACATGGAAGAGCCAACAAGAGATGTCCAGCCTGGGTGCCTGGGCTCAGTCCATTAAGCATCCATCTTCAGCTCAGGTCATGATCTCACAGTTAGTAAGATCAAGCCCTGCGTCAGGCTCTGTGCTGACAGCTCAGAGCCTGGAGCCTGTGCCAGATTCTGTGTCTCCCTCTCTCTCTGACCCTCCCCTGCTTGCGCTTGCTCGCTCTCTCTCTTTCTCTCTCTCTCTCTCAAGAATAAACATTTAAAAAAAATTTTAAAGAGACATCCAGCCTGCCAGCTGTGTCCTTGTTCCTACATAAGAGTGTGTTCCCACAGAGTGGGGCAGAGTAAACTGGCCTGGCTCACTCTTTGCAGGGGCGGGGAAGGTGCTATGTTAGTAAGATGTCATCCTCAGCATAAGTGTGAGGCCAGTGCCAGGTCATGGGCAAGTACCCTAAGTAGTTACACTAGGCCCCGTGCTTGGAGGGGCCCCCACGCTTGGCCTAATGCTCTGCTGACACCATTTTGAAATTCTTGATAATTTTTAAACCACAGATCATGTAGCTGATCTTTGGGCAAGGCAAACCATTTTTCTCAGCTGGTAAGACTAAATCCTGTAAGGAGCACAAGATTCCAGGTCTATTATTCAAAGCAAACAGACCCAAAGTTAATATTAACCAGAGTCACAATGATACAGCAGAACATATAACACAATAAAGTGAGGGGACATTTTACCTTTTTCTTCTTTCCTCTTTCTCTTTTGAAGTCAAACTGCAAAGAGTCTGAGAAACCCAAATAAGCTGTCCCCTGGAGAGAAACAGAACTTAATTACAAGAGCCTCTCCACAGCACAGAGGGAATAGATTTTGGCTCTTATTTATTTAATGTGATCAATGCAGACAAATAAACAGAATAATTTATGCCCTGGGGTGGACTCTCTTGACGTACCCCACTTGACAGGATATAGTCTTCAAATTAGCCAGGTAATTGCCAAAGGTACCCTTGACCTTGCCTTGTTTTCCTAGTATACATAAGTCCCAGCTGGGGACGAAGTATTGAAAACACACACATAGAACGTTCATTGATGGGTCAGCAGCACTTACAAACCATATTTCTAAACTGATGCTTTCTGAAAGCCTAGAAACTGGAGCCTCTAATGCTTCTGTTTCCATTTCCTGAAAGACCCCAAAATCCTTAGCCTTCCTCTGAGTACCATTTTGAAAGCATCTGGGAAAGCCCCAGGTGAGAAGCCAGAAGACGGCTAGTGTCTCTGTTCTTTCTCCCATTCATTTCCTCCAAGCCACTAGGCAAAGCAAAGCACAAGAAACTTCCATCTGAGGGAGGATGAGACTGGTTTTTGACAGCCTCTTTCACTCACGCCCCATGTCAGAAATAAGAGAAGATAGTTTGTTTTTGTTTTGGTTTTTTTACTTTTAATGTTTATATTTTTGAGAGAGACAGACAGACAGACAGACCAACTGACTATGAGTAGGGGAGGGTCAGAGAGAGGGAGACACAGAATCTGAAGCAGGCTCCAGGCTCTGAGCTGTCAGCACAGACCCCAACGTGGGGCTCAAACCCACAGACCACAAGATCATGACCTGAGCCAAAATCGGCTGCTTAACTAGCTGAGGCACCCAGATGCCCCGAGAAGGTAGAATTTTAACTGTCTTGTTTGTTTCGTGGTTTAAAGTTAGAATAAAATTTCAGTAGATTAAATCAAAAATGTTTACAAAACCCCTACTGTGTCAAGGAACCTAGAATCCAAGCGGTAAATCCAATCTAGGGGCATCATGACAGAATCAGAGGATCAAGAGTTGCGGTGTATATTCATGCACTCTGCAGTGGGGTGAACAGTGCCCCCCAAAAGACATGTCCACATCCTAACCCCAGGAACAGGTGAAAGTGATCATAGTTGGGAAAAGGATCTTTGTAGAGGTAATTAAGTTCAGGATCTTGCAATATCACCCTGGATTATCCAGGTGAACCCTAAATCTAGTGACAAATGTTCTTATAAGAGACACACAGAGGAGAGAAGGGGGCCATGTGACTACAGGCAGAGAAAGGTATGATGCGGCCTCAAGCCCAGAAATGCTGACAGCCACCAGCACCTGGGCAAGCAAAGACTTCACCCCCAAAGCCTCTGGAGGCTCAGCCGTGCTACGACCTTGATTTTGGACATCTGGCCTCCAGAATGGTGAGAACATACATTTCTGCTATTTAAGTCATCCAGTTTGTGGTAACTTGTTACAGAGGCCACAGGAAACTAACATAAGCCCTCAGCCACATCTCTCACCTATGGCCTCAGCTCCATAACCTCTGGGAATGGAAAATATGAGACCTTCCAAGGCGGCCCATTCTCTGCACAGGGGGCCTACTTCTTTTTTTTTTTTTTTTTTTTTTTTTAATGTTTTATTTATTTCTAGGAGAGAGAGAGAGAGAGAGACAGCGTGAGCAGGGGAGGGTCAGAGAGAGAGGGAGTCACAGACCGAAACAGGCTACAGGCTCTGAGCTGGCAGTCAGCACAGAGCCCGATGCGGGGCTCAAACCCACGAACCGCGAGATCATGACCTAAGCGAAAGTCGGACGCTCAACTGACTAAGCCACCCAGGCGCCCCACAGGGGGCCTACTTCTGACCCCAGAATAAAAAATAAAATAAAAACTTTAAAAAGCACAGAACTTCTTCTGGCCTGAAAACCCTTCAGTCATGCCTTAGGGGAGGTGGACCCCACACCAGCGACCCCAGACTAGACGTTGCTTTCTTTCTCCACTCACTCCCGCCAGGATAGCACAGAGGGAAATACCATCTCCCTTGTACTAGAAACTCTTCTTCCATAATGTAGCTCAAGGTCTCATTAATGTTTGAGCGGCCAGGTTACACTGTCAACTCCTTTGAAGCTTTCAGCTAAAAGCAAAACAAAACAAACTTACATCTTTCTCACATGGGTTTCAAGGACTTATTGCTATCCCCAACAATTATATTAAAAAGATGTTTTTGGGGCGCCTGGGTGGCTTAGTCGGTTAAGCATCCAACTTTCGCTTAGGTCATGATCTCGCGGTTCGTGGGTTCGAGCCCCGCATCAGGCTCTGTGCTGACAGCCAGCTCAGAGCCTGGAGCCTGTTTCAGAGTCTGTATCTCCCTCTCTCTCTGACCCTCCCCTGCTCACGCTGTCTCTCTCTCTCTCTCTCTCTCCTAGAAATAAATAAAACATTAAAAAAATTTTTTTAAAAAAGATGTTTTTAAATTTTTTTAATGTCTTATTTATTTTTGAGAGAGATAGAGACAACAGTGCAAAGCAGGAGACGGGCAGAGAGAGAGGGAGACACAGAATCAGAAGCAGGCTCCAGGCACTAAGCTGTCAGCACAGAGCCCAATGCAGGGCTCGAACCCACGAAACACAAGATCATGACCTGAGCAGAAGTCGCATGCTTAACTAACTGAGCCACCCAGGTGCCCCAGAAAAGATTTTTCTGAATCTAAATATAATCATTCAGTTATGACACATACATATGAAATACATATTGTTACTTAGGGGGGAACAGGGGGAGATTCTAAGCAGTATCTTCCTCTCCATCTTGAGAGCCAAGCTAAGTTTGTACAAATCAGATTATTCCCAAAGAATCAAAACACACAGGTCTGGGGAAAACCTAATATTCCAGATTTGACTGGATCTACAGTGGAAATGCTCCCTGGGTTCGATCCCAGCCCTACAGTTATTTAGTGACCCTGGGTAGGTCATTCAACCCCTGATGCTTCAGGTCCCTCACCTGTGAAATAAGGCTCATCCACGTGCTCCTTTCTGCCAGACCGTCTCTGCTTTCCTCCCCAGAGCCATCCTCCTCCTATCTCCACTCCACTCAGCCCTGGGAGGCTGATTTCTAGATACAAGGTAGTCCTTAACATCAAGTTTTCTTGCCCTCTGTCTTCCGGTTAGGTTGGCCAGTTGAGAAGCACCAGGAGAAATCAGAGAGGGGAGAAAAGCATGGTAGGGGACTCTCATCTGGATGCCTCGGTGCAAGGGCACAGTTTGGCAGTGCTATATTCCTCTCCTGAAGAGTAATTCCAGAAACCTCTCTCACACATCACCCTTTCAGGGCTGTGATACTAAAGGTTTACATGCATTGCTGGCCACTCTTGGTGATTTCCCTTAACACTACCCACATCTTTATGGGGCACCTGCTCAGTTAAGTGTCTGCCTTTGGCTCAGGTCCTGATCCCACGGTTTGTGAGTTTAAGCCCCATCTCTCTCCCTCTCTCTCTCCCTCTCTCTCAAAAATAAACATTAAAAAAAAAAAACCCTGCCCACATATTTGTAAATAGTCCCTTCATTAAACTTTCTTGAGTTATATATATCCTTTGAGTATGTTATCTGCCTCCTTAGGGGACCTTGGTTGATAAACTCTTTAAAGGATTTATCAGAATCAATCAATTGATTAATTAATGCCTAGAACACTGCCATGTTCACAGAAAGTCCATAAAGGATCTGCAATGATCACTGTCATTATCAGCAACAGCAGTCACCCTAACTTGCCTATGGCATCTTGGGTCATGAGCTCTCTCAGTGCCCATCTGCCTTTCCTCCCCAAGTCCAATACCATTTGTGTGGCAATAAATGTAATATCCTCAGTTGTATAATGTGGAGCAAACTATTAGGTTCTCTTTCATCTAAAAGAGAACTAAACAACTAATAACTAAAACAACCCCCTAACTCCTCTGCTGTCTTTCTTCTCTCCACTCTCTCTTTAATGTGGGGAAGTGACCACGCTCTTGCCACAAATACTCAATAGCTCCTCCAAATGAAACTCAGATTCTGCTACTCTCCCTCACAATTCAATCCCAATCTACTTTTAATACTATACTAAACATTTCACCCCCACTAGGTGTCTATCATGTGTTTTTTAAAAACCTGAAAATAGCAAGTGTTGGCAAGGACGTGGAGGAATTGGAGCCTGTGTGCATTGCCAGTGGGCATGTTAAAAGGGTAGCTGCTGTAGAAAACAGCCTGTCAGGAGGCACCTGAGTGGCTCAGTCGGTTGAGCATCTGACTTCAGCTCAGGTCATGATCTCACAGTCTGTGGGCTCAGGCCCCAAGTCAGGCTCTGTGTTGACAGCCCAGAGCCTGGAACCTACTTCAGATTCTGTGTCTCCCTCTCTCTCTGTCCCTCCCCTGCTTGCACTCTCTCTCTCAAAAATAAACACAAAAAAATTTTTTTTCAAAAATCAAAAAAAAGAAAACAGCCTGACAGTTCCTTAAAAAATCATATGATACAGCAATCTAACATCAGGGCGCATACCCAAAAGAATTGAAAGCAGGGACTCAAACAGATATTTGTACATCCATGCTCACAGCCACATTATTCACAATAGCTGAAAGGTAAAAGCCACCGAAGGGCCCACTGACATGAACGGATAAACAAATTGTGGTCTATCCATACACTGGAGTATTATTCAGCCCTAAAAAGGAAAGACATCTGGACACACGATACAACATAGATGAACCTTGAAGACCTTATGCTAAGTGAAATAAACCAGTCACAAAATGACAAATATTGTACGATTCCACTTAATAATGTACCTAAGGTAGCCAAATGCATACAGACAGAAAGAATGAATGGTGGGTGCCACAGGCGGGGTGGGGAGGAGTTGGGGGGAGGAAGAGTTTTTATATAATGGGTTTAGAGTTTCAGTTTGGAAAGATGAAAAAGTTCTAGACATGGGTGGTGGTGAGTGTTGCACAGGAGTATGAATGTACTTGATGCCACAGAACTTTACACATAAAAATGGTTAAAATGGTAAATGTTGTATTTGTATTTAACCACAATAAAAAAAAAAAAGTAACATTCAAGAAATGCTTACTGCTTTCCCATCACACACAGCACTATACTGGGGACATGCCAATAAACTGGAAGGTCACTATCCCCATCAAGGGGGCTCTGCTCCTGCACCTCCTCTCACATGGTCCTCCTTCCGGTCAGTCTGTCACCGAATTATGTCTTGCAATTTCACAGTGGAAAATAAATTTCTTAGGGGTACTTGGGTGGCTGAGCCGGTTAGGCAGCTGACTTCAGCTCAGGTCATGACCTCGCGGTCTGTGGGTTGGAGCCCCACTTTGGGCTCTGTGCTGACAGCTCAGAGCCTGGAGCCTACTTCTGATTCTGCGTCTCCCTCTCTCTGCCCTTCCCCTGCTTGCTGTCTCTCTCTCTCTCTCTTTCTCTCTCTCTCTCTCAAAAAGAATAAACATTAAAAAAATTAAGAAGAGAAATTTCTTAAAGGTAGGGGACTAGATCCCATTCATCATGTATCACTAGAACTTAACGCAATGTTGAACCTGTGGAAACTGCCAAAAGACTAGTTGAAAATGAGAGTAAAAATCCAGTCAAAGAAGTGTATGTCTTCCTTTTCCTCCTATCTTCTAGCCAGCCAATACGTAACATTTTTCAAGTTAGTTAGCTGTATTTTCAGAAATAAGAGATTAGAGCTTTTTACTAAGCTCATTTCAAATTGTGCTGTTCATGGAACGCCTGGCTGGCTCAGTCAGTGGAGCCTGTGACTCTTAATCTCAGGGTCCTGAGTTCAAGCTCCACGTTGGACATGGAACTTACTTAAAAAAAAATTGTTCTGTTCACAAATAGTTCTACTAAGTGTAGAATAATGATACAAAGTACATAAATTGCGGGTTGCAAATCAGAACTCCACTGTTTACTAGCCATGTGTCCTTGGGCAAGTTACTGAGTGTCCCTAAATCTAGTTTCCCTCATCTATGAAGGGGGGATGCTAACTGTTGCATAGTGGGCATCTGTTGCATTGCAATCCAACATCCATTGGCCCATCTCCTGGTGACAGTACGACAACGTACTCTAACAATGTTCTCCTGGAGAACGACCCTGCTCCCACTCCTTGGCCTATGTCTCAAAGACAAAACCTGTGATCAAACCCAAGCCCTACTAGCATGTGGCACCGCAGCCACAGGAAGAGGCACTGGATCCAAACAAAGCCAATAAAGCCAGTTAGTCATTGCAAGGAATGCTGTAATAGAGGATCTCATTTTCTAGCTGGATTTAAGCCCACAATGAAATGGAGCCTAAAAATGGTGCCAACTTCAAAAAACAAATCAAGAAATGGAGAGAGAGAAACCAGGTCTTGGTAATGATGCTTAAGCCTTGGATTAAGCCATACCTGAAGTACATTATTCTGCACTGAAGAGTTACAAGAGACAACTCCTTTTTTTTTTTTTCTACTTAAAGCTGTTTGACACTTGCAACAGAATTGAGTCCTAATTAAAATAAGTATCTCTTGAAAAAAATATTACAAAGTTTAAATGGGATCCTAATGTACATACATAGTACACACTTGATAAATGGAAGCTACTAATGTTAATGGTAGTGATAGTTTATGGTAATGGTAGAAATGTCCTGGCTTCCTCTAAGGATGACTTTTTATTCATGTGCTTTGTCCCTGATGTCTGCCTTCATTGTCCTTCAATGATACTCCCTTTCACAGTGACAGAGACAGAGAGGAGGTAAGGACAAAGATTATATGCCACCATTTTCCAACCCCACACCCCAACAGACATCACTAGTTGACCACAGCATTCTTTCCTGCTGAGTCTGGATCCAGCCTTGGATTCCTATTCAGCCCAGATCTCTAGGCAGCCACTGCCAATCAATCAAAGATGATATGAAAAATGAAACCAATGGTCTCAGCTCCAGAATAGCAGTTGACAATGTTTTTCTACAAAGAACTAGGTACTAAGTATTTTAGGCATGGTCTCCATTACATATTCTTTATATTTTGATTTGTTTTGTTTACAGCCCTTTAAAAACGTAAAAGAGCATTTTGGATTCCTCAGCTATACAACCCCCCACCCCCATTCTGAAGCCTTGAAATCAGACCCTGAGGCTGTCCCAGAGACACCATCTTAGCTCCCTGTGCATGGCTCCAGGGAACCCAGTAATGGAATGCTCGGAAATGCCACCTCACATGCACCCACAGAACATCCTGAATCTCCTGAAACATAACAGAGGCACTCTGATGACAGGATAGTTCCTGCTCTCTTCATACCAATCCCTGGACAAACCGAAATCCACTCCTGGAGAAGCCACAGTCCCAGGAAGAGCTACAAAGCCCATGCGTGTGGTAACATTCACCTCTCCCTCCAGAACCAGATTCACTACACAACCTCTTCAGAGAGCTAGACCTCTACCCCTCACAGCCAAATGTGGAATGCCCCACCTTTTTAAGAGGGGGAAGAGAGGAGTTCAAATCACTACATTTCTCCATTATTAGTCTGACCCTTTATAATTTAAACAAATACCTCTGAAATGGTTCTAAGATAGCATGCCATATTGCTTTTGACCAACTTCTGATTCCTTAGTGCTTCCCAAAGTTTTTTTATTGTATGGTAGGTACTAAAGATTGGTTTTGTCTTTCTATTATTCTGTGTTTGTTTCTGGCTTTAGTGAAAAGGACTAAACTTTGCTTGACCTGCATTTATTTACTGATTCAACAAACCTTTTCTGAGACTCACAATCCATCCCTCAAGGCACTTTCAGGTAGGGAAGACTGACTGATGTGTAGATGATAATGCAGGGCCCCAAGCAAGGACAGCACAATTAGCTTGCGGGTGGGAGGGGTGGGGAAAGGTCCAAGAGGTCTGCTGGCAGGCAATATGGAGCAGATGAGTAGGGGGAAATTCACCAGAGTTGCCCAGATGAAGAAGAGGAAGAGGAGGGCAGGCTTGGAGACTGGGTGCTGAGCTAAAGCTACACAGGGAGAGGCTTGGGAGATGAGGCTGCTGAGGAAGCCAGAGTGAGGTCATGAAATTCCCTGGAGTCTGAACTCAACCCTGAAAGCCACAGAAAACCTCTGAAGGAAATTAACCAGAATGACTGGCGACGATTTTTGCTTTCCAAACCAGCATTCTAGTTGCAGTCTGGAGAATGGAATGGGGCAGGCGGGTCCTGATGCAGAGCAAGGAGCTGGGGTGAAGGCAATTGAAGCAATTTCAGGCAAGAGATAAGATCATCAACTCCATCAGCGGCAGCAAGGAAGAGGAAAACGGGGGCACACAAAAACCATTTTTGCATTTATGTATCACTTACTAATGAGAAAGCACTGTGTGAAGTGCTTTCCGTGTATTAATTCATTTTATCTTCACAACAAACCTGAGATAGGTCTGCTACCTCTTTATCAATTTCATGCCACAATCAGGAAACACGGGGAAGTAAAGGGCCCAAGGTCTGGGAGCTACTGGCGTCTCAGCCCGACTCAGATCCA
The DNA here is from genome assembly GCA_017311185.1 of Proteles cristata cristata. Lineage (NCBI taxonomy): Eukaryota > Metazoa > Chordata > Mammalia > Carnivora > Hyaenidae > Proteles > Proteles cristata. The sequence continues at coordinate 247,188 of JAESUZ010005238.1, read as the reverse complement.
GCAGCTTGGCAGCACAGCCCATGCTCATCACAGCCCACTCACCTAGCACACTTACAGAAGGCAGGTCCTGGGGACTGGTGCTGACTGCTTGAACCGGGGAGACTCCGGGGCAATTTCCAGGGGTCTGACTTGGGCACCTGAACACTGGGGTTTCAGCTTCTTGAGCCTCCTCCTCTGAAGGAAGCCCCTCCCCAGGACTGTACTCAGCTCCCAATGGTGCCCCTCCCATTCGTCTACACTCCCGTCACACCACCCCATCCTCCTTTGCAGCCCCTGCATTCCGCATTTGACCCTCAAACACAGGCATCTTCCAGACGGGAGTGAAAAACCTCACGGGCATTGCCAATTAGGTCCGCGAAAACTAGACCTAGAATCCTGCTCTTGGTAATGCAGCTGCTTAAGTCTGTTATTTTCAAGTCAGACAAAGCTGGGAAAACTTTGAGCAAGCTTGTGCGGTTTCCTTCTCAGCAAGCGAGACCTTGGCAGCCCTACTTCTGTGTTTCACACTAGTTGCCCTGCGAACAGAACGCAGCATTGGGGGCCGGCGTCTAACAACAGAAGCACGCTTGACCGCCTGACCTGCAGCCTCGGGTTCTCAGGAAGAAAGTGGCCCTGGCGGGAAGATCTTCAGAGAGCCAAGTGGCTTTCTGTCTCTGGGCTTGAAACTTAAAGCAAGCATCTGCAGCAAGAACTTGTGTATTTCCTGCGGACAGGGAGACCTCCTGCCCCTCCCGGGCTGATACAACCCACTTTGCACATCCTGCTTCTCTGGAAGCTAAAAATAAATCGGTATGCACTGAAAAACACTCAAACACATCTCCTCAGCACACCCCTTCCCGAGTCCCCGAGGGCAAGAGTCGCAAATCTTTCAGGTCCTGAGTCCCCAATGCATGATACTTCCTCCTCCGGGTTCAACTACAGCCTTCGGTGGCTCCCCAAGCCCCTTCCCCAGGTCCCCACATCACACACACGCCTCTGGTAGTCTCCCGGGGCGGACTGTGCAGCCCCGGGAACCAGCGAGTGCCCTCGACCCCAACCTCCGCCCCGAAGGGCTGCTCCAGAAGTCCCCGGGCCACCAGGCGCACGAACGCCCCCTTCCGACCCAGCGCGCCCCCGAAATGCTCGCCCAGCGCGTCTCAGCGCGTCGCTCCGCAAAGTTGATCTCCCCTTTCCGGCCACCCGTCCTCAGGGTCTTCGGCTTTGTTTTATTTTCCCTCCGAGGCACGGAGGGCAGGACAAGGGGACTGAGCGGGTGAGCGGCACCGGGGAGCTGCGCGGAGCGGGTCTCCAGGACCGCGCTCTCCTCGCGCCCACCCCTGTGCCCGCCCGGCCCTGAGCACGCGGGTCCCCAGAGCAGCCGCTCCCGGCGCCGGCGGCCCCCGCACACCCCGCCCCGCCTGCAACTCCGTTGTGCCCCGGCTCCGAAGAATCGAAGAATCGGAGGGAAGGCGCAGCGACTCACCGCCTCGGCCGCTCCCGGCGTCTGTGTCGCCGCTGGAGAGGCGGCAGCGGCGGCGGCGGCAGCGCCTTCCCCCCGCCCGCCTCCCCCCGGACAGTACCGCCGCCCTCCGCGTCCCCCTCCCCTGCCTCGCGCCGCGTCTCCCTCCCCGCCGCAGCCGACGCCCCCTCCCCGCTGGGGCCCCGCAGGCTGCCTCTCCCGGGTGGGCTTAACTGCCGGGATGCAAGGGGGCCGAGCGGAGGCGTGCGGTTTGCAGGTGCAGTGGACGTCCCACCTGCCCTGGGGTGCGGCCGCGGGCATTTCCCCCGTAGGGACCCCCAGTCCGAGCCGCGGCCCAGGCTTCTAGCTGAGCTGCACTGGCACTTTCCAAGAGGTGCCCTTAGTTTGTCTGTTTGGGTCGTGGGAAGGGAGCGTCAACCAACAGCACCGTCTTGTAGGCTTTGATTAGGGGAGCCCGGCGTTCCTGACTCAAAGCAGTTCAGTTCAAGGGAAGCTTGGAAGGAGAGGCCTGCAAGGTGGAAGGGGACTGACTGCTCTTGCCTAACCGTTGTTTTCTCTGCCCAGAGCCTTCTGTGAATCCTTTAGGGGAAGAACATCTAGGGGTGGGGAGGGAGGAGGAAGGGGCTCTCCCATCCCCCACAGGGCACCCGACCCCATCGCCCACTACAGAATGCCTTCAAAGCTTCCGTCTGAACTGGAGATGGTAAGAAACAAATGTCTTGTCACTCCGATAAGTGTTTATCAATGGCGGCCAGCACGTGTTCCTGTCTTGCTGTTTTGGCCACACATGATCTCTCAAAAAGTCCCTCTTCTTGTCTTGTCAGCCCCAGTGACACTGCCAGAACCCACAGAAGGTCTCAATAACAACTCGAATTCATTGATTAAAAAATCTTGCTGTTTAAAAATATCGTAAAGGCCCCATATAAAGCTGTAAAGGCATCATGACTTGTCCATGCTTGCTTGGTATAATAATTACAAAGTCTTTTAATATGACTGGTTATAAAAATGACAGTTATGGGGCGCCTGGGTGGCTTAGTCGGTTAAGCGTCCGACTTTCGCTTAGGTCATGATCTCGCGGTTCGTGGGTTCGAGCCCCGCGTCGGGCTCTGTGCTGACTGCCAGCTCAGAGCCTGGAGCCTGTTTCAGTCTGTGACTCCCTCTCTCTCTGACCCTCCCCTGCTCACGCTGTCTCTCTCTCTCTCCTAGAAATAAATAAATAAAAAAAAAACATTTAAAAAAAAATGACAGTTATGTTGAGGTCCAATCAGCCACCCACTCTGATTTGAAAATCAAGTAAAACATTCACTTACCCAGAACCAACCATTTAGTTTTGATTTCCACATCATTTACTCACTGAGACAATGGTTGAAAAACGAAAGTTATCTGAGAGGCCATTAAACCATAACTAGATACTAAACTCTTTCCTTGAGTTGAATTAGCAGATGAGCCCAGGGGCTTGCCTCCCTAGAAACAAGTTGGTATCTCCTAAGAAGTGGGATTTTTGTTTGGTTTTTTACTGTTAGGCCTGTGCCTCACCCTTGCCCTGAGGATTCTGATTTAACCTGTGAGGGGTGCACCCTTATACAGGGATTTTTTACTTTGATCCCTGGAGACTCTGATGCGCAGCCCAGGATTAGCCAATCATCAAACAGGGTCTGAGGGAACAGGATGCAAAATAAGAAAATTTTGATGCAGGGAAAGGTCTGAGCAGGCATTGTAAACTCAGATATCCCTTAGGGATTAAAAAGAAGTGACAAAGAAACAATGTGGACTGGGTGTACAGGGCAAACTAGGAAGGGCCTTGTGTCCTAAAGAGGGTAGTGTCATTTTTCCATGTGGGAAATGTAGGTCCAGTGTGGCCATATGTCAGGTTTTTTTCACTTTGCTTTGTTTCATTTTCCAGAGAAGCCAGAAATCCACATTTAATGTGAACTCTTCTAATTTTCAAACGTTGGCAACTAAGTTTCAAAATATTTTAAATGCTCTATAGGCCAAGAGAGAAGGGTTTGTAGGCCATAAGGGGTCCCCAGGTCATCAGTGTGTCAGCTCTTAGGGGCTCCTTGCTTACAGACTGCAGGAAGAACACTGGTCAGTCCAGGGCAGTAGTAGGAAGGGGGAAGTGCTTGGGGACAAGGGTGTCTCTGAGATAGTGACTTAAAAAGCCACTTTATTTTTCAGTTTTGCTTTAATGATCTCTGTGTTTTAAAAAAGCTTTTATGAGGGTTAATATCCAAAATCTATAAGGAACTCACCAAACTCCACACCCGAAAAACAAACAACCCAGCGAAGAAATGGGCAGAAGATATGAACAGACACTTCTCCAAAGAGGACATCCAGATGGCCAACAAACACATGAAACGATGCTCAGCATCCCTACTCATCAGGGAAATACAAATCAAAACCACACTGAGATACCACCTCACGCCAGTCAGAGTGGCTAAAATGAGCCAATCAGAGAACTCTAGATGCTGGCGAGGATGTGGAGAAACGGGCACCCTCCTACACTGTTGGTGGGAATGTAAACTGGTACAGCCCCTCTGGAAAACAGTGTGGAGGTTCCTCAGGAAACTAACAATAGAACTCCCCTATGACCCAGCAATAGCACTGCTAGGAATTTACCCAAGGGATACAGAAATGCTGATGCACAGGAGCACATGTACCCCAATGTTCATAGCAGCACTCTTCACAATAGCTAAAACGTGGAAAGAGCCTAAGTGTCCATCAACGGACGAATGGATCAAGATGTGGTTTATCTATACCATGGTATACTCCATGGCAATGAGAAACAATGAAATCTGGCCACGTGTAGCAACATGGATGGACCTGGAAGGTGTTATGCTTAGCGAAATAAGTGAGGCAGAGAAGGACAAATATCATATGTTTGCATGTATAGGAGGATTAGGAGGAACTTAATGGAGGACCATGGGGGGGTAGGAGGGGGGAAATGGTGGGGGAAAGAGAGGGAGGCAAACCATGAGAGACTCTTGAATGCTGAGAAACAAACTGAGGACTGATGGATGTGGGGGTGAGGGGGGAGATGGGCATAGAGGAGGGCACTTGTGGGGATGAGCACTGGGTGTTATATGGAAACCAACTTGACAATAAACTATTTGTAAGAAAAAATAAAAATAAAAAAGCTTTTATGAGATAGGACTTATAGCAGACAATACACCCTGCTATAAATTGTTTAAAATATACAATTTGATGTTTTTCGTATACTCACCAGCTGTACGACTATGACCACAATTTTAGATCTCATTTTGATCACCCGCAAAAGAAACCCTGTACCTATCAGCACACATTCTCTTCTTTCTCCCCAGCCCCAGCCCCTGGCAACTGCTCGTCTACTTTCTATCTTTACAGACTTGCTATTGTGACTGGTTCCTTTTACTTAGCATAATGTTTTCAAGGTACATCCATGTCAACAGTACTGTATTCCTTTTTATGAACAAATAATATCCCATGGTATGGAGATGGTATCCTCCTTTCCTTATCCATTTATCATTTGATGGACATTTCGGTGGTTTCCACTTTTGGCAGTTGTGAATAATGCTGCTATGAATATTCATGTATAGGTTTTTATATAGATGTATGTTTTTATTTCTCTGGACTGTATATCTAGACGGGAGTTGCTGGGTCACGTGGTAACTCTATGTTTAACATTTTAAGGAACTGCCACTCTGTTTCCCCAAGTAGCAGCACCATTTTACGTTCTCACTAGCCACGTATGAGGGTTCCAATTTATCCACATCCTTGCCAGTACTTGTTATTGGCCATTTTTTAAGGGATACCATCCTAGTCAGTGTGAAGTGATATCTCACTGTAGTTTTGATGTACATTTTCCTAATGGCTAATGATGTGCCTTTCAAAGGTTCATGTACAGTAAAATTCACTATTTTAAGGAACAGCTCTGAAAAAATTTTTTTCAGCTCTGAAAATTTTGATAAATGCATAAATGGATGGTTGTGTTACCATCGCCACCATCAACATCCAGAACAGTGGATTCGCTCCAAAGATGTTGTTACCCCTAGTAGTAGAGCCCTTCCCTTAACCGTAACTTCTGGCAACCAATGATGCATCCTTGGCCTCTACAGTTTTGTCTTTTCAAGAATGCTTTATCAATGGAATCATATAGTCTGCAGCCTTTCAAGTCTGGTTTCCTTCGCTTAGCATAATGCAAGTGAGATGTATCTGTGTTGTTGAACACATCTGTGGTTTACTCCTTTTATTGTGTGAATGGGCCACAGGTTGTTTCTTCATTCACCAGTTGAAGCAAGTTTAGGTTAATTCCAGGTGGGAACAATCATGAATAGAACTACAGTAATATGGGCCTACAGATTTTTGTGTGAATGGAAGATACATTTCCCTTAGTTAAATGCATAGGACTGGGATTGCTGGATCCCACGTAAGTGTGTGTTTACCTATTTAAGAAACTGCCCATTATATGTTATATGTCAATTAAACCTCAATAAAAAAATAAAAAGAAACGGCTGAACTGCTTTGGAAATTGCACCCCACAGCAATGTATGAGCGTTTCAGTTGTTTTGCATCCATTCTAAGAAATGGATATTGCTAGATTTTTGTTGTTTTAAGTCATTTTGAAGCATATATTACAGTTTTAATTTGTATTTCCCTAACAACTAATGTTGAGCATCTTTTTTGTGCTTATGTCTCCTGTTTAATTCCACTGAAGTGCCTTTTCAAAAATTTTCTTTTTTCTTAACTGGTTCATTTGCTCACTCATTACTGAGTTTTAAGTGTCCTTTATATACACTGGATACAACCTTTTGTTGTATTATGTGATTTTGTCAGTTATGTGATTTGCAAATATTTTTCTCCCTGTACAAGTCCTGTCTTTTCATTCTCTTACCATGGTCCTTCACAGAGTTTTAATTTTGATGAAATCTAATTTATCAGTTTTTCCTTTATGTATATCCTTATGGCATCATATCTAACTCTTTGCCTAACCCCATGCCACACAGGTCATCTCTTCAAAGTTTTATAGTTTTACATTTTATATCTAGTCTATCGTCCATCTTAGTTCATTTTTTGCATAAGATACAATGGTTTTCTCTATGCACGGATATCAAATTGTTCCAATGCCATTTATTTTAAAAGACCATTTTTTTCCATTTAATCATGATGTACCCTTGTCAAAAATCAATTGGCCCTATTTGTGTGGATTTATTTCCAGGCTCACTCTTCTGCTGCTGTGATCTATGTGTCTTCCCTTTTGCCGGTACCACGTTGTCTTGATTACTGAAGGTTTTTAATGAAACTTGAAATCAAGCAATGCAAGTCTTCCGACTTTGTTCTTCTTTTTCAAAATTATCTTGGCTGTTCTAGTTCCTTTGCCTTTCCACGTACACTTGAGAATCATCTCATCAGTAGCTACAAAATTTCTGCTGAGATTTTGTGATGGCATTGAGTCTATGGGCCAATTTCGGAAACATTATCATTGTAACAATGTTCTGTCTTATAATCCACAAACATGATGAATATCTCCATTTAAGTCATCTTTGATTTCCCTCATTGGTATTTTGTACTTTTGAACATAAAAATCCTGCCCTTTCTGTTAATCTTATAACTATGTATTTTTATGTATGTATAATAGGTGCTATTGAAAGGGTAAATTTCTATCCCCAATTATTTATGGCTTGTACAAAGAAATATAATTGATTGGGGTGCCTGGGTGGCTCAGTCAGTTAAGCGTCTGACTCTTGATTTTTGCTCAGGTCATGATCTCATGGTGCATGGATTCAAGCCCCACATCAGGCTCCACACTGGCAGCATGGAGGCTGCTTGGGATTCTCTCTCTCTCTCTCTCTCTCTCTCTCTCTCTCTCTCTCTCTCTCTCAAAATAACTAAACCTAAAAAAAGTATGGTTGATTTATATATATTAACTTTATATGCTGTGACCTTGATAAACTCAATCACTAGTTCTAGGAAATTTTTGTAGATTCCTTGGGATTTTCTATGAAGACAATCATGGCATTGGTAAATAGAGTTTTATTTCTTCTTTTCCAATCTGTATACTTTTGTTTCTTTTTCTTGTCTTACTGCACTTGCTAGAACTCTGTTCTATGTTGAATAGTGATGGCAGGGGCAGACATCCTTGCCTTGTTCTCAGTCTTAGGGGGAAAGTATGTAGTCTGATTAGGAGGGTCCTTTGAGTTGTCTCCCTTGGAGGGAGTAAAGGGTGTAAATTGAGATTCGGTATTCTTTAAAAGTACCCACCATACACACTCCTTAGATGATTCTGGTGCCCAGACAGATTTGAAGATGTACAGTCTAGAAGATAACTTTACTTCCTTCTGGCTTATAAATTCTGTGAAACAAGCTCCTTTATTTAATTAAAAATATTTACTCTGTGTTTTCCATATGTCGGGCACAATTTTAGGCCTCTATATACATAAATTAAAGTTCAGTATATCCTCTCACCAGCCTTAAGTTCTACTGGGAGAGACTCACACGTAAGTCTGTATTGTAATGTAAATGTTCTATGTACTCACTTTACTCACTGTTAGTTTTCTAGATCCTTGAGGAAGGACCTGCCTACTGACTTCTAACTGAACCCACTGTGACTTAGATCAAAGCTATATTCCTCATAGCCACCTAACCATCAATCTTTTCTAGATTTTGCCCACAGAGGTGTTTTCCTCTTGGTTAGGGAGGCTCACAATTTGTGGACTCCTTTTGAGATAATGTGAGTCTGTCCACTTAAGTAAGATTTAAAATTTAAAAATTTCTCCTCACATTTCTTTGGGTTTTTTTTCCCCCTCTTCAACTTACAAGCTTTATAAAATGATCTTATTTCTTTTAAATGTCTCTTTCTTCATCTCCAATCAGAGACAATTATATCCTCACACCTCACACGTGGATCATGTTTTTTCCCTCCTACATGTGTATTTAATAGTATAGTCTTCATTTAATTCTAGCTCATGCCTTCTAGCTAGGAATATGCTGACATACTCCACCAAAATCACAATATCACTGTAGGGGCTTAAGGAGAAAACAGTTTCTGTTCAAATGCACTATCTTCTGCTGCTAACAAGTACTACTCTTTATCTCCAAAGTAGGTACATGGAAAAGTAGACCAGTGGCTTCTTGACAGTGGTTGCTGAATAATCAATTATTTTGTAAGTGTCCTCGTTAATAATGATTTTCCAAAGTAAATAATTTTCATCAATTAATACATTTAATAATAATAATTTTGATTAACTGAAAGGGTTTCAGAGAAGACAATAACAACAAGTCCCACAAATCTGAAGAAAATCTAATAGAAAATTCTGCAATTAAGAAAATTTTATCCATTAATTTTTCTTATGGTTAGGAAAAGACTCATTTCTCACAATTAATGGTAACATACCTTAACCCAGGCATTTATCAGGAAAGTTCTTTTGTGCCAAGCATGGGAGGTTACAAAGACATACAAGCTAGTTTCCCTAGCATCAGGAAACTGTTTAATAGAGGAAGAAGACACATAAACAGATGGTGACATTGCTTTGTTGGGTATGCTATGGTCAAGGAAGGACAGGCTTCTATGAGAGTTCCAGAGAGGGTCTCTAATACGACCCGTGGTAAGCAAGCACACCTAAATTCTTAAACAAAATTGACTAACATTCACTGAGTGTTTGCTATGTGCTAGGGACTCTTTTTTTTTTTTAAGCTTATTTATTTTTTTGAGAGAGAGAGAGAACATGTGTGCACATGAGTGGGGGATGGCTAGAGAGATGGAGAGAGAGAATCCCAAGCAGGCTCTGCACTTGTCAGCATAGAGCCCAACTTGGGGCTTGATCATGAGCTGAGCCAAAATCAGGAGTTGGACACTTAACTGACTGAGCCACCCAGGCAACCCTATGTTAGGGACTCAAGCACATGGCCCATATCAGCACATTTAATCTTCACCAAAATCCCATTATTATCCTATTACCAAATGAGGCCTTTTAAAAAGTTAGTATCGAGGGGGGGCAAGATGGGGGAGAAGTAAGGAGCTCCGTACCTGCACTCGCACCCATACATCACACAGAAAAGATCTGAAGCCATTGGAAACCTTACAAAACCTGAGAGACTGGGAGAAAACGGACGCAGAATCCACTGAGAAAGCCTTCTAACGTGAGTGCGAACCGGGGAAGGTAAAATCGGGCCGGGACTGGAGTCTCCAGGGTGGGAGGCGATCCCCCTCTACGGGGAGTGAGAGGGGAAAAGGAGAGAGTCCGAGACAGAAAAACCTCCGCTCGGTGCATAGAAAGACCGTACTTGCCAAATACCTGCACACCAGGTCCCCTTGCGACAACTGGTCCTGGGGAAGGCTGAGCACACAAACTGCTTCTCTGTGCCGCTCCTGGGGGTTGGGTTTTAAAGCGGCGGTGGAGCGCCTGCCGCCATTGTAGCTCCAGGGCGGCTGGGATCCCTGAAAGAGCCACGCAGACACCGGGCGTCCGCGCTCCTGGCTGGCTGGAACTCGAGAGGGAAGGCAAAGAGCTAAAAACTGGGAAATTTGCCTGTGAGTTTGTGTTTCGGGTGACGAGCCATAGAGAGACCCGGTTTTCCTCACTCCAGCGGGATCAGGCTGCGCGGACGCTGCAGGCAAGTCCCCGCGCATGCGCACCAGAGCCGACCAGAGAAGGAAGCAGCGATCCTGACTCCGCCCCCAGAGCTCAGCAGGGAGCCTGGAATAGCCCGAGGGGGTTGTCTGGGAAGCTGAGTCTAAGGCAACTTCAGTGGGGCGCGCAGACTGGGATTTGGAGATTGGAACTGGCCTGGGTTGAAGAGTGCAACCAACTTCGGCTGCGTCCCCGGAACGGGGAGTTGACACGCCAAAAAAAAAAAAAAGCGAGCTGCAGCGCGGGGTTCAAGAAGGGACTGGAGCACCGTCACTCTCCTCCCCACAATCGCCAAGGCAGAACCCCCGCCTGAGGCATCGGATCACGCCACGCCCATCCCTGCCTGAGAGGTGCCCTCCTCCCTTTTTTTTTTCTTTTTCCCCTTTTTTTCCCTTTTTTTCTTCTTTTTTTTCCCTTTCTTTTCTCTTTTTTTCTTCTTCTTTCTCTTTTCTCGCTTTTTTCCCCAAAACACTGACCTGATTAACTCTGGTCGCCAGCTTGCTTAAACAATCACAACAAGTCCATTCTGTAAATGTAAATTCTACACCTACTGACTTTTTCAGCTATTTCTCTCAGGAGTAATTAGCCTATATAGTTTCTCTGGATAATTCCAGCATCCTTCTCTCACCTATCCAACCATATTCTACCCTTTACCTCTTTGAAAAAAAGCTTCTTATCCCTTCTGCCTGTTCATTCTATTTCCAAATCAGCCTCGTCTTGCCCTGCCTTCTCTCTTTTTCTCTACGCTCTTCAACCAGCACTGCATACACACGGCTATTTAACTGTAGCTGGGAAATCCAGGTATATGCTTTAAACCGTTCTTTGTCCATCGGTTTTCTTCTTTTTTCCTTTTCTTTTCCCCTTTTTGACCCTTTTATGTATTTTATGCTCCCTATTATTCGCCCTCCCTCCTCCGTCTTTTCTATTAACTTTTTCGTTTTCCCTCTCGCTTTGCATGTTAGTTGAATCAGCCTGTGCGTTTGTGTACTCCTGCTCCCTGTGTGTTTGTCTGTCTGTTTTCTTTTCCAGGGCTACCTCAAGAAACAAGCTAGAGTACACAAGGTGAAGAGTCCCAAATATCACTACGAATAGAAAAATAAAATAACTAAGGTCCCAACAAGAGAGACCGAGGATACCATTCAAAAAACAATCTCTGAAAGGATAGGCCCTGGAAAGTCAAAGAGTCTTCTTGGATATAGCAGTGCTCATAGAAACAGAGAGGATAACAGGTCTTTAAAACCAACAAGAGCCGGAAAGCTAACTAAAATGACGAAACGAAAGAGCTCTCCTCCAAAGAAACTCCAAGAAGAAATGACAGCTAATGAACTGCTCAAAACAGATATCAGCAGCATAAGTGAACAAGATTTTAGAATAATAATGGTAAAATTAATAGCAGGGCTTGAAAAAAACATAGGGGACATCAAAGAAACTATGGCTACAGAAAGAATGGAAAATAAAAATAGGCATGAAGAATTAAAAAATGCGATAAATGAGATCCATAATAAATTAGAGGCCTCCAATGCACGGCTTGAAGAGGCAGAAAGGAGAATAAGTGATTTAGAAGACACCATTATAGAAAAACAAGAAGCTGACAAAAAAAGAGACAAACTGATCCAGGAACAGGAAAGAAGAATTCGAGAGCTCAGCGACACAGTCAAACGCAACAATATCCGTATCATAGGAATCCCAGAAGAGGAAGAGAGAGGGAAAGGTGCTGAAGGAGTCCTGGAACAAATTATAGCAGAGAACTTCCCCGACCTGGGGAAGGAAGTCAATGTGGAAATACAAGAGGCTCAGAGGACTCCCCTCAGACGTAACTTGAATCGATCTTCTGCACGACATATCATCGTAAAAATGGCAAAATACAAGGACAAAGAGAGAATTTTGAAAGCAGCTAGGGAGAAAAGGGCCCTCACATACAAAGGGAAACCCATCAGAGTGGTGACAGACCTATCTACTGAAATGTGGCAGGCCAGAAAGGAATGGCAAGAGATCTTCAATGTGATGAACAGTAAAAACATGCAGCCAAGAATCCTCTATCCAGCAAGCCTGTCATTCAAAATAGAAGGAGAGATAAAAACCTTTCCAAACAAACAGAATTTGAAAGAATTTCTCACCACGAAGCCAGCCCTACAAGAAATCCTGAGGGGGATGCTCTGAAGGAAAGGTTGCAAAGAACAAAGATTCCAGAAACACCACCACAAACATGAACCCTACAAAAGATACAAAGACTTTAAACCCACATATTTCAATAATAACACTGAATGTCAATGGGATGAATGCTCCAATCAAAAGACATAGGGTAGCAGAATGGATTAAAAAACAAAATCCATCTATATGCTGTCTACAAGAAACTCATTTTAGACGGGAAGATACCTTCAGATTAAAAGTAAGGGGATGGAGAAATATATATCATGCTACAGGAAATCAAAAGAAAGCTGGAGTAGCGATACTTATATCAGACAAACTGGACTTTAAATTAAAGACAATCACAACAGATGAAGAAGGGCACTACATAATAATTACAGGGTCCATCCATCAGGAAGAACTAACAATCATAAATGTCTACGCACCGAATATGGGAGCACCTAAATATCTAAAACAATTAATCACAAACAGAAACAACCTTCTAGATAAGAATGTGCTAATAGCAAGGGACTTTAATACTCCGCTTACAGCAATGGATAGGTCAACCAGACAGAAAATCAGTAAAGAAATAATGGACTTGAAAGATACATTGGACCAGATGGACCTGACGGATATATTTAGAACTTTACATCCTGAGGCCAGGGAATTTACTTTCTTCTCAACTGCACATGGCACATTCTCCAAGATAGATCACATACTGGGACATAAAGCAGCCCTCAATAAATATAAAAGAATAGAGATCATACCATACACACTGTCAGATCACAATGCTTTGAAACTTGAAATCAATTACAGGAAGAAGTCTGGAAAACTTCCAAAAACATGGAGGTTAAAGAACACCCTTCTAAAAAATGAATGGGCCAATCAGGCAATTAGAGATGAAATTAAAAAATATATGGAAACAAATGAAAATGAAAACACAACAATTCAAAATCTATGGGATGCGGCAAAGGCAGTCCTAAGAGGAAAGTACATTGCTCTCCAGGCCTATTTCAAGAGATTAGAAAAAGCGCAAGTCAAAAATCTAACAGCTCACCTAAAGGAACTAGAGGCAGAGCAACAAGAATGCCCTAAACCCAGTAGAAGAAGAGAAATAGTAAAAATTAGAGCAGAAATAAACAACATAGAGACCAAAGAAACAATTGAACAGATCCATGAAACCAAGAGTTGGTTTTTTGAAAAAGTAAACAAAATTGACAAACCTCTAGCCAGACTTATCCAAAAGAAAAGAGAGAGCACCCAAATAGACAAAATTATGAATGAAAATGGACTTATTACAACCAACCCCTCAGAAATACAAGCAATTATCAGGGAATACTATGAAAAATTATATGCCAACAAATTGGACAACTTAGAAGAAATGGACAAATTCCTAAACACACACTCACTACCAAAATTCACACAGGAAGAAATAGAAAACCTGAACAGACCCATAACGAGTGAAGAAATTGAATCAGTGATCAAAAATCTCCCAACAAATAAGAGCCCTGGACCTGATGGCTTCCCTGGGGAATTCTACCAGACATTTAAAACAGAATTAATCCCAATTCTTCTCAAGCTATTCCAAAAAATAGAAATCGAAGGAAAACTCCCGGACTCATTTTATGAAGCCAGCATCACTCTGATTCCCAAGCCAGACAGAGATCCAGCAAAAAAAGAGAACTACAGGCCAATATCCTTGATGAATACGGATGCAAAAATTCTCAACAAGATCCTTGCAAATCGAATCCAGCAGCATATAAAAAGAATCATCCACCAAGATCAAGTGGGATTCATTCCTGGGTTACAGGGCTGGTTCAATATTCGCAAATCAATCAATGTGATACATCATATCAATAAAAGAAAAGATAAAAACCATATGATCCTGTCAATAGATGCAGAAAAGCATTTGACAAAATACAGCATCCCTTCTTAATAAAGACTCTCGAGAAAGTTGGGATAGAAGGAACCTACTTAAACATCATCAAAGCCATCTATGAGAAGCCTTCAGCTAACATCATCCTCAACGGGGAAAAACTCAGAGCTTTCCCCCTGAGATCAGGAACACGACAGGGATGCCCACTCTCACCACTGCTGTTTAACATAGTGCTGGAAGTCCTAGCATCAGCCATCAGACACCAAAAGGAAATCAAAGGCATCAGAATTGGCAAAGAGGAAGTCAAACTTTCACTCTTCGCAGATGACATGATACTCTACATAGAAAACCCGACAGACTCCACCAGAAGCCTACTAGAACTGATCCAAGAATTCAGCCAAGTTGCAGGGTACAAAATCAACGTACAGAAATCGGTTGCATTTTTATACACCAACAATGAAGCAACAGAAAGAGAAATCAAGAAACTGATCCCATTCACAATTGCACAAAAAACCATAAAATACCTCGGAATAAACCTAACCAAGGATACAAGAGATCTGTATGATGAAAACTATAGAAAACTTATGAAGGAAATTGAAGAAGACACAAAGAAATGGAAAAACATTCCATGCTCATGGATAGGAAGAATAAATATACTTAAGATGTCATTACTACCTAAGGCACTCTACACATCAATGCAATTCCAATCAAAATTGCACCAGCATACTTCTCAAAACTAGAACAAACTATCCAAAAATTTGTATGGAACCACAAAAGACCCCGAATAGCCAAAGTAATCCTGAAAAATAAAACCAAAACGGGAGGGATCACCATCCCAGACTTCAGCCTCTACTACAAAGCTGTCATCATCAAGACAGTATGGTATTGGCACAAAAACAGACACATAGACCAATGGAACAGAATTGAGAACTCAGAAGTGGACCCAAAAGTATACAGCCAACTAATCTTTGACAAAGCAGGAAAGAATATCCGATGGAAAAAAGAAAGCCTTTTTAACAGATGGTGTTGGGAGAACTGGACAGCAACATGCAGAAGAATGAAACTAGATCATTTTCTCACACCATGCACAAAAATAAACTCAAAATGGATAAAGGACCTGAATGAGACAGGAAACTATCAACACCCTAGAGGAGAAAGCAGGAAACAACCTCCTTGACCTCCACCGCAGCAACTGCTTACTTGACACATCCCCAAAAGCAAGGAAATTAAGAGCAAAAATAAACTGTTGGGACCTCCTCAAGATTAAAAGCTTCTGCACAGCCAAGGAAACAACCCAGAAAACTAATAGGCAACCAACGAATGGGAAAAGATAGTTGCAAATGACATATCAGATAAAGGGTTGATATCCAGAATCTACAAGGAACTCACCAAACTACAAGCCCGAAAAACAAACAACCCAGTGAAGAAATGGGCAGAAGATATGAACAGACACTTCTCCAAAGAGGACATCCAGATGGCCAACAGACACATGAAGCGATGCTCAGCATCCCTCCTCATCAGGGAAATACAAATCAAAACCACACTGAGATACCACCTCACGCCAGTCAGAGTGGCTAAAATGAGCAAATCAGAGAGGACTCTAGATGCTGGCGAGGATGTGAAGAAACAGGCACCCTCCTACACTGTTGGTGGGAATGTAAACTGGTACAGCCCCTCTGGAAAACAGTGTGGAGGTTCCTAAGGAAACTAACAATAGAACTCCCCTGTGACCCAGCAATAGCACTGCTAGGAATTTATCCTCGGGATACAGAAATGCTGAGGCATAGGAGCACATGTACCCCAATGTTCATAGCAACACTCTCCACAATAGCTAAAACCTGGAAAGAGCCTAAGTGTTCATCAACAGATGAAGGATCAAGAAGATGTGGTTTATCTATACCATGGAATACTACATGGCAATGAGAAACAATGAAATCTGGCCATGTGTAGCAACATGGATGGACCTTGAGGGTGTTATGCTTAGTGAAACAAGTCAGGCAGAGAAGGACAAATATCATATGTTTGCACGTATAGGAGGATTAGGAGGAACTTAACTGAGGAACAGGGGGGAGAAGAAGGGGGGAAATGGTGGGGGAAAGGGAGAGAAGCAAACCATGAGAGACTCTTGAATGCTGACAAAAACTGAGGACTGATGGATTTGGGGGGAGGGGGGATGGGCATGGAGGAGGACACGTGGGGATGAGCACTGGGTGTTATGTGGAAACTAATTTGACAATAAACTATTTGTAAAAAAATAAAGAAAGAAAGAAAATAATAATAAAATAAAATAAAACACATACGAATAAAAAAAAAAAAGTTAGTGTCTGGGGCGCCTGTGTGGCTCAGTCAGTTAAGCGTCCAACTTTGGCTCAGGTCATGATCTCGCAGTTCGTGGGTTCGAGCCCCTCATTGGGCTCTATGCTGACATAGCTAGCTCAGAGTCTGGAGCCTGTTTCAGATTCTGTATCTCCCTCTCTCTCTGACCCTCCTCTGCTCGTGCACTCTCTCTCTCTATCTCTCAGAAATAAATATAACATTAAAAAAAAATTTTTTTTTAAAGTTAGTGACTTGCCCAATGCCATACATCTCTGAAGATGCTGGGTTAGAACCCAGAATAAGGTCATTATACACAATAATGACCCCACAAAGATGTCCATGTCTGAATTCCCAGGACCTGTAAATATGTTACCCTACATGGCAGAGGGGAGCTAAGGTTGTGGATAGAATTAAGATTGATGATCCATTGGCCTTAGATCAGGAGATTATCCTAGATTATCCACATGGGCCAATGCAATCCTAGGAAACCGTAGAACTAGAAGAGGAAGGCAGAAGAGGTGGGGGTGCGGGGGAGGGCAGTGTATGAGCTACACAAAACAGAGACAGATGCAGCATCACTGGCTTTGAAGATGGAGAATGGGATCCCAGAGTCAAGAAATGTGGGCTGCCTCTACAAACTAAGAAAACACAAGGAAACGTTTTCTTCTAGAGCCTCCAGAAAGGAAAACAGCAGGCCGACACCTTGATTTCAACCCAGCAAGACCCATTTCAGACTTCAGAACTTCAGAACTATAAGATAGTAAATTTGCATTTTTAAGGCACAAGTTTGTGGTAATTTGTTACCATTGTAATAGGAAACCTATACACAGACCCAACTCTTTCTCATCTCAAAGTGCAAGACCTTGATTCCAGAACCCCCTTCCTGAGTTTTAAGTTAGAAGACTGTAAGCCAATAGTTTTGCATGTATAGCTTGAAATATTTGGCCCTGAATCCCTTATTTATAGAGCCTGTGACCCATACATAGATATATTTGCAAAGTACATTTATAATTATCTTGAAAGCCAAGACTGTATCATGAATATGCTTGAAGAAATGGAAACAGGGGCACCTGGGTAGCTCAGTCGGTTAAGTGTGCAACTCTTGATTTCAGTTCAGGTCATGATCTCATGGTTCATGAGTTCAAGCTCTGTGTCAGGCTCTGCAATGACAGCACAGAGCCTACTTGTGATTTTCTCTCTCTCTCTCTCTCTCTCTCTCTGCCCCTCCCCTGCTCTCATGCCCATACTCTCTTTCTCAAAATAAATAAACTTTTAAAAAAAGAAATAGAAACAGAGAAAATATATCTAAATATGCATGTAGCAAAAGTTGTGTTCCAGGTACTGGGGCAGCATATTAAATTTTAGGAGTGAATTGAAAAAAATGGAGCAGCTGTAAAATATTCTGAACTGCATTCAAAAGGATAATTATTAAAATTCAAAGTATGCTTATCATTTTTATGTTACATTCTGCTTCTGACAGGTTTGGGTCTTGCTAGTAATTTCTTTCAAATCAAAAGGAGCATCAATGCTCCCTTCTTATCCTGTGATTTCTTCACAGATCACATTTTTTATTTTCACTTAAAAGGCACCCCTACCCTTATCTGCCACAGGCTGATCAAGAAACGTTCTATTTTATGTTAACTAGTCTTAAGGACTTTTATATCCAAAACGATTCAGAAATACTGCTCTAGATTAATTCTTACGTGGTTTTAGAGGCTGAAGTCCTGCTATAGCAAACTCCAGGGTAATTGTAATTCTGTGGTGATAAGACTCATCCACCTAGGAGCCCATTTATTTCAAGAAATACTAATAAACAGGAGCACCTGGGTGGCTCAGTCAGTTGAGTGTCCAACTTCAGCGCATTCCATGATCTCATGGTTCATGAATTTGAGCCCCAAACCAGGCTCACTACTGTCAGCACAGAGCCCACTTCAGATTCTCTGTCCCCCTCTCTTTTTGCCCCTCCCCTGCTTGCTTTCATGCTCTCTCGCTCTCTCGCTCTCTCTCTCAAAAATTAACATTAAAGACAAAAAGAAATACTAATAGACAAAACAGTCTGGAGTCCAGTTGCAATGGAATTTGATCAATATTTTTCATGTCCTCATGAAAACTGTAGAGGTAAACTGATGACCTGATGATGTGACACAGAGATACAAAATGTAGAACAAATCATGATATTTCCAGGATCCTCTTGTCCCATCAAACTACCCCATCTCTCCTGCTGCTACCGCCATTCATGTTAAAACACCTTAGTTTCTGGTTGTAGTACACTAAGAAGTGTAGTAGTAGATTCGTGCCCATGAAATTCATACACACCATCACCCAGTAGCAGCTGGCTTATGAGAATGTTGGAATGTCCACTGCAGACTCATTTGTGGCACCAGTTGCCAAACTGAATGGGTGAGGCGAGATGCAGTTATGCTTTAACAACCAAGATAAAGAGAGGTGCCCTCAATAAGCAGAATATAAGGGAAGCAAGAGGTGGAAATGAAAGCAGCTTCTCTCACTATTGCACTTAAAAATTCCCTTCAGAATTTTCACTTCCTCTGCAACTTTGAATTCTGCTAGTTTAGAGACTGTGGTTCTTAAGAGAGAAATGTTTCCACCATCGGACACAACAAAACTTCCATTGAGTTGGAAGTTGAAATGCAACTTGGCCATTCTGGGTTTCTTGTACCTCTGAACCAAGAGTCAAAGAAGAGGCTTACCCTTGTGGCTGGCATGATTTATCCCAACTGCCAAAGGTAAATAGATTGCTACACAATGAGACTGAAGAGGAATATATCTGGAACCTCAGGAGTTCTCTGAGGTGCTTCTTAATACTCACATACCCAGGAGCAAAAGTTAATGAATATTTATTTTTAAAAAGAAGATCAGGACTACAGAGGATGCAGATCTTTTGGGAATGAAAGTTTGAGTCACCCCTTCAAATAAACAACTCTGATCAACTGAGATTCTAACTAAGAACAAAGAAAACATGGAATAGTAGGAAGAGAAGGAAGTCCGACAGTCTTCTTGTGGCCATTTATAAACATGAAGACTCTAACAGTCAGGAATATTTCCTTCCTGGCTTGTTGTGTGGATTTGTGTGTGTGTGTGTGTGTGTGTGTGTGTGTGTGTGTGTACATATGTATATGTATATATATGTACGTTTTTATATATTTGTGTGTCTTTATGTATATGTGCTATATATGCATACTAATATATAATTATATATCTACCATAATAGTACATATGCTAGTTATTAATTATTAGTGTCTGTGTATTGTAATTCCCTCTATTCTTCTCCTTTCCCTTATTATTACATACAAGGACTGACAGTGTTAATTAACTTTATGATTCACCTTTAGGTGAAACAGTACTCAGTTGGCACTGCGACTACATTTGAGAAGTAATTAATGTAGCCTAGAGATATCTACCATGATTGTCTCATAAAGATTGATTCAATAACTTTTGAAATTTTTCATTTCTTCATTTCGGGGAGAGGATGAGAGATGCTTTTATCTTCTTAGTTACATAAAAACTAGTTGCCTTTCGTTAGGTAAAAGCATGAGGATGTTTTTATTACTGTATGGAAGTTTAAAACATGTATAGAAAGGTGGTTATGAACGCTGACTAGCTAAATAGATAAACCAAGTCAGTTATTAAATTATTATGTATTCTGCTGTTGTTAAGTGGAGTGTTCTAGAAATGTCAGTTTTATCGAGTCCACAGTATGTTTTAGGACCTCTATATCCTTGATGAATTTCTGCCTACTTGTTTATTCTATTAATTACAAGAGGAGTGTTGAAGTCTCTAGCAGTAGAGAGTGGATTAAAACTGAGAGACAAGAGTTTGATAACTGACACAGTTCATCCCCTTGGCTACTCTCTCCTCCAAGCTAAAGAACGAGAGAGGTTTGGGAAAAAAAAGGAGGTAGCCAAGAACTTCAATTTCAACAGAGAGATTAAGATGAAGCCCATGAAGAATTCATTTGTCTGGAGACCTGTTAATGGAGTGGTTAAGGCAGAAGTTGGATTGTATTAGACTAAGAACTAAACAAAAGGTGATAAATTAATGGAAAGTGGGTATAGACTAAACTTTGGACAGTGTTAACAGTAAAGCAAAGAGGATAAAGAGGTTGGAAAAGCAAAGGAACTAATCGTTACCAAGAGTTTCCTATGGGCTAAGAGGTTTGCTAGGTTCTATTATACTCTATTTTATTGCATCTTACAGCAACACTGTGAGGTATTATTTTCCCATTTTATACACAGTGAGGCTTAGAAAGAGAGTGAGGCTTAGAAAGATTAAGAAACATGCTAAAAGTCACACAACTAGGAAGACAGAGCACGAGCTCGATGAAAAAGTAACACAGGCACTAGAGCAGACATGGATTGTGTTGGCTGCTCCGGATCTACCTCCCTCTTCTTCTGGTAACAATTCTTGAATTGCTATAAGTAAACTGAACATTCTCGACTTTCATCCCATAGGCTTCAGGTAACCCACATGTGAGCATGTGATGACCCAAATCCTTTCGACTCTAAGGCATCTAGACACAATTCTGGGATTTTCACTTGAACTATTAGGAAAGCAGCTAGCCTCCTTGGAGGAGAGGAAGATAAGAACTAAGGAGGAGTTAAGTC
Organism: Proteles cristata cristata; assembly: GCA_017311185.1. Classification (NCBI taxonomy): domain Eukaryota; kingdom Metazoa; phylum Chordata; class Mammalia; order Carnivora; family Hyaenidae; genus Proteles; species Proteles cristata. Next base: position 226,182 of record JAESUZ010005238.1, on the reverse strand, counting down.
CTACAAACATCTTGCCCTGCATAAGGAGAGACCCTAGTAGAGAACGAAGCCAACACAGCAGAAATCAGAGCAATGTGAAGGACAGAAACCAAGTCCTGGTGTCATTATCTGAGCCACTGAATCCAGCTGCCTCTTGGCTAGACAACCCTAGATCTCTAACGATCTCCACAAATCCCCTTTCTAGTTAAGTTGGTTACACTTGACTTTGTTTCAACTCCAACTTCTACTTGAAGGAATCCTAATGGATATGAGGTTTCTCTCTCTGGATAGGGATGACTTGAACATGTTCATAGGTTGAAAGGAGGCTAGTTGAGAAGAAAATTATTTAGGAGATAATAACCTAAGAGAGGTGACTAATAGTTTACTTAACTGAGGTAATACATGTTGTCTTACATTTTATTCCTATTATATGTATACCTCTATTACTATCCAGAGAAAGTGCCTCTGAGGCAAAGTAGGAACTCGATATCCCAAAGAATGATTATATGCCATCCTTTTTCTTTATATGACTAGCTCCTACTTTGCCTTCAAGAATTAGCTCAGTTGTATCAAACCCTAGAAGGGTGTCCCTTAATTTTTCCCAGCCCTATCCCACCCCCAAGCTAAATTAGGGACCCCTCTTTGACATCTCATAATGTCTCCTGCATATAAGGATCAGAGTCCTTTTACCAACCATCACATGGTCACTTGATTGCTAGAACCATGAAGGACCCTCCCTAACTGTGGTATAAGCTCCATTAAACCATGAGGGAGGCAGGGTGGAGTAGAGAAGCGAGACTTGGGAAGAAAGTAGATAACTTCTACCCTTTCCGACACCCTCTCTTCAACCCTACTTTTGCTAACAAAAGTGTCTGTAATTTGCTGTTCAGATACAATGAAAAGCATTAAAACAGACTCACTTTTGCATAATGTCCATGGTGTACTTTATTAACAGCCTTTTTGGTCTGGCTACACTCATCAAGCTTTGAGGCTAATGGGAAGATAAACTGCACATAATTTACATAAAGTTAAAGGCTTAGAAGGAACCATTTTCATCTGACTGCATGCAGTGTTGTGCAAGCAGAGAAACAAGCATGTACACATAATTATTTTACTTTTAGGCTCCCATGTAATTCAGGTGGGGGGAAAGCCTACAATGTTTCTGAGTTTTATTTTACCTGGAATGCTGCTGAAACTCAAAACTGATTAGAGAAGGAAAAGGTCTGCACCTTTGTCTGTGGGTTGCCCTTTCAACAAATCCCTTGAGATTTTCATGAGACTGAATAGAAATGGCACAAAATACAAGCAGTTATGGCAAGACAGTGAGAAGGGACACAAGCAAAAGCTTCTCCTGGACCATAACAGAATTTCACCAAGTAAATTTGAAAATTGTGTGTTGTTAAAAAGTATTTTAGCTCCATCTAGCCAGTCTACGTGAGAGCCAGGAGCAAACTGTCAACAACATATTCAGTCAGGTTGCCATCAACTTGATTCTTTCTTCAGTCCTTCTTAATGTTCACTGCCATCACTGCAGGATGTTCAAAACATGACAGAATGTGACATAGGGTAATACATTAAATTGGCTCTGTGAATTATCAAGGGTGGGTTGTGGTTCTATTTGTTATACTCAAGTATACGCCTCAGAAATTGTTCGATGACTTACACATGCAGAGCAGAGATCAACCATGAGTACCATCTCTCTCTCTAATCCCAGTTTCTCTAAAAAGATGAGCCTAAGGCAAGGATTAAAGTATGGATGCTTCTTCGAGAAGCTTGAGCCTAGCAGGAGGTGGGGGGAAGAAAAATGAAACAAAATACAGAAAGATATAAAGCAGTGCTATGTGATTCATTACAGCACTTGCTAGTCCTTTAATGAGTCACAGAGAGCTGTTGGGGGTCATTCAGCAGGTTCACTTCCTGAGCTATGAGACTTTTCTAGAAGGGCTACAAAAAGCAACTACACATCATAAAATCTATAGAAGGAAGAAAGAAAATGGATTTGTCTGCCCAGCTTGCTCCCATCTTCCATTTCCTACTAGTTAAGGTCAACTCCATGGAGAGCTAATTCCCTTGCACTGCCACACTGTTTCATCCAAATACCTGGAGGCCACTGGGGAAATCAAATTCTGCACCTGCAGGATGGAACTCCATCCAGGTCTACAAGTAAAAGTAGTGACTCAGTGCAGATGAACTCTGTGTGTGAGGCACATGACTCATGAAGTCCTAGGGTTTCAAATTGGGGAGCCCTGCAAAGGGTCTCACAACTTCCCATTAAGATGTGACCCTTGTGATTAAGAAGTGCACTTATGATGAGCACGGGGTGATGTATGGAAGTGTTGAATCACTATATTGTACACCTGAAACTAGTATAACACTGTATGTTAACTGGAATTAAAATAAAAACTTAAGAAAAAAAGATGTGCCTCTGATCAAGCTGTATCAGGGCAGTTCAATTTGGAATGCATGCTAATCAAGGAATACTAAAGGAACACTATTAGAAATCTGGTATTAAATTAATCTCTGTGGAGGATATGAAGACGTTTATAACTCAGTTCTTGCCCTTAAAATATCTAAACATATACAAAGATCAGATGTCTGGGCTAGTAAGGCTGTTGGAATTTCCAGGGCAGGGTACCTATGAAGAGGGAGCTAAATAGGAACACCGGAAGTATACATAAGGATTCACTGCATCTCCGTGGCCAATGACTAATGTATGAGTTATGTATGGAGGCCAAACACCAAAACTTAGCAGCTTAAGACAACACACTTTCATCATCTTGCAGTTTCTGTGCCTCAGGAATCCATTCGTGAGCCCTCTCCTTCAGGATTTTCACAAGCTGCAGCAGCCAGAGCTGGGGCTCACCTGAAGGCTCAGCTGGGGATGATCTACTTCCAAATTACTTACCTGGTTGTTGGCAAGATTCAGGTCCTTAAGGGCAGTTGGACCAAGGGCCTCATTCCTTGTTTTGGCTGTTGGCTTGAGGTTGCCCTCAGTTCCTTGCCACACAGGCCTCTCTAATATGGTAGCTTGCTCATCTAAGCCAGCAAGTTTGCTAGCAAGACAGAAGTCATAACATACTGTAACCTAATCACAGAAGTTATATGCCATCACTCTTGCTATATTCTATTGATTAGAAGCAAATCATATGAGGACCCACAAATATATATCAAACTAATCTTCAACAAAGCAAGAAAAAATATCCACTCGAAAAAAGACAGTCTCTTCAGCAAATGGTGTTGGGAAAACTGGACAGTGACATGCAGAAGAATGAACCTGGACCACTTTCTTACACCATACACAAAAACAAACTCAAAATGGATGAAAGGCCTAAATATAAGACAGGAAGCCATCAAACTCCTAGAGGAGAAAACAGGCAGCAACCTCTTTGACCTCAGCCACATCAGCTTCTTACTAGACATGTCTCTGGAGGGAAGGGAAACAAAAGCAAACATGAGTTATGAGGACCTCATCAAGATAAAAAGCTTCTGCAAAGCAAAGGAAACAATCAACAAAACGAAAAGGCAGCCTACAGAATGGGAGAAGATATTAGCAATGACATATCAGATAAAGGGTTAGTATCAAAATCTATAAAGAACTTACCAAACACAACACCCAAAAACTCAATCTAATGAAGAATGGGCAAAAGACATGAGCAGATACTTTTCTAAAGAAGGCAACCAGATGGCTAAGAGACACATGAAACGATGCTCAGTATCACTTATCATCAGGGCAATATAAATCAAAACCACAATGAAATACCACCTCACACCTGTTAGAACAGCTAAAATTAACAACTCGGGCAACAACAGATGTTGGAGAGATTGAGGAGAAAGAGGAACCCTTTTGCATTGCTGGTGGAAATGCAAACTGGTGCAGCTATGCTGGAAAATAGTATAGAGTTTCTTCAAAATATTAAAGATAGAGCTACTCTATCACCCAGCAATTGCACTACTTGGTATTTATCCAAAGGATACAAAAATGCTGATTCAAAGGGGCACATGCACCTCAATGTTTACAGCAGTACTATCAACAATAGCCAAATTATGGAAAGTCCCCAACTGTCCATCAACTGACAAATGGATAAAGAAGATGTGCTATATATATATATGTGTGTGTGTATGTATATATATATATATATATATACAATGTATATATGTATATATGTATATATATGTAATATATATATATATATATATACAATGTAATATATGATCAGCAATCAAAAAGGATGAAATCTTGCCATTTGCAACAACATGGATAGAACTAGAATATATTATGCTAAGTGAAAAAAGTCAATCAAGAAAGATAAGTATCATCTGATTTCACTCATATGTGGAATTTAAGGGAAAAAACATAAACATAGGGGAAGGGAAGGAAAAATAGATAAAATAGAGAAGGAGGCAAATAAGAGACTTAAATACAGAGAACAAACTGAGTGTTGCTGGAGGGGTGTGGGGTGAGGGGATGGGCTAAATGGGTGATGGGCATTAAGGAGGGCACGTATTGGGAGGAGCACTGGGTGTTATATATAAGTGATGAATCACTAAATTCTACTCCTGGAACCATTACCCTATATGTTAACTAACTTTCATTTAAATAAAAGTTAAAAAGTAATAATGAAGGGAATGCATTTACTAAAATTGAACATTCATATATAATTATAAATAAAAAGTACTTTTTGCAACATGTAAAAGAAAGAAAGAAAGAAAGAAAAAGAAAGAAAGAAAGAAAGTCACTAGAGGCACCTAGGTGACACAGTTGGTTAAGTGTTTGACTCTTGATTTTGGCTCAGGTCATGATCTCAGAGTCGTGAGATGGAGCCCCACATGAGCATCATGCCTGCTTCAGATTCTCTCTCTTCCTCTCTCTCTGTCCCTCCCTTGCTCCTTCTCTCTCTCTCTCTCTCTCAAAAAAAGAAAGAAGAAAAAAAGAGAAAAAGAAGAAGAAGCAAGTCATTAGGTCCATCCCACACTCAAGGGGAGATGATTATCTAAGGGCATGAATACCAGGAAGTGGGGGACTATTGAGGGCTATCTTACAAGGCAGCCATCCATATCAGACTGCACATATCCAAGATTGGCGGAGACTGACCCTGAAGGGGCGTACAACTGGGAAGGCCCCAAATATTTAGAAATCAAACAACACATTTGTAAATAGAGCAAGGCGGGGGAGGGAATCACAAGGAAAGTTGGAAAATATTTTAAACAAACTGATAGTGAAAATACATCATATGAAAACTTGTAAGCTGTGTCCAAAGCCGTAATTAAAGGGAAAGTTATAACCTTAAATGTTTATATCAGAGAATAAGAAAGGTTTAAAATCAATGACATAACTTGATACCTAAAGAAGATAGAAAAGGATAAGCAAATTGAACCTAAAATAGAAAGACAAACAGAAAGATATAACAGAAATGAATAAAATAGAAAAATAAATACAGAAAATTAAGAAAACCAAAAATTGATCCTGGAGGAGATCACCACTGATAAACCCTTAGCACACCCTAAGCAAGAGAAAACACAAATTACCAATATTAGTATTGAAAGAGGGAAAGTCACTACAGGAAACACAACATTAACATACAAAGAGGGGGGCGCCTGGGTGGCTCAGTTGGTTAAGCATCCAACTTCAGCTCAGGTCATGATCTCACGGTTGGTGGGTTTGAGCCCCGTGTTGGGCTCTGTACTGACAGCTAGCTCAGAGCCTGGAGCCTGCTTCAGATTCTGTGTCTCCCTCTCTCTGCTCCCTCCCCACTCACACTCTGTCTGTCTCTCTGTCTCTCTATCTCTCTCTCTCAAAAATAAATACACATCTAAAAAAATTTTTTTTTTAATCCAAGGTGATGGGTGCCTAGGTGGCTCAGTCAGTTAAGTGTCCAACTCTTGGTTTTGGCTCAGGTCATGATCTCACGGTTTTGCAAGTTCGAGCCCCACATTGGTCTTCAAGCAGGCAGCACAGAGCCTGCTTGGGATTCTTTCTCTCTCCCTATTTCCCTCCCCCTCCCCCTCTTGCACTGTCTCTGTCTCACTCAAAATAAATAAATGAACTTTAAAAAAAAAGCCAAGGTGAAAAGCTCCTGCTTCCAGTCATGAGAGAGTAACAAGGACTGGCCTTAACCTTCCTTAGAGGTAAAACTGAAGAAAATACATGAAACAACTATTTTCAGAAATTGGACAACAGGTAACACAGGACAGTGATCCATGTGTGAGAGGAGAGAAACAACCAACTGGGCCCTGGACTTTCCCCAGTTCTTTGCCTGAAGGCAATTTTGTGGCCACAGATACAGGCAGAGGGAATCAAACGGAGCCCGGTGACCTCACTGAAACAAAAAATATAGACACTAGAGTTTAGGGAGACCAAGGTAGCTAGAAGTTGGGGGCCAGGGATCAGGACTGGAGGGGATCATGCAAGAGGATCAAGAGGATGTAATTTTGCTTATAGCTCTGGGGAGTCTTTAATGAGTGCAGAGTGAGGCATACCTAGAGGGAAATTTCACAAAGGGAGGCCAAAAATGACCAGAGTTGTAAATATAAAATTCCCCATTCTCACACATGCTAGGAAGACAGAAGCTCTGACTAGCCAGGGCAGAGGTTCCTCAGTGGTCACCCAGGGAATTAACAAACACCATAAAATAGGAGCCCAACTACAGCAACTTACTTATGGGGTAAACCCTAAGCATACAACTAATAATAATAATGATGATGATAATAATAATAATAATATTGATACAAACTATTTCCACCTTAAGAAACTAGATCTTTCTTTTCTCTAATTTATGGAAACTCTCGCACATTGCTGGTAAGAATGTAAAAAAATGGTACTTCCACTTTGGAAAACAGCTTAGTGGTTTCTTACAAAACTAAACATATTTTTATTTTATATATGTGTATATATTTAGCAATCATACTCCTTGGTATCTAACCAAAGGAGTTGAAAACTTACATCCACACAGGTTTGAATAAACTATAGCAGTTTTATTCATAATTGCCAAAACTCAGAAGCGACCAAGATGTCCTTCAGTAGATGAGTGGATAAATGGTGTTACGTTCAGGGACACCTGGGTGGCTCAGTCATTTTAAGCGTCCAACTTTGGCTCAGGTCATGATCTCATGGTTTGTGGGCTCAAGCCCTGCATCAGGCTCTGTGCTAACAACTGAGAGCCAGAAGCCTGCTTCGGATTCTGTGTCTCCCTCTCTCTCATGCTCTGTCTCTCAAATATGAATAAACATTAAAAGAAAATTTTAATGGTGTCACATTCAAACAATAGGATATTAATAGCACTGGAAAAAATGAACTATGAAGCCATAAAAAGACAGGGAGGAACTTAAATGCATGATACTAAGCAAAATAAGCCAATCGGAAAAGGCCACATACTATATGATTCCAACTATAAAACATTCTGGAAGAGGCAAAACTATGGAAACAGCAACAAAATCAGTGTTGTGAGGGGCTAGCAAGGCGCGGGGGCGGGGGGATTGCAGAGCCGTAGGTATAGGCAGAGCACAGATTTTTAGGGCAGTGAAAATACTCTGTATGCTACTATCATGTAGATACACGTCGTCAGGCGTTTATCCAAATCCATAAAATGTATAACACCAAGACAGAATCCTAACATAAACCATGGATTCGGGTGAAGATGACATGTCCGTGTGAGTTCATCACTTCTAACAAAGGTACCACTCTGGAGGAGAACGTACCTAACAGGGGAGGCTGTGTATGTATGAAGGCAAAGGCTAAGTGAGAAATCTCTGTACCTTCCGCTCAAATTTTGCCATGAACCTACTGCTCTAAAACATAAAATCTATTTTCAAAAAGCTCACATATTCTCTGACCTAACAACTGGTATTAAGCATTTACCTCACAGATACACCTACATACACAAACGAAACTTTTTAAGGAATTTCATTCCAATATTTTTATAGCAAGAGCTTGGAAAATTCTTAGTACCTATTAATATAGGATTAGCTAAATCAATTATGCTACATCCATATAATAGAATATAAAGCAATCATTTATAACTTTTTTTTTTAATGTTTTATTTCTAGGAGAGAGAGAGAGAGACAGCATGAGCAGGAGGGTCAGAGAGAGAGGGAGTCACAGACTGAAACAGGCTCCAGGCTCTGAGCTGGCAGTCAGCACAGAGCCCGACGGGGCTCGAACCCATGAACCGCGAGATCATGACCTAAGCGAAAGTCGGACGCTTAACCGACTAAGCCACCCAGGTGCCCCATAGAGCAATCATTTAAAAGAATAAGGCACTATGGAAAACAGTATGGCGTTCTTCAGAAATGAAACATAGTATTGCCACATGATCCAGCAATTCCATTTCTGGGTCTATATGCAGTAGAATTGAAGCAGAGACTCAAACTGATACTTGTACACTCATGTTCATGGCAGCATTATTCGGAGTAGCCAAAAAGCAGAAGCAATATAAGTATACATGGTCAGATGAATGGATAAACAAAATGGGGTATAAGCATACAATGGAATATTATTCAGCCTTAAAAAGGAAAGAAATTTGGATGCACACTGCAACACAGATGAACCTTAAAGACATTATGCTAAGTGAAGTAAGCCAGTAACAAAAGGACAAATACTATGATTCTAATTGTATGAGGTATCTAGAGTGGTTAAATTCCTTTTTTTTTTTTTTAGTTTATTTATTTATTTTGAGAAAGACAGAGACAAAGTGGTTAAGGGGCAGAGAGAGAGGGAGAGACAGAATCCCAAACAGGCTCCGCATTCCACCCCGATTGCAGAGCCCAACTGGGGCTTGAACTCATGAACTGCGATATCATGCCCTGAGCGAAAACCAAAAGTCGGTCACTTAACCAACTGAGCCACCTGGCCACCCCTACAGTAGTTCAATTATTTTCTTTTTTTATGTTTATTTATTTATTTTGAGAGAGAGAGAACAGGGAAGGGGCAGAGAGAACAGGGAGAGACAGAATCCCAAGCAGGCTCTAAACTGTCAGTGCAAAGCCTGACACGGGCTCCATCCCACAAACCGTGAGATCATTACCTCAGCAGAAATCAAGAGTCAGAGGCTTAATGGACTGAGCCACCCAGGCATCCCTAGAGTAGTTAAATTCTTAAAAAGACATAAACTAGACGGTGATTGCCAGGGGTTGGGAGGAGGAGAGAATGGTGAATTAGTGTTTAATGGATGTGGGACTTCAGTTAGGGAAGATGAAAAAGTCTGGAGATAGATGATGTGATGGTTGCACAGCACTGTGAATGTGCTGAATGCTGCTGAAATGTATACTTAGAAATCATTAAAGCAGTCCAACTTGACAATAAACTATTTGTGAAACATTAAAAAAAATAATAATAAAAAAATAAATTGGGAAAGCAAAAAAAAAAGAAATCATTAAAGCAGCAAATTTTAGGTTATGTATGTTTTGCCACAATGACAAAACACTACTCCAAAATGAAACCATTTAATGATGCTACTACCAAGTTCAGAGACAGAAAAGGAGAAGGAGGGGGAGGAGGAAGAAGAGGAAGAGGAAGAAAGAGCAGAAGGAGACAGTTCTGTGTGAACAATGATGAATATTTTTAACGAAAAAAAGTGAGGGCAAGACAATGTGAATAACATGTTACCATTAGTACAACAAACAAACAGACCCAAATATTCTTGCATGTGTGTTAACAAGAGCTATTTATAAATACAAAATATAAACATGCCTATGTGACTAAATACGATAGAACATTTGTGAAAGGGCACACGCATAGCTTGTAAAGTTGAGCCTCTGCAATGGAGAACCAGCTGGCTGGCAGTTATGGTATCAGAAAAGTAACTTTTAAATATACATCCTTTTCCAATTCTTTGAATTTTGAACCATGTGCATATATTAGCCGTTCAAACTTTCCAAAAATATGTTTTTAATAAGAATGTATGCAGTGCCTTTGCAGGACGCATACACAGGATTTATTAAGGCATAAAAGAAACACAGCAGCCCCCGGCTGATGGAATAAATTGCATGAAGAAAGAGGCAGAAATGGAAACTTCCATGTTGTTTCTGAAGCAAGGCAAACAAATCATTTGGGCTCCCTGAGGATGGCGGAGCAGGCACAGGTGGGATGACTGATGGGGACCAGGCTGTAAGGGGCTGGCAGGCTGGAGTTTCTCTAGGGGGCAGAGCAGAACCCTGAGGAAGACTGGCAGGGAAACAAGATAAAAGGAAAGGGGATTGAAGCAAGAGAAATCCACCAGCAGCGAGTGTTTAACCCCCAGGGCGTGAGTGGGCAGTTGCCTGCGGTTTGGCAGATTGAAAATAGCGGAAAATAGCCAGTGAAGGTAGACTAAATCAAACAATGAGGGCAGCAGAGGAGAGGCCTGAGGGGGTAACGGAGGCAGACCTAAAGATCCAAGGGCAAAACTCTGAGGGAAAGAGGGTGTGGTTTCTTATCCCCAGTTGCTGGTTTTGAAAGCTGGCTGTGCCTCAGATTCACTGAAAGAATGTTTTTTAAAATATTGAGTCCTAGTTCCTATCCTAAATCTACATAATTGGTTTAACCAACTGGGCCACTCAGGTACCTCCCCCCCCTTTTTTTAAGTTCATTTATTTATTTTTGATGGGGTGGGGGGAGGGACGAACACAAGTGGGGGAGGGGCAGAAAGAGAGGGAGAAAGAGAGAATCCCGAGCAGGCTCCGCACTCTCAGCACAGAGCACGATGCAGGGCCGGAACTTACAAACCATAAGATCATGACCTGAGCTGAAACTAAGAGTTGGACACTCAACCCACGAAGCCACCCAGGTATCCCCTTTTTGCTGTTTCTTGAAAAAGAACAATAAAATAAAATAAGTATGGTCTTATCTGAGGTCCTTTGCACATACGATTCCTTCTGCATAATGGCTCTTTATCCAGATGTCTCCCCAGATATCCACATATCTTCTACTCTCACTTCCTTTAGGCCCCTGCTCATATGTCACCTTATCAGAGGTCTTCTCTGACCACCTGTCTAAAATAACAGGTCTCCATTCCCATCACCTCTATGATGCTCACTCCACTTTATTGCTTTATGGCACTCGTGACCATCTGACTTATTATGTATTTATGTGTCTTTATCACTTATCTATGACCCTCATTCTGCCTTATTTTCCTTCATAGCACTGTGACCATCTGAAATATGCCAATGTGTCTCTTTATCACTTATCTTCCCACACTCAGGTGTAAGCTCCATGTAAGCCAGGTTTTCTTTTGTTCACTGTTGTATCCCCACATTTAGAGAATGTGTTAGCACTAAAACATATGAGAAACATAATAAATATTTTTAATACATAAAATTGTTTATAAATTCCCCCAAATGAGCCTTAAGCAGCCACCCTGGTGTGCAACTACTGGTGTAGCTAATATGAAATAAATCCTCAAATATTAAAATGCGGATTTGGCTCAGCATTTCTCTCAACTAGCACTGCTTTCATTGACATCCAGGGAACAGACACCACACAAGACTATGCCTTTAAAGCTATGCCTGGGGTAAAACACCTGCTCTGGACACATCGGGGAGCAGAAGTTCTGCTCATTTTGTTCCCTGTCTGTTCTCTGAGGCAACCGCAGCCCCTATTCTCATCTGGGTGGAAACAGACTGCATCACTGAAGCCGGCGGGAAGCAGGATGTGCCCATCATCACAGGAGCCACAGCCTGAAGAATTCAGAACTTGCTGAGTGCTACTTTCTTTGGCTGCGAAATTCATCTTTTGGATTTGAATTCTCTAATTTGATAGTCTCAGAACATAAATCACATGTCAGAAGTAACACCACAAAGAATCAAATCAGGCTGAATTGCAGTTAAAGGGGCAGCCGGATAAATAATAATTTGTATGCATTAGAATCTCATCATTTACAAAAGGTTTCCACATATCTTATCCCGCCTTGAACCTCTCATCAGCCCTGGATGGAGACAGTCCTGACATCAAGACCCCTATTTTGTAGATAAGGAAACGGGGTGTCAGAAAATCGGTTGTCTTGTCAATTAAAAAATGATCCAAAGACTTTGACAGCTCACCAAAGAAGGTATTCCGATGGCAAACAGCAGATGAGAAGGTGCCCATGTCACAGATCATCAGGGAAATGGAAATCAAAACAACGAGACACCACTACACACCTATCAGAATGGCTAAAATCCAGGACATTGACGTCAAAAGGCTGATGACAATGTGTAGAAACAGGAACTCTCATTCATTGCAGATGAGAATGCAAAATTGCACAACCTCTTTGGAAAATAGTTGGTGGTTTCACAGAAAACTAAACATACTCTTATCATACAATCAAGCAATTATGTTCCTTGTTATTTACCCAAAGGATGTGAAAACTTGTGTCCACACCAAAACTGCACGCAAATGTTTATAGCAATGTTATTCATAATTGTCAAAACTTGGAAGTAACCAAGATGTTCTTTAGTAGGTAAATGGATAAATAATCACTGGTACATCCAGAATATTATCCAGCACTAAAAAGAAATGAGGCTATTAAGCCACGCAAAGACAGGGAGGAGCCTTAAATGCACACTACTAAGTGAAAGAGGCCAATCTGCAAAGGCTGTGTATCGTATGGTTCCAAAAAGAAGACATTCTAGAAAAGGCAAAACTATGGAAACAGTAACAAGATCAATGTTGTCAGGGAGAGAGGGATCAACAGGTAGAACACAGAAGATTTTTAGGGCAATAAAAATATTCTATATGATACTATAATGATGGATTCATATCATTATACATTTATCCAAACCTATAGAATTTATAACACCAAGAGAGAACTCTAATGTACACTATGGATTCAGGGTGATTATGATGTGTCAGTGAAGGTCCATGTCATTTCATTACATGCCTTTCACAAATAGGTCCTTCCTCACTCTTCCAAGTTGATTCTTGCAGTTTCACTCTGCTCAATGTGGGTTATATTCTTAGAAATCTCCAGACTTACCTTCACCTTTTTTACACAATGCTCTTTTTCTTTCTATTTATTTATTTTGAAAGAGAGAGATAGTGGGAGTGGGGGAGGAGCAGAGAGAGAGGGAGAGAGAATCCTAAGCAGATTCTACACTGTCACCACAGAGACTGACAGGAGCCTTGATCTCATGAACCATGAGATCGTGACCTGAGCCGAAATCAAGAGTCTGATGCCTAACTGACTGAGCCACCAGGTGTCCCTACACAGTGCTCTTTCTGCATGAGATACTCTTACTGTCTTCTCCATCCAGCAGACTTGTACTCACCTGCACTAGTAGATATAAGTTCGGTTGTGCTGTAGAAACAAACAAACTCTCAGTGACATAAAACTCAAGGTTTATTTCTCAATCATACTACATCCCCATCATGAGTCAGCTGGGGTTTTGCTGAGTCTGTCTTACTCAGAAACCAAGGCTTATAAAGCAGCCCTGATTTGCAGTGTTGTCAGGCTCTGGGGCAGGAAAAAAGGGAGCGACAGACAGAGAGCACACCAGAGAGAGAGCCAAATTGAGCATCGGTTTTTAAAGCTTCCATTCAGAAGTAGCATACATCAATTCCAGTCACTTTCATTGATCACATCACAAGCATGGGCTCAGGAAGGGAGTCCACAGATAGCTGGATCTAATTAGGCTTGGAATATTCCAGAAAAGTGTAATGAAATGAGGGTTAAGGAAGGAATATTGAAAATGATGGGTCTTGGTGTCTAACCTGGATAAGAAGAGAAGTGAGGTCATATGTGTTTGATAGTGGTGGGGGTCAATGAGTTGGAGACCTCTGTAAGACTGAAGGTGAATGGTCTTTGGAGGAATTCCGTGTTTATTAGGAAAGATACAGGCTTGGAAAAAACAGGCTTGGGGGGGAGGGCACAGTTCAATTCACAATAACTACTAATCTTCTTAGTTATTTAAATATATGTATTTTTTAATTTTTTATTTTTACCCCAACTGAATTGTAAGGTCCATGAGAGCAGAGACCTTGTTTGTTTTTCTAACCGTTAGATCCACAATGGCTAGAACAAAGCCCAGCACATAGTAGCTGATCAGCAAAAAGCTGAAAATGAATGAGTGAACAGATGGATGAGTAGTAGGTTTCTTCTACTTTCACAGAACTCCTGAGAAAAGCTGGTAAGTGACCCAGTCACCCTGGCCTAATAGATCAACCCCAAAAATGCTACCATCACTTTCTTTCCTCCCCATATGCCTGTACCTTTCTTCCTCAGGTTCTCCTTCTTTTGGATCTAAGCACACCCTAGGACTCCTCTCATCAATGATATGCAATAGAAATACATTTTGGGAGGGGTGCCTGGGTGGCTCAGTCAGTTAAATGTCCAGCTTCAGCTCAGGTCATGATCTCACGGTTTGTCGGTTCGAGCCCCGCGTTGGGCTCTGTGCTGACAGCCAGCCAGAGCCTGGAGGCTGTTTCGGATTCTGTGTCTCCCTCTCTCTCTGACCCTCCCCTGCTCTCTCTCTCTTTCTCTCTCAGAAATAAATAAAAAACATTTAAAAATTTTTAAAAAAAAGAAATACATTCTGGGATCTCTTGGCCCAAGACTTAAAAAGACTATAAGCTTCTATTTCCTTCCTTTTGGAACTAAGAGACCATGATGTAGAAACAAGCCACATGGAGAGGCTATATGGAGAATTCGAGTCCTTTCATGGGCAGCTCCAGCTGGCATTCATCAGTCATATGAATGAGCCATCTTGGACCTTCCAGCCCAGTCTAACCTCTGCAGCCCCAGATAACATCACACAGAACAAAACTCTCAGCTAAGACAATTGACCAACAAAATTGTGAAAAATAATACAATAGTAGTAGTCTTAAGCCATTAAGTTGGGGTGATTTGTTACACAATGACAGATAACAACCAGAATTTGGCATCTAGTCACATGATGGTGCTATAAGAAACCTAAAAAACCTAAAACATGAAGGACTGGCTTTGGGAACAAATAGTAGGGGAGGTTTGAAGATTCTCAAAAGGCTATTGGCGAAGACTGGCAGAGCAGTGAGGATATCACTATTGGATGCTAGAGCAAAGGGGATGCCAGGAGAAATTTGATTGCAACTGTCACCGGTGTTAACATCACAAACAGGAATGGTGCTTCACAAACCTGTAGATCTGGCTAATATTTCCAGGCAAAATGTTAAAAGTGTCAGATGGCTCCTTTAAGTTTCCTATGCTTTGATAAAATACAAGAAGAAAGGAATGAAGTAAATAAACAACTATTTGAGCAGAATTTGGGGAAAAAATAGAGGGTACAGGGAAGTCTTCAAGGTAGCAAATGTTCTTAAAGTAAGAAATGGCCTTACGTCAAAGATCAAATCTAGGGTGTTATCAATAAAACATAGCTTCAGTGTGAAAATCAGATCAAAAGTGTAAGATCTTTTGCAAAGGCAGAAAGATTTGAGTTGGTGCCTAAGAGACCCTCAGGCCAGACAAAAAAATACTTCTAAATATGTTAAGGGCATGACTTGAAGACCCCCAGCAATAGAGCTTCTAAGAATATTAAGGCTGTTAGAGCAATTTTGATGCTGGTATATAATAGTAAACTAGCAAAAATAACTAATAATGTTAACAATCCCATCTGAAGGTGGCTCCATGCAAACATACTGTTGACAATGCTGTGAAATTGTTTCAAGCTTTCTAGAAAGTGGTCTGGCAATAGGTAACAAAATGTTCGTGTCTTTTTTTCCAAATAGTTTATCTCCAGGAATATTGACCTAAGGAAATGACCCCAAAGAGATAATTTTTAAAAAGCCATTGGTCTAAACAAGCCTTCATGGTCACATTATTTATAAGAGAAAGAAACTGGAAACAATCCAAATGTCCAAAAATAGAGATCTGGATGTGCAAACTGTGGTATATTTACATGACAGACTGCTCTATAATCATTAAAAAGACAAGTTTATGGATTATGTTGATTCAAGGTTATGTGGACTTGAAATACCATTAATAAAAGAGCAAAGTATGAAATGGTAAGCGCATAGCGATTTCAACTCCATAGAAACAAGTACCATCTATATTTTTTTCTTAAAATACAGAAAATGTGCATGCAAGAATTTAATGTTTAATGTGCTTTAAAATTGAAGTACTTGATATCCTAGTTTAGAAGGATAAAGCAGATATTGTGGAGAACTGCTAGAAAAAGAAGTTAAGGAAAATTAGAACAGATATATTTATGTGTACGGGGTGTGTTTATTAAGAAATGTTGACAGGGACTTACAATGTACACAGCCCTGAGTTAGGCACAGCAAATAGAGACAGCAAGAGTAAAATATGGTCCCTGGGCTCAATAAACATTCAAAAAACAAAAAGGATGTGATAGATTACAGTGTAGATGAATTTTCTTTGTTTATTTCTGTGAAAAAAATTCAAAGGGGTTCTTTTGAAACTCTAAGTTTTACAAAAACTTGCTAGAATTCTGTGAGACATTTTGCAAATGGAATTAGGCTTTAGATACTTTTGTTAAACTGTTGGTTTTTTTAACTATTGTTTTGTTTTTAAAATGCTCTCTTAAAACACTTGAACACTATGGAGAAGAACAAAAAAGAGAGTAAAAATAACCCATCACCTAAAATCAGTCCTATTCCTGAGAAGTAATCATTGTTAACACCTTGTCGATATCATTTTAGCCACGTTCACTTAGGGTTCAACCGGGTGAGCAGAACCAGCAGGCAATATATTTTCATAGGGTTATTGCGAAGACCTGGTTTGCACAATTGTGGGAACTGATTGGACAAGTCCCAAATTCATAGGACAGGCCACCAAGAAGGACAGAATTGAACCCTGAGGCACATGCTGAAGCAGCTGAACACGGGCACAATCAGGGCCCACCTCTAGACTGGGAGGTTTAAAGTCAATCACGTTCACACCACAATACTGAGAATGGATGCTGGGCATCAAACCAGTGGTGGCCACTGCTCTCCTAGTGTGCAGCTAGCCAGAGACAAGCATCCCAGGAATCACTCCAAATGTTGCTGGATGGACCTCATCTGGTTGTTTTGTATTATGTGCCATTTGTTGGTCACATCTGATAAGGCTGATAGAGACATATGGTAAGGAGACTTGCTCCTTGACCTCAAGCGGCTTACGACAATCCAGTCAACAAACATGTATTTTCATTTTAGAAAAGAAAAGAAAAACACCTGGTCCATATAACTGGATATTTCCCTTCTTAGAATTCAACTCTTACTGACCCAGCAAAGTTAGAGGTTATTAAAAATAGTTCATTTTCGGGGCGCCTGGGTGGCTTAGTCGGCTAAGCGTCCGACTTTCTCTTAGGTCATGATCTCGAGGTTTGTGGGTTCGAGCCCCGCGTCAGGCTCTGTGCTGACTGCCAGCTCAGAGCCTGGACCCTGCTTCAGATTCTGTGTCTCCCTCTCTCTCTCTGACCCTCCCCTGCTCGCGCTGTCTCTCTCTCTCTCTCCTAGAAATAAATAAAACATTAAAAAAAATTTAAAAAAAAAAAATAGTTCATTTTCCTCAATTAGGGATTTAGCCTCATTCATTTCAGATCTTCCTTCTGACATTGCCACCTGTTAAAACTGTGTGAGTTGTCTCCACAGAGCCATCTAATGCACCCACTTCCTTTGCAGATATCTAGTAACAAGAGGAATTGGCAACAGATAAGGAGAGAGATGACCTAGGTTCTACCTATTTCTCAGCCATCACTAGTGATGGGATACAGAATAAGTGACTTTGTTCCTTAAATAAGAAAGGGCTTTTATTTTATTTTTTATTTTTTGGTTGTCAAATGGTTTTTTTATTGAAATATTTTCCTTCCTGGTTTTTAACTGGCTGGAGGTTCTACTGCACCACTATTGATGTCATCTATGATGTCATGAGGGTGGCGGCCATCAACATGGCAGCCCACAGACTGGGAAGCCCCCAGAATCTCTTTAATGGTTCCAGAGAGTTCTCTTCTTCTTCTTCTTTTTTTAATGTTTTTATTTATTTCTGAGAGAGAGAGAGAGCATGAACAGGGGAGGATCAGAGAGAGAGGGAGACACAGAATCTGAAGCAGGCTTCAGGCTCTGAGCTAGCTGTCAGCATAGAGTCCAATGAGGGGCCCAAACCCACGAACCGCAAGATCATGACCTGAGCTGAAGTCGGACCCTTAACCAACTGAGCCACCCAGGCGCCCCAAGAGAGTTCTCTAGCTAAAGATTGGAACTGCATCTTTTGGACAATGTTGACAATCTCATTAAAAGTGATATTTCCATTGTACTTAATGTTTTTCTATCTTTTGGTGATTCCTTGAGGGCTTTGATAATCAAGGTAGTAGCAGAAGATAACACTTCAATCTGGGCCTGTCTGTTGTGAGTTGTTAGTTTCACTGTAATGCTCAGGCCCTTCCAATCACTGGTTGCCATGGTGATATCATCACCAACCTTATTTGGAGACAGACTATATGGGAGGCCAGGACAGACGTAGCACCAAGTTTGCCACTGGGACACCTCAGGTATAAACTTTGGTTTTATTGGGATTAAACTTAGGCGACATGGTGGAGTTGGCTGGTGTCGGATGAATCCAGAGTCAGGATGACTGAAGACTGTTGCACCTTTGCCTCCTCTGAGCCAAAAAACAGAAGAAGAAAGGGCTTTTAAAACTTTTCTACAACATGGAAAATAAAGTGATATTGTTCCTGTTAAATAACTAACCTTCTCAAGTTTACATTTAAAAGAGCTATAAAAAAGGAGTTTCCACTTTCGGGAAAACATAGATGCTCACTGATAGATATTAGTGAGCACCCACTAAGTGCCAGGCACAGTGCTGGGCCCTAAGAATAGAAAGATACAAAAGGCCCAGCTCTTATCCTGAGTAAGCTCCCATGTCAGGGAGACTGGAGCATAAACAATCATAGTGCAACGTGCTTTATGTGGTAACTGAGGCATGCATGAGCTGCTATCTGACTTGAAAGGTTGGACATAAGTGTTGATGGTTGAAAATGAGTTTTTCACATGAACAAGGCAGAAAGGAAAGGGATCAGGGTCAGACAGGCATCTGGGGCAGAGGGAAAAACACGTGCACCGGCGTGAGGCACCATGTAGATGCTCCATATTCTGTTTGCCTCTCCAAATCCACTCTCTAGTCCTGTCAACTCTGTTCTTGCCCTGGGGACGGCCTCTGTGGAATGCATCTCTGGAGCTCCTTTGCCTCCTAGATTCTAACGGGTTTCAGCCAATGAGATACACCAGGTGAAGAATGGAGGGAAGTGAGGGAGAAAGTTCAGAGATGTATCCCCCCCAGCTTCCTCCCTGAGGAGCAGGGAAGTGACTGCACCCCAGGCTAACCCATCTCACTCTACATCCTGGGAACGGCTTCCTCACCTGCTTCTTTAGGTCTAGAGGCAGTAATGTCTTTCCATTCTCATTTCCTTAACCCTGTCCACAGCTTTGTAAATAGTCTAGTAAACTCTTCAATTACCTCTTTTGTGTGAATCATCTGTTTCCTCCCAGAACCTGACTGATACATGTGTGGACTATGTGGAAATTGCAGGGCTGGAACATAGCGT
Source organism: Proteles cristata cristata (assembly GCA_017311185.1). Lineage (NCBI taxonomy): Eukaryota > Metazoa > Chordata > Mammalia > Carnivora > Hyaenidae > Proteles > Proteles cristata. The sequence continues at coordinate 206,739 of JAESUZ010005238.1, read as the reverse complement.
GTATGTCTGCATGTCACTAGAGTAATGACGACAGGAAGTTGGCAGAAACTAGGTCCTTGGGGGCCTTGGGTTCTCTGTAAGGAGTGAGTAAAGATTTTATCGTGGAGGTAATGGGAAGCCAGTTTTTAATCACTGGAGTACATTTATTTTTTTTTAACTTATTATTTCTATGAGAGAGAGAGAGAGACAGCGTGAGCAGGGGAGAGTCAGAGAGAGAGGGAGTCACAGACTGAAACAGGCTCCAGGCTCTGAGCTGGCAGTCAGCACAGAGCCCAACGCGGGGCTCGAACCCACGAACCGCGAGACCATGACTTAAGTGAAAGTCGGACGCTTAACCGACTAAGCCACCCAGGTGCCCCGAGGAGTACATTTATAAAGTCATTTGTGGAGTACTTGGATGGGTCAGTCGGTTAAGTATCTGACTCTCGATTTCAATTCAAGTCATGATCTCATGGTTTGTGAAACTGAGCCCTGTGTTGGGCTGTGCACTGACAATGCGAAGTCTGCTTAGGATTTTCTCTCTCTCACTTCCCCTCTTTCCCCCTCTCTCTCCCTCTGTTACAAAATAAATAAATAAAACCTTAAAAAGAACAAAAACTCATTTGTAATCATTATGAGTAATATATGCACTATATACATTTCAAAAGCAGCTACTTGCAAATGCTACCAGGCCGTAGTAGAAATGGAGCATGGAAAATCAGGTGACCCCTCATGGGGAAAGTTCTGCCAAAGGTGAGCAATCCATCATAAGATGGAAGTGGTATATCCAGGGTCAGGCACAAGCAGGGCCAGTGATCAGCAGACACAGAAGGCCCAGAATCCCTCTACTTTAACTCATAGTTATAGCTACATAAAGGGAGAAGGAGACTTACTACCAGCTGAAAGAGGAGGAAAATAGGCTGATTTTGGTTCATGGATGGGTTGCTCTATGTGTGGACTACACCACCAACATTTATACGTTGAAGCGCTAACCTCCAGTGTGATGGTATTTAAAAATGAGGCCTTTGGGTGGTAATTAGATTTAGATGAGGTCATGAGGTAGGACCCCCATGATGAGATCAATACCCTTGTAGAAGAGACATCAGGGAGCTTTCTTCCTCTCTCTCTCTCTCTCTCATTGCTATCTGAAAACACAGTAAGAAGGTGGCTGTCTCCAATCCAGGAAGAGAGCCTTCACCAGAATTTAACCATGCTGGCACTCTGGTCTGAGTCTCAAAAACCGTGAAAAATACATTCTGTTGTTCAAGCCACCCACTTTGTGGTATTTTGTTATGATGGATGATGGATCCAATAGACTCACAGCTTGGTGTGAGCCTGTTTCTGATTTACAACACCAGTTAGTAATGATCTGAAAGATAAGAAAATCCTCTATTGCACAACATAGCAGACAATGTATCTAGTCACCCATGATGTGTGGAAAAAAACAAATGAACTGATGTAAGAATACATACAGGCTTGTGGCGAGTGGCAATAGCTTGGCTGGTTGGTCAGGAAACTGGAAAAAGAAAGATTGGAATACCAGGATCAAAAAGATCTGAGAAGAGACACTTGGGCTTATGATAGTTGACAAAAAATCAATGTATCACATCCTAACACCTGACAGAGATCATCCATGATGGAAGAGATAGTAAACAACCAAGTAGACAGGATGACTGGCCAGTTGCCATCAGTCAGCCTCTAACATCACCCATCCTATTGTTGGAATCATAGACTCATGACTGATAGACATGGTAGAGATGAACGGTATGCCCAACGGCACGGACTTCCACTCACTAAAGCTGATATAGCTATTGTCACTGCTAAGTGTCCAACACATCAGTAACAGAGCTAAGCCTCTGGCATGACACCATCTCTCACAGAGATCAACTATTTTCACCCTAAAAGAAGCAGCTATTTATCTTGACTGAAATCAATACATATTTTGGACATAAATTTGCTTTCCTTCCTGCAGGACCCAGGCCCAAAATCACCAACCAAAGATTTGCAGAGCGCTTGATCACCTATATGGAATGCCATATAACATTGTCTTCAAATGAGAGACTCATTCTCCAGGAAAGGAGGTAGAGTAATAGGAACATGACCATGGCATCCATTGGTCCTATTAGATTGCACACCACTAGAAGCCATCAGCCTGAAAGCAATGGAATAGTTTCTCAAAGACATAACTGAGGTGCTAACTCAGAGATGATAAACTGAAAGGATCGGGTGCCATTCCAAAAGAACGACCATTGTGTGGAGCTATGTCTCAATTTGTAGAATACATGGGTTCAAGAGACCAAGGGATGAAGTAGGAGTAGCCCCACTTACCCTCACTCCCCAGAACACACAACTAACCAGAGTCCTGAGAAAGCTGTTCCGAGCACAAGGGTGGGCTACAATGGGTCCTGTGGTCCTCCACCCAGATCTCCTCTTGGGAGATGCACTTATTCTCTCAGTTGCTAATATCAGCTGCTGACAACTCAGAGCTGTGTCCTCCACTGAACATTGTCATCAGCCACAGGGCCTCACCTTGCCCAGAGCTACGACACTTCCCAGAGGGCAGCCCACAGCCACAACTGATTGTTTATGAAAGCCAGATCCCTTTGCCTCCGTGTGGCACAACTATAAAGGGCTTTCTGTCCTCCAGGGCTCTTCAAAGGATGACCTGAAGCCTCGGTTGCAACCAAGTTGCTGGTTAGCTTCTCACTCTGACCTATCCTGCTTTCCTCATATCCTTACAAGTATATGCCCCAAGGGCACTCCTTTGCCTTCCGCACATAACTCTCTGTCTCAGGATTTGTTTCCAAAGGAACTCAAAATAAGATCTAAAACTTCCTTCATTCTAACAAAGTAAACATAATGGAAAATAAAACAAGGAGTTACTTTAATTTTAGGTTAGCACTAGGTGCAATTAGACTTCTGTTTTGAAATTAGGAAACTTTGTTTTTTAAAAGGAAATATTATGCAGTGACTGAAATTCTCACAGCCGCCCATGGTTTTTTTGGCATGTTAGGCATCCATTAATGTTGTTCAAGCCACACAATATGTGGTATTTTGTAATAGCAGCCTAGGAAAACTAATATAAGCAGCCCAGAGACTAGCCTGAAGCACTATCAGGAATATCCTAGCATGGAAAAGAAGGCTTGGTTCAATCCAGCAAAGAGAAAAGAAGGTTAAGAATTTTGTAATCCTCATGGGTTTTATTATACTAAATTCAAAGTCTACTGTTTATCACTACTGGTAAGTTATTTTGTAGCTGCTTCTTCCTTAGAGGGTTTTGCAAACGAGAGACGACAAAAGGAGCAGTCATGATAGGCTAAGTTATATTGTGCAATGAGTGTCTCTAAACACCTCACTGGCTTACAACAAAAAAAGTTTGTCTCTCCCTTATTCTACTTATCAAGTTAGGATCAGGTTCCACTCTGATCCAGTTGATTTCATTTTGGGACTCAAGCTAATGGAGAAGTCTTGCTATGGCATTGTGGACCACACATGCTGGCTTATACCTTCTACTCAGAAGCGGCCTACATTAGATTGGCCAAAGCAAGTCACATGACCACTTCTGAGTACAACAGGGAAGGGATATATCTTCCCATAGACAGAGATCCCATAGAGAAGAGCACCAAAATTACAGGTAAACAGTAATATAGTCTACCACAGTAAGGTGATTTATTTTCCTCCTTAAAGAGTGGTCCATACCTTGAGGGTGTTATGCTGAGCAAAATAAGTCAGGCAGAGAAGGACAAATATCATATGTGTGCACGTATAGGAGGATTAGGAGGAACTTAACCGAGGACCATGGGGGAGAAGAAGGGGGAAAATGGTGGGGGAAAGGGAGAGAGGCAAACCATGAGAGACTCTTGAATGCTGACAAAAACGGAGGACTGGGGCACCTGGGTGGCTTAGTTGGTTAAGCGTCCGACTTTCGCTTAGGTCATGATCTTGCGGTTCGTGGGTTCGAGCCCCGCGTCGGGCTCTGTGCTGACTGCCAGCTCAGAGCCTGGCGCCTGTTTCACAGTCTGTGTCTCCCTCTCTCTCTGACCCTCTCCTGCTCACGCTATCTCTCTCTCAATCTCTCTCTCTTTCTCTCTCTCTCTCCTAGAAATAAATAAAAAACATTAAAAAAAAAACTGAGGACTGATGGATGTGGGGGGTGGAGGGTATGGGCATGGAGGAGGGCATTTGTGGGGATGAGCACTGGGTGTTATATGGAAACCAATTTGACAATAAACTATTTGTAAAAAAAAAATAAAAATAAAAAAATAAAATGAAAAAAATGTAAAAAAAAAAAAAAGAGTGGTCCATATAGTCACAAATCCAATCAAACTGGACCTATAACTATAGTACTCTTCACATTTCTATATTCCTTGGATTTAAAGATTAACAACATAAGACATTTAATATAAAGATATTATATATTTTGAATATGTTATAGATATCCTATGATCTTTTTCATGAAAGATACTATTTTACTGTTTTAGCATGTAATAAACATACTGCTATTTCTAATCATCTGAAAATTAAAATCTCAAAATCGATAATGTAAGAGGACAAGTTATATAAACAGACATCTAATCCATAAATATGAGTAAGGAGGGAAGAAAGGAGAGGGAGGGAGGAAAGGAGAGGAGAACGAGAGAGAGAGAGAGAGAGAGAGAGAGAGAGAGAGAGAGAGAGGCGTCACTAGAAATTCAGCACCATGTTTAATACTAGAAAGTCCTAATATGACTTGAGAGTTCTGCAAGAAACCACCATGGACAGTTCCCAGGGTGGGTGTCTGCTGTGAAGAAAAGTAGCCATACTTCTCACAGCTAAGAGGTGCAGAGTTCTGGAGTGAACAGGCAAGTTTATCACCTTTCCAAGTAAGGGGACCATTTGCCTCACCCACAGCACCTAATAATCCAAATACACTTGGGATACCAGGAGGGTATTTTCAAGTCATAAGCATTTTAGTGGGGTTACAGACACCTGTGTATCTTCAGGTGTCAGAGAAATGCCTGAAATGTGCTCCTGAGAAGGAAGAAGAAAATGAAAAGAACTTTGTCTGTGGTCCTGTCTTGGTTGTGTCTCTGGAATCAAAATGTGAGATTCAGCCCTTTGAGTTAATCCAAAACTAACCCAACTTTGTGGAGTTGCACAATGTGGTTTAACAAAGTTAGTGGTCTTTGAAGCCAAGCACACCTGCATCTGATTCCTATCTCTGATGCCCACTAGCCATGTGACCTTGAGCAACCCTAACCTCTCTGAGCTTTGGATTCTTCATCTGTAAAATGGGGATAATAATATTACTTATTCATTTGGTTGTCATGAAGATTAAACCTGGCATATTCCTGGCACATGGCAAGCCCTTACTAAGGTATAGCTGTCATCATTAGTCATCATAATCATCAGCTTCATCAGCTTCTTCATCATGATAAGTCAATTTATATAATTAGGAAGGAGGTACAGCACCTGGCTGGATCAGTCATACAGCATTCGACTATTGATCATGAGGTTATGAGTTCAAGCCCCTCTTTGGGTGTGGAGATTACTTAAAAATAAAATCTTTAAAAACATTAATTAAGGAGGTACAATGGTACCTCAATCATAACACATTCCACAGGCTGGGGAGGTAATGTTTGTTCCCACAAACATGTTCGTAGTGTAATTATATGTTCTAGATTTCTGATTTCGGAAATGCTGCTATCTATCTCATTAATTAACTGATTAATGATTTAATGCTTTGTTTTAAAGGGCTTTTTAAAATCTGAGGACTACATTCTAATTGTTTTTCCCATTAAATTTAGCACCAACCACACCACCACAAAAATGACTGTCTTCTTAATTGAACTGTTTCCATTCTCATTGAAACATATCTAAAGTTTGTGATTTCATGAACTGAAATGATTTCTTTGTCTTCATTCAGAAAGAGAAAACATCTGCTCTCTAATAACAATGTCATGGAAAATTACTACAGAAATCAGTTATTTTGTTCCTTGGGTAAATTTGCAAACTTCATAACTATATAGGGTTATTTCAAGGGAAAAAAGAAATTTAAATCCATCAAAAAATGTTGCCTTCTAAGCCTAATTGCTACCAAGCTATTATCTTTGCATATTCAGACCATTATTGGGTGAAGCACAATTTGTGTTTTTTTAGGAAAGCACAAGGGAGAAAATTAATTATAGAGATCCAGAGATAATTTACCCAATCACAAAGAAGATATACATTAATAAGTGACTAACTAGAATCCATAGAGGCCTGAGTATTTCCCTTCCTGAGATAGGAATGAATTTTTCTTATACTCAGGGGCTCTATAATTGAAATATAGTCCATGAATGGGCAGGCACATTAGGCTTCAAAATGCCAGTTTATGTCACTTCTCTGTTTGGCCATTTCACCAAGAGTTTAATTTAATCAATAATTTATTTTCTTACTTGAAAAGACAAAAATTGGAGATGCTTCCTTACTAACTGACCGCTCTTCCCATAATACCCAAAGAGAGTGCTATCTATAAATGGTTCAAGAAAAAGAGAATAGAGCTAGAAAACAAAAATCTGAGGACACATTAAAAAAACAAAGGCACAAATTTAAAAAATTGTGATTTACTTACTTATAAGTTTATCATTTTTAAAACAAATAATCAATACCGGCAAGAATACTGAGAAATAGGCATGCTTATCCACTGTTGGTAAAACTATAAACTGATACACACCTGTTGAAAGGTTCATGCTGTGTCTCCAAAACCAAGAATCTAGAAATCTTAGGCCATGGTCTCTAGAGTTGGAAGCCTGCTGTGTGACTCTGGACAAGTTTCTCAGCTTTCCTGAACCTCATTCTCCTCATCTACAAACACTAGAGTAATAATATCATCAACCTCTTAAATCTGTCATGAAAATCAATTGAGATAATAACTGTGAAATATTTATCTCAGAGCATATTCATTTTCTACTGCTGCATAATGAATTACCACAAAATTTGTAGCTTACAACAATATACATTTCTTATATCACAGTTTGTGTGGATTGCAAGTCTGCACAGGGCTTGCTGGTCCTCTGCAAGGCTGCAATCAAGGTGTCAGCAGGTGCTGGATTCTCATCTAAGAGCTTGACTGAAGAAGGGTCTGCTATTGGCTCTTGAATGAAAGCCATCCTCATCTCCTAAAAGCTGCCCTCAGCTCCTTGCCACATGGGCTCTCTAATATGGCCACTTCTTCAAATCCAGCCTTCGAAAACCCTTCGAAAGAGTCTGCTAGAGAAACTGAGCTTTATATACGTATGATAATCACAATCCATCACCTGGGTCACAGTCTATTGATTAGAAGTAAGTCGCAGGGTCTGCTCACACTCAAGGTGAGGAAATTACCCAAAGGCATGAATCCCAGGATTTGGGGATTAGGGATGCCATCATACAGTCTATTCACCACACAAAGATTAGTAATACATGTTAGCTATTGCTCTATATGTGAAGAACTTCAGCACAAATTCATTTATGACATTGACAAATGCAAAACAGCTGAAATAGCCATCACTGAAGAAATGCAAGGTCAATATGGCTGAAGGATGCTGTGAAATGCAGGAAGGTAATGGAACTACCAAAGCAGAAGGAGGGGGTCAAAATTTCCTGGCTTAGCTACAGAATAGTACAAGTAACCCAACCCAAGAAGGATTGGATTATTCACAGAGTTTTAAAAAATGATACAAGGTATTTCTTTAGCCATAAACACAATTTCTATCAGTCATAGAGAGCAGAATTTGGCTCTAAAATACTAGGTGTGAATGGCCAGAGGAGATACTTTATAAAGGGAAATATAAAATATAAGTTAAGAGTCTGTTAGGTGACAGGAGGGACAGTGTTCTTAACAATGTTCTGTCCCAGGGGGAAGGAGCCAAGATGGCAGAATGGCATGGAAGGTTTTTTTGCACCTTTCATCCCTGAAATGCAGCCAGATCAACACTAAATCATCTTGCACACCTAGAAAACTGATTTGAGGATTAACACAACAATCTGTACAGCCTGAACCAGACAACTCAACAGGTATGCGGCGTGGAGAAGTGAACTGGGGAGAAGTGCCACAGAGGGCAGGGAGCTGTTTTTGCTTGTGGAGAAAGGATGGAGATGAGATGGGGGGTCGGGGAAAGTACAGAAAAGGTACCCCCCCACACACAAAAAGCAGCTGGAGAGAAAGTGGAAAAGTGGAAACAGCCACAGGGGCTGAACAAAAAAGGGAGAAAGGGAAGGTTTTAAATGCCATTAAAACTCTATAAACAGCGGGGAGCACAGAGTCTGAAACTCCACAGCTCAGTACCTGGCAGAGCTCTGGTGGGAAGGGCGAATCCCCAGAAGCAGAGGGCAAGGTCCTCAGGATCCACAGGCCACATGGGGAGAGGCGGTTCCTCTGCTGGGAGGGCATTTGGTAGAGGCTGTGGGGCCGCCCCACAGCAAAGGTCCCTGCAGACCCTGGAGAACAACCACATTCACTGGTGTTGAAACAAGGACATCAAGAGTGAAGCCTGGCCAGATGTGTGCTGTGATTTTCCAGAATCCCTGAAACAAAAGAGACAGTGATGGTGATTATAAAAATCAGTAACAAAAAAAAAAAAGAAAAGAGTAACCGTTTTACTATGTTGAATCCGACCACTGGAAGCCCCCCGCAATCCTGGAGGAATTCAAACAGGAATCCAGAGTTGTTCCCCCAGATACTCCTCTGCCAGCGCAGACACGGTCCCCAAACACGTTGACATTCACAAACATTCATACTGAATGAACAGCGCCAAAGGCAAGCCCTTGCCTTTGGGGGCATAATTGGTGATTCTGCCGCTCCTCTTGCAGAAGCGGCCTGCCAGAAACCTGCAGACCCGGGGACTGGCCGCGCTCCTCCGGGGGTCGCTCACCCCGCTGAAGCAGTTTCATTCCCAGTACTGCTGCTACACGATTGCACGAACTTTTTCTGGGGCGGGTTGGCACCCAGCTGCAGTCTGTGGACTCCGGCAGCAGCACGGTCCTGCAAACGTTCCTGGGGGTGGGGGGGCGGCATCCGGCCACTGCTCAGTGAGACCCTCCCACAGGGGGTCAGAGCAGGTCAAAGCCGCTGTCCCTCAGAAGTGAGAGGTTGGGAGATAAAACTCGGAGGGAGGTGACTCCTGGCAACCTGACGGCTTGGTCACAGACAGTGTGAAAAGTGGGAATGGACAGAAGCTGGAGATAAAGCACAGGTGCGCGACTGCTGATCCGGGAGAATAGAGGTCGGAGACGAGACTCCCGCGCATGCGCACACGTGCCTACACGCACAACAGCAATCCACCGCAGTAAGCTAAGCAGCGCCATCTAGTGGAGAACGGAGCCATTACACTAAACCCCGCCCAACTGGGCCAACAGTGCTCCTGACAAACACGTCTCTCTGCCTGCTTAGTTTAGGGAGTATAAAGTGCTTCATAGCTTGCCTTCTACAGGAAACCAGATATAATTTCAGTCGTACTTCTGTTCACTGGTCTTTCATTCAATTTTTTTCTTTTCTTTTCTTATTCTTGAATATAGAAAGAAAAAATCTATTTTTATTTTCCATTTTTATTAAAAAGATTTTTTTTAATTTTTTTCTACTATATTTTTTACTGTTTTGTCAATTTTTTTAAATTCTATTTTACTCTCATCATTTCATTTTATTCTATTTTATTATATTCATTTTTAAAATTTTCAAACGTTTTCCTTGTTTTTCCTTTTTTCTTTTCTTTTTATTTTCTTATGTTTCTTTTTTTTCCTAATCTATCAAGCTTCTTCCAACAACCAGACCAAAACACACCTAAGATCTAGCATCTTTGTGTTGTTTTTATTTTTTTCTTCTATTTTTTTTTACTTTATTCATTCCTTTTCTTCCTCTAAAATGATGAAATGAAGGAATTCATGCCAAAAGAAATAACAGGAAGACATGATAGCCAGGGACTTAATCAACACAGATGCAAGCAAGATGTCTGAAACTAGAATTTAGAATCACGATAATAAGAATACTAGCTAGGGTTGAAAATAGATTAGAAGTGGGTGATGTGGGGGGTGCCTGGGTGGCTTAGTCAGTTAAGCATCTGACTTCGGCTCAGGTCATGATCTCGTGGTTTGTGAGTTCAAACTCCGCATTGGGCTCTGTGCTGACAGCTCAGAGCCAGGAGCCTCCTTCAGATTCTGTGACTTCCCCTCTCTCTGCCCCTCCCATGCTCATGTTCTGTCTCTCAATAATACATAAAAATATTAGAAGAAGAAGAAGAGGGTGATGGGCATTGAGGAGGGCACTTGTTGGGATGAGCACTGGATGTTCTATGGAGACCAACTTGTCAATAAATTATATTTTTAAAACAAATAAAAGAAACAGATTAGAATCCCTTTTTGTGGAGATAAAAGAAGTAAAACTAGTCAAATGAAATAAAAAATGTTATAACTGAGTTGCAATCTCGAATGGATGCCATGGTGGCAATGATGGATGGATGAGGCAGAGCAGTGAATCAGTGATATAGAGGACAAACTTATGGAGAATAATGAAGTAGAAAAAAGAGGGAGACTAAAGCAAAAGAGCAAGAAATAAAAATTAGAGAACTCGGTGATTCATTTAAAAGGAATAACATCAGAATCATAGGAGTCCTAGAAGATGAAGAGAGGGGAAAAAGAGGTAGAAACTTTATGTGAGAAAATGATAGCAGAAGATTTTCCTAACCTGGGGAAAGACACAGACATCAAAATCCAGGAAGCACAGAGAACCCCCATTAGATTCAACAAAAAGTGACCATCAACAAAGCATATCATAGTCAAATTCACAAAATACTCAGGCAAGGAAAGAATCATGAAAGCAGCAAGGGGGAAAAAAGTCCTTAAACTATAAGGGAAGATAGATCAGGTTTGCAGCAGACCTAGCCACAGAAACGGCAGGCCAGAAAGGAGTGGTGGATGTATTCAATGTGCTGAATTGGAAAACTAGGGAGCCAAAAATTCTTTATCCAGCAAGGCTGTCACTCAAAATATAAGGAGAGGTAAAAAGTTTTTTAGACAAACAAAAATTAAACAAGTTTGTGACCACTAAACTAGTCCTGTAAGAAATTTTAAGAGGGACTCTCTGAGGGGAGAAAAGATGAAGACAAAAATAAGCAAACAAAAAAAAAAACCCAAAAGCAACAAAGACTAGAAAGGACCAGAGAACACCACCAGAAACTCCAACTCTACAGGTGACATAATGGCAATAAATTCATATCTTTCAGTACTTACTCTAAATGTCAATAGTCTAAATGCTCCAATCAAAAGACATAGGGTATCAGAATGGGTGAGAAAACAAGATCCACCTATATGCTGTTTACAAGAGACTCACTTTAGACCTAAAGACACCTTCAGATTGAAAATAAGGGGATGAGGAACCATCTATCATGTTAATGACAGCAAAAAGAAAGCCAGAGTAGCCATACTTATAACAGACAATCTAGATTTTAAAATAAAGACTGTAACAAGAGACGAAGAAGGGGATTATATCATAATTAAGGGGTCTATCCACCAAGACCTAACAATTATAAACATTTATGCTCCAAATGTGAGAGCACTCAAATATATAAATGAATTAATTACAAACATAAAGAAATTCATTAATAATAATCCCATAATAGTAGAGACTTCAACACCCCACTTGCAGCAATGGACATCCAAACAGAAAATCAACAAGGAAACAATGGCTTTGAATGACACACTGGCCAGATATATTCAGAACATTTCATCCTAAAGCAGCAGAAAGCACATTCTTCTTGACTGCACATGAAACATTCTCCAGAATAGATCACATACTGGGACACAAATCACCCCTCAACAAGTACAAAAAGATCAAGATCATACTGTGCATGTTTTCAAACCACAAAATGCTATGAAACTCAAAATTAAGCACAGGAAAAAATTTGGAAAGATAACAAATATTTGGAGACTAAAGACCATCTTACTAAAGAATGAATGGGCTAACCAAAAAGTTAAGGAGGAAATTAAAAAGTACATGGAAGCCAATGAAAATGGAAACATAACCACCCAAAACCTCTGGGACACAGCAAAGGCGGTCATAAGAGGGAAGTATATAGCAATCCAGGCCTTCCTAAAGAAGGAAGAAAGTTCTTCATATACACAACCTAACCTTACACCTCAAAGAGCTGGAAAAAGAACAGCAAATGAAACCCAAAACCAGCAGAAGACAGGAAATAATAAAGATTAGAGCAGAAATCAATGCTATTGAAACCAAAAAAAGAAAACAACTGTAGAACAGATCAATGAAACCAGGAGTTGGTTCTTTGAAAGAATTAACAAAATTGATAAACCCCTAGCCAGTTCGATCAAAAGGAAAAAGGAAAGGACCCAAATAAATAAAATCAAGAATGAAAGAGGAGAGATCACAACCAACATAGCAGAAATAAAAATAATAATAAGAGAATTTTATGAGCAATTATATGTCAATGAAATGCGCAACTTGGAAGAAAAGGACAAATTCCTAGAAACATATAAACTACTAAAACTGAAACAGGAAGAAATAGAAAATTTGAACAGACCCATAACTAGTAAAGAAATATAATTAGTAATCAAAAATCTCCCCCCAAAACAAGAGTCCAGGGCCAGATGGCTTTCCAGGGGAATTCTACCAAACATTTAAAGAATAGTTAATACCTATTCTTTTGAAGCTGTTCCAAAAAATAGAAATGGAAAGAAAACTTCCAAACTCTTTCTATGATGCCAGCATTACCTTGATCCCAAAACCAGACAAAGACCTGACTAAAAAGGAGAACTACAGACCAATTTCCCTGATGAACATGGATGCAAAAATCCTCAACAAGATATTAGCCAACCAGATCCAACAATACATTAAAAGAATTATTCACCACAACCAAGTGGGATTTATACCTGGGATGCAGGACTGGTTCAATATCTGCAAAACAATCAATGTGATTCATCACATCGATAAAAGAAAGGACAAGAACCACATGAACCATAAAATAACTAGGAATAAACATAACCAAAGAGATGAAAAATCTACACACTGAAAACCATAGATAGCTTATGTAAGAAATTGAAGAAGACAATGGAAAAATGGGAAAATATTCCACGCTCCTTGATTGGAAGAACAAGCATTGTTAAAATGTTGATACTACCCAAAGCAATCTGCATATTCAGTGCAATACTTACCAAATAACACCAGCATTCTTCACAGAGATAGAACAAACAATCCTAAAATGTGTACGGAACCAAAAAGACCCTGAATAGCCAAAGCAATCTTGATAAAGAAAACCGAACCTGAAGGCATCGCACTCCCAGACTGGAAGACAAAGCTGTAATCATCAAGACAATACGGTACTGGCACAAAAACAGACACTCAAATCGGTGGAAGAGAAAGAGAACCCAGAAATGGACTCACAAACATATGGCCAACTAATCTTTGCCAAAGTAGGAAAGAATATCCAATGGAAATAAAGACAGTCTCTTCTGAATATGGTGCTGGGAAAACTGGACAGGGACATGCAGGAAAATGAATCTGGACCACTTTCTTACACTATACACAAAAATAAACTCAAAATGGATGAAGGACCTAAATGTAAGACAAGAAGCCATCAAAATCCTAGAGGAGAAAGCAGACAAAAACCTCTTTGACCTTGGCTGCAGCAACTTCTTACTCAACACATATCCAGAGGCGAAACAAAAGCAAAAATGAACTATTGGGACAGCATCAAAATAAAAACTTCTGCACAGCAAAGGAAACAATCAGCAAAACTAAAAGGCAACCACAGGATGGGAGAAGATATTTGCAAATGACATATCCAAAATCTATAAAGAACTTATCAAGGTCAACACGCAAAAATCAAAATAGACACTTATCCAAAGAAGCCATTCAGATGGCTAACAGACAACATTACTCATCATCAGGGAAATACAAATCAAAACCACAATAAGATATCACCTCACATCCATCACAATAGCTAACTAACAACTCAGGCAACAACAGATGTTGGCGAGGATGCAGAGAGAGAGGATCTCTTCTGCCCAGCTGGTGGGAATGCAAACTGGTGCAGCCACTCTGGAAAACAGTATGGAGGTTTTGCAAAAAATTAAAAATAGAACTACCCTATGACCCAGCAATTGCACTAGGTATTTATCCAAGGGATACAGGTATGCTATTTTGAAGGAGCACATTCACCCCAATATTTATAGCAGTGCTATCAAAAAGAGCCAAAATATGGAAAGAGCCCAAATTTCCATTGTCAGATGAATGGATAAAGAAGATATGGTATATATATAATCACAAAGAATGAAGTCTTGTCATTTGCAACTACATGGATGGAACCAGAGGGTATTATGGTAAGTGAAATTAGTCAGAGGAAGACAAGTATCATATGACTTCACTCATATGAGGACTTTAAAATCCAAAACAGGGGCGCCTGGGTGGCTCAGTCGGTTGAGCGTCCAACTTCAGCTCAGGTCATGATCTCAAAGTTTGTGGGTTTGAGCCTCGAATCAGGTTCTGTGCTGACAGAGTGGAGCCTGGAGCCTGCTTTGGATTCTGTGTCTCCCTCTCTCTCTGCCCCTCCCCTGCTCATACTCTGTCAAAAATGAATAAACATTAAAAAATTTAAAAAAAAAGAGAAACTTCCTTTAAAAAAAAGATCCAAAACAGATGAACATAAGGGAATGGAAGCAAATATAATATAAAAACAGGGAGGGAAACAAAACATAAAAGATTCTTAAATATGGAGAACAAACAGAGGGTTGCTGGACAGGTTGTGGGAGGGAAGATGGGATAAATGGGTAAGGAGCATTAAGGAATCTGCTCCTGAAATCATTGTTGCACCATATGCTAACTAACTTGGATATAAATTAAACAATAAATAAAATTTAAAACTTAAAAAAAAACAATGCTCTGTCCCAAAGATATTTTTTTTCTACCAAAGATGATAGAATCAGTGATTTGAAAGTGTAGATAGAAATAAAGAATAAACAGCTTGGTCTTGTGTGGTTGGTTTTATTTTAACCAGTATACATACAAAGGGAGACAGAAAACTAGTGTGTTACATACCAGAAATTAGAATATGGTTTTAAGAGTGTTAGAACAAGAAACTTAGCTTTTGGCTGGAACAGAATTTAAACTCTTGAAGGTTTATTTTAAGTTCAGTTATATCTGAATTGACTAACATACAGAGCTTATGAACCATTATTATTCCAGTCATGTTTTGTGACTTCTCATAATTATCTAAAACATACTCTATGGTTCTTGAGGGGCACAAACACAGGGCAAATTTACATAGTAGTTGGGTAAAAGTAGGTTCTTATAATAAAATAATTTGACATCAAGCAAGTTCTCACCATGCCACACTACACTGAACAGCAAAGAACTTCACTGCCTGCAGGGTTCCTAAGTGGCTCAGTCGGTTAAGCATCCGACTTCAGCTCAGGTCATGATCTCATGGTTCGTAGGTTTGGGCCCTGCATCGGGCTCTGTGCTGACAGCTCAGAGCCTGGGGCCTGCTTCAGATTTTGTATCTCCTCCCTCTCTCTCTGACCCTCCCCAGCTCTCTCTGTCAGAAATAAATAAAATATCAAACCAAAAGAACTTCACCACCTAGAACAGTAAAGTTTGAGACCTGTTTTTGGGTGACAGGCATGGAGGGGGGCACTTGTGGGGATGAGTACTGGGTGTTATATGGAAACCAACTTGACAATAAAGTATAATAAAAAACAATCAAAAGAAAAAAGTTTAAGACCTGTTTTATTCATTATTCATCCTATAATTAATTCATATTCAGTGAATAAATATTTAGCTCCTGAAGGTGAAAAATATACTGAATTCTCTGAATTTTCTTATCAGCAAATAGAAAAGAACGAAATTCCCAAGCACTGTTAAAATAAAAGGTTCAAATGTTTCCTTCAGAGTTTCACTATTACAATCATTTCCTTCTTAAAGGAAGACTCATATTTCTGATCCTATTTTTCTTTCTCAAGGAGAGAACTTGTGTTACTCTGTTTTCAGAGAAGATAAACATGCCAACAGACTGATGGGGGAAAGTAACCAGAATAAGCTGTAGGAATGTGCCCAAATAGGTGGGAATAAGAATGCAGACTTCTAGTCAGTAGGTCTGCATGTGACCTGAGATTCTTCATGTCTAACAAGCTCCCAGGAGACATATATAGTGCGGGCGTGAGGACCACACTCAGAGTAAGAAGAGTGTAAGTAGTGTGAGGCTAAGATGAGCTGGGTGGGACAGCCCACCGTGGTCAGGAAGGTAATCAGGACAAGAAAGAACTAGGAAAACAGTGCATATGTTAACCTCATAGTCAAGTGAACAAGGCAGGCTCTCTAGAGTAGAGTATTCCTACAGGTGTTCCCCAAGACACTGACTCCTCGATCTTCCAGTGGCTGGAGCCCTGAGCTAGTCACCCTCACACCTTTAAGCCTCCAGATCTTGCCAGTTTGTCACAGTGCATAACAAAAATATCACTTTTTTTCAGTGTGCCATTGTGGATAAAAGGTTGGGAAACACTGCTTTAGAAGTCTGAAATCTGCTGTAGCTTCCATGAACAGGTACCTAAGAAAAAGTCTTCAGAGACCATACAGGAGGTAAAATGTGGAAGAACATGTGAGCAAAAGCAAGCTCAACACATGGGAAAGTCCAGAGACCAAGTAAAGGCAAGGCCAGATAGCTGCATAAGAATGCAGTGTAGTCTGGTGGTAAGCACTTGTGATGCCTTGAGAGGTACCAAGGATATTCAGGAGTTTGAGAAGTAAAGACCAATATGAAATTCTAGCAAAGAACACAGGCTGGGACCAGAAGTACCGAGTTCAGGAAAAGAACCAGATTTGATTAGCTATTCATGGCTAGAAGAGTTTGCCAAAATCTTGAGAGGGAATTGGAATTTAAGCAAAAACACCTGCAATGTATACTATATCTATTATTGACATGTGTGTGAATGCTCTTTTCTTAAAGCAGACTCTGTATCATTCATCTATAGTTACGTTTTTGTTCTCAGCTCATTCCTTTTATTGTTTCCAAAGACTGGAGTATTAAGGAATGCTTTCAGATACTGTAAACCAATCCTCAGTCTTGAAGCTGGACACACCCAGCTGAGCCCCTTGATCCTGATGTCTTGTGTACGGACTCCCCTTAACTAGGTAGCCATGTATCCAGTGATCCGTGTCTGGTTGTCAGCAGCAAAGGAACTATGAACTTAAGTTCTCCTTTTAAACTTTTCCCCGAAGTCCTGTACAAAACAAATAACAGCCCAGCAGTTCCCACATTGAAGAAGGCAATTTCATTCCCTAGCGAAACTCAACTTCACTTTCCCAGTAACATCAATCAGGCTATTTCCAGGGGTTCAACTTTATCTTCCTTCCTTGCCCTTTCTGGAATCCTCCTTGATCAGTATAACTGTTCAATGTGAAGAAATCCAAGTACATAAAATTAAACCTGTTTGCTATTTTTTCCAATACAATTGTTTAGACCTGTACGGTAAGTCCAGTCAATTCAACCCACTTGACATTTCAGGGTGTCTTTGTTCTTCCTCCTTCATATGTTAACTTCAGTTGTAAACAAAATGAAACTCTATTTTTTCCCCCAATGACCTTTTGAAACATGTTCAATGAGCATACTATTTCCCTGCTCCTGGGAGAAAATTTGGTAGATACTATTGCCTTTTCAGTTCCTTCTTGAATTATAGACTCTTCTAGGGTCCAAAAATTGCAAATACAGACCAACTGAGTAATTTGAATATCCAGTCCAAGACATTAATTAAAATTTCTAACTTGATTATTAAATATACCAAATACATCCCCCTCCTTCAGTTCAAACCTATTTTCTTGCAGTAGAAAAAAGCACCGTGTTTGGTTTTTGTCTCAGGATCATCACAATTATGCAAGTTGGTGAAGGAAAGAGTGCCACCACTCATACCTATAGACTTTTCTCTGATCTTCACAAAGACGCTCTTTGGTGAGGACACTTTGGTTTTCCTCTACACCTCTCCCCCTCTCCAGCTTGCCTGTGTCAGAAAAGGAGGAACAAAGTATAGTAAGGGACATAAAATTGCCTCCAGAAACTGGTACATCCTTCAGCTAGATTTCTATTCTCTGGTCTGGCAGACATGTAAAGCTAGCTCTTTCTTTTGTGCGCTCTTCTGAAGATTTAGGGAGAAGCCCCCATGAGCCACTCCAGTTGCAGTCTCATGATGTGGGTGATGCCAACTTTCTTCTCTCTGGCAGATTTCCATGACCTTTAGCTTCCAGTGTCGTGGAGGACAACCCACACATACCCTCACCAATGGAGTACCCTTCCTTTGCTCTTGGTTAGGATTCAGACAGATCCAGGCCAGCTCTTTCTCTCTGGTGTATGGCAATTCCTGCAAATCCAGTCTCCCACAGCCACCTCAATTCTGCTGCCATAGCAGTAGAGTTCTCTCAGCTGTGAGCACAGGCCCCCCTGCCTGCCATGTTTCTCTGCTGCAGGGAACACACATTAAGCTCTCCAAGGGATCCCTCACTAGACCTGAAATGGAAGTAGCCCTCATCCCTTCCTGGAGAGCAATGGGGCTCACACCAGGACAGCATTTCTCTCCAAAGAAATCCACCCACATACTCTCTGATCCATTCCAATCCCTACTTAATATCTGGCTAAAAGGCCCAAGCACTGTGGAATAGTTCTGCACCATTTCATGTGTACATTCTGCATCTGGGGGATTGCATTTTCTTTTTTTTTTTTTTTTTCACAAATAGTTTATTGTCAAATTGGTTTCCACATAACACCCAGTGCTCATCCCAAGTGTCCTCCTCCATGCCCATCCCCCTCCCCCCCACATCCATAAGTCTTCAGTTTTTGTCAGCATTCAAGAGTCTCTCATGGTTTGCCTCTCTCCCTTTCCCCCACCATTTCCCCCCTTCTTCTCCCCCTTGTTCCTCAGTTAAATTCTTCCTAATCCTCTTATACATGCAAACATATGATATTTGTCCTTCTCTGCCTCACTTATTTCGCTCAGCATAACACCCTCAAGGTCCATCCATGTTGCTACACGTGGCCAGATTTCATTGTTTCTGGGGACTGCATTTTCATATCTGATGGCCATTGTATTGTGGTCTTTTTAAACTAAGCCCCAGTTACATCCATTTTAGTCATT
Source organism: Proteles cristata cristata (assembly GCA_017311185.1). Lineage (NCBI taxonomy): Eukaryota > Metazoa > Chordata > Mammalia > Carnivora > Hyaenidae > Proteles > Proteles cristata. The sequence continues at coordinate 187,635 of JAESUZ010005238.1, read as the reverse complement.
CTTCTCCTCCTACTAGTAACAAAAGCCTTAAGACTAAGCTTCAGAGAAAACCATAATTCTCCTTTTAGATTTAATACAAAAGACAACAGCAGAGTTCACTGGATAAGAAACATTGTCCAGATCCCTGCAGGACCTGTTGGGCAGCCAAGTTGAAGGTCAGGTCGGGACTCTCAGACACCAGCTCACAAGAGGCAGGCCACCTCTGGTCCAGTCAGTGATGTGTGTTTCCATTAAGTCGGTAATTGCCCCAGGGCTAATTAACCAAGTGTTAATATGTCAAATTAAAAAATACCCCATGAGTGCCAGACACAAACCCCAAGGCATTTGGCTATGAGATGAAAGTGAATTTCTTATAATTACATTTCTTACAATTTTATTTAACATTTTGAGAAATCCCACCCAGATTCTCCCTTGCTAACCACAGAACCATCTCCAAAAAGTGTCTCTTTTCTGGGGGTCCAAATTTCAGTATGGTAAGGGCTCCAAAGACACCCTCCATGCTCTAAACCCTATGGCCAACTGTCTGGGATGAAACTGAGTTTGCAAAGCAAAATTACCCACTGTTCTTAACTGCAAGGAAGATGTATAGGAAAGAAGGAGATCTCTCTGGCTACTGCAGTCTTGGCTATACCACTGGACAATGGACTGGAAAACCTAAAGTGCTCTTGCCATGAAGGGCTCTAGTAAACTTGGTGTCCCAGCTTATGCTGAGCTACCAGAATGTCCTCCTTCAGTTCAGGCTGGAATCTGAAATCTGGTTCCCTGAAGATCTCATAGGCTGTTCAGGGCATTTATTTTCACAAAGGGGGATCTGTATACATACGTGTGTGGGGTGTGTGTGTGTGTGTGTGTGTGTGTGTGTGTGTGTACAGGCCTACCCAATCCCCTGGACTATTCTTTAATCCCTCTGAAGAAAATTTTGAGGCTGACCCTGGAGGAACTATTTTCACAAGGGAATTGGTGAGACACTGGGCACACACAGTACTACTCTTACAGGGCACCACTGAAAGTCTTTTGGTGAATGCAGGACGTGGCAGGGGGAGTGAGAGGCAGACGGGAGGTGTGGCAGACCCCTCTGTTAGTTGTGCCTGACAGACTGGAATGGGAATCACATAAGGCAACTTTGCCAGCCTCTCAAACTACCTGGGTGTAAGAGATCTCATGGAAACAAGTAAAGGAAGAACTGGGATCTGGGAGACTGATCACAGTGGTCTTTATTTGCACCCACAAGTGATTCAGCCTTCATCTCCTGACACTGAACCAAGAAGGAGCCATTTACAAAATGGGGGCATTTGCAATTAACAGTCAAGCCTGGATATAACATGACTCAACGTTGCATAGATTAAACCTTAATCTGGGGCAAATCCTGTACTGGGAATATATCACCCATTCAAACCTTGGAGTGTACAAGAAACACTTTCATATTCTCTTTAGGCATAGAGAAGTCTGGGGCACCTGGGTGGCTCAGTTGGTTAAGCACCAACTCTTTTTTTTTTTTTTTTAACAAATAGTTTATTGTCAAATTAGTTTCCACATAACACTCAGTGCTCATCCCCACAAGTGTCCTCCTCTATGCCCATTCCCCCTCCCCCCCACATCCATCAGTCCTCAGTTTTTGTCCGCATTCAAGAGTCTCTCATGGTTTGCCTCTCTCCCTTTCCCCCCCCATTTCTGCCCTTCTTCTCCCACTTGTTCCTCCGTTAAGTTCCTCCTAATCCTCCCATATGAAGCACCAACTCTTAATCTCAGCTCAAGTCTTGATCTCAGGGTTGTGAGTTCAAGCCCTGCGATGGGTTTCACACTGGACATGAAACCTACTTAAAAAAATAAAACAAAGCATGCATAAAGTCAGAGTGAGTAGATCTGGTGCTCAAGAATCTGCAAGCAAGGACCCTCAGGTGCTTCTGAAGCTAGTGAACTGAGGCACAAGCTTTGACAAACACTGCTTGACAGTAATATGCCACTGGGCTTGCACATAAAGCCACAAGTTGGGGACATTTTAACTTCCACAATGAGATTGAAGGTTGAAAATCAGCACACCATGACTGCCAAGATTCACTGTCCATGTGCCTCTCCTTACACAAGTCACAGGAATAACCTTTGAAGATGGTCGTGCTGCTTCGAGGAACACCAGCTGAAGAGCTGGCCTTTAAAGCAGTAACTCTTCATCCAAAGGCATCTGCCACTCTCCATATAATTGCATTTTGATTAGAATGAGATCAGGAGTGAAAGGGCCCTTGAACAAATGAATTAGGGAGATAAGTGAGATGTCATTGTTTTTCTCTGAAGGTTGTGATGAAAAACATGTGTTAAGTTGCCTAATAACAGGGAAGACACCAGGAATCATCCCCAGGGATGGAGACTTCTGTGCAATTGTTTCCATGAGCTTCTGAGAGAGAACTAAATGTTCAAGGGGCTCAGCCTCCAAGATTTAGAGCCCCAAGACCAAATGTGGGGTGGTATGGAAGGTGATAGATGGAAGGGTGCTCTCCAGAAAACGGTGCCACCATATTGAGGGGGTTGATATCTGCTTCCACTTGGGAAAGAGCCAGAGTACATGAAGAGGTGGGAAGAGGAAGAAGAAGACAGGCTGATGAGAGAGTCGGGAGTATCCCAGGGCCCAGGGAGTATCCCAGAGCTGAGCGGGAGACAGCCAACGGCCCAGCGGGTAGGAGTACCAAGCTTAGCCAGGGGTGTCATTCTGTGTGCAACACGTCTGATTGTATTGCCTTTAACATTTCCTGCTGTTATTTGGCTAATATTCCAACATCCTCTGACAGGCATAAATCACCAGTTTTACTCCATTCCATAGTCCAGAGGTCTTCAAACAATCATCTGCACTGTAAATGCAAATAAACGAAGGGCCTATGAAAACATCCATCTATGGGACTCAACCCAGGGCTTCTGACTCAGTAAAGCTGGGGCAGGGCCAGAGAATCTGCATTCTCACAGGTTCCCAGGTGATACGGCTGATGATGTGGGTACCACTCTAAGAAAGTGATCTAACTCATCCTTCTTTCAAATAGGTGAAAAGAGAAGCCTGAGAGGAAGTTGGAGAAAGGAGAGGTCTGATGAGAGGCAATATGTGACATTGCAAGTGGGCCAAGTTAGTCTGTGGGCACTGTGATTTCAGTGGCCATGGAACACTTAAGGGTCTTTTTAAATGTTTATTTATTTTTGAGAGAGAGGATGCAAGCCTAGGGAGGCACAGAGAAAGAGGGAGACAGAGGATCCAAAGTAAGCTCTGTACTGACCACAGTTGAGTCCAGTGTGGGACTCAAACTCACGAATGGTGAGTTCATGAGCTGAGCTGAAATCAAGAGTCAGATACTAACTGGCTGAGCCACCCAGGTGCCCTGAGGTAGAAGGTAAAGCCAAGTTACCGAGAAAGACAGGAAGTGAAAACTGAAGACCTTGGTCTAGTTGCAGTGACTGCTCTACCTTGCAATAGCCATGGGACCTTATGCAACGTTCTTGACTTTTCTGGACCTTAGTCCACTTCTCTACAGAGGAAGCCTGCACTAGATTATCAGGTGGCATTCTGAGAGTCACACAGCTGCAAGGAGGGCCCTGCCTGACCACATGAGAGTCAGTGATCACTTTAAACTATTTGACAGTTGAAACCCACCGGGACCAGCCCAGCCACAACTGGAACTTGGCCCACTCCCCTCTCTCCCAGCACTCTCCTCTTTCCACCCTCAGCTCAGATCTGCATGCTTTTAATTCACTGCAGCCAAGTGTACACCCTATACCCCAACTCCTATAAACCTTGGATAGATAGGCATTCCCATTTTACAGATAGAAAAACTGAGGTTCAGAGGAGTTTAAGTCACTCACCCAAGGTCATACGGCTAATAAATGGTAGAGCTGAGACTATTTCTATCCCATTTTCCCGTCTGACTAAAGCATTTCATCTTTCCACTTCACAGCTCTCTGGGACTCCCAGCCCAGCCCTGTTTTCCCTGCACCACACACTGAGAACGTGGTCCCTGCCCTGCTGGATCTCCTGCCCCCATCCCATTCTCTCCTTGGTATCCAACCCTGAACCAGCCAGGGGGTCTTCCTCACCGCCAGCCCCTTCCACCCCAGCCGCTCAGCATGAGCACACATTTCCGCACCCCCCGCTGGCTGTTTTCGAAAGTGTGGGCTGCAGGGTGGAATTAGCCCTGTAATTTATTTCTGTGGCAGGAAATTTGAATATTAGCTGATCCACAACAGGAAACAAGCCATTCAGGAAACAAACAATGCAATCAAACACTTCACTCAGTACCTGCAGAAGGGAAACCCATCCCAGCTGCCTCTGAGTCTGAAGGCATCACCAAGTTCAGTGTCATCCAGGCACAGGCACCTCGTGTACTATTTTCAGGACGAAGGTTCTTGTTTGAACATGAAGCCTTTCTAACTTGGTTTCAGTTAAAAGGCACAACACAGAGATCCCACTCACTGAGACTCCTTCTCAGGAAAGGGGCACAGTCCTAAAACGAGGAGCAGGCAGGGCAGCCCATGACGGGACTCAAGAGTGCCTCAGACACCTTTTTCTCTGACCTCGCTGCCATGGAGGGGGAGGGGTGTGGCCCAAGGGAGGGGCCCCAAGGAAGGCGGCTGATTGCTCATTGGCTCCCTTGTGTCCTTGGCCAAGACATGGAGAAGCCAGGCTGAACCAGGTCTGGGTGGGCAGGAATGTTCGTGAAGGACGCCAGAGTTGCTGAGAAATGGATCCCGGTGTCTTACATTCTCAAACTTTCTTTAAAGAATGTAATCGGGCTGGGAGTATTTACACCATTCTATGGCACCTGGGTCACTCAGTCGATTAAGGGTCTGACTCTTGATTTTGCTCAGGTCATGATCTCATTGTCATGAGATTGAGCCCCGTGTCAGGCTCTGCACTGAGCGTGGAGCCTGCTTAAGAGTCTCTCTTCCCACCCTTTGCCCCTCCCCCACCCCCTCTCTAAATACATACATACGTACATAAAATAAACCACCCCATGGGTGAGGAATGCAGGATGAAAAGGAAGGGATGATGAATTCATTTTGAATTGTTTTAAAAAGAGGAGGTTGTTTCAAATCAGATGTATTTGTTATAAGCAATAGAAGCCATGGGTAAGAAATGCTTAGGTAATCTTGGTGCTGCTTGTCACACAGAACAGAAAATGGGAGGGAGGAGTTATCACGGCTGGTCCATGTAGCAGTATCTTCAAAACCCAGGCATCTTTCGCCTTTTACCGTATCTGTCAGCAGTGTCTTAGCTTTTTTTGTTCTTCCTCATGCATGTTGTCTCACCAATCACAAGGTGGCTGCCACTGTAACAACGATTACATCCTCACACAACGGTCTGAAGGCAGGACACAAAGGAGTATTCCTGGCAGAGATTTTCTTCTCATAAGCCTTACTCTTAGCAGAGAGGAAAAAAATTTTTCCCAAAAGACCTAACAGGCTTTACTTTATGTATTTTTTTTTTTAAGCTAAACTGGGCCACTTAGTCACTTCTAGCTACCAGGAAGTCTGAGAAAGCAAGTATATGGCTTTCCCAACTTCTATCATTGAAGTGGGCAAAGGTTAGTCATGGCTTTGGAGTAGACAGCTAAGAGTATCTGCCAAAGGGATAAATAAACAAAAATAAAATTTTTTCACCTAAGTCCAAAGAAAAGTTTAAGGGGCACCTGGGTGCCTCAGTCGGTTGAGGGTTCGACTTCGGCTCAGGTCATGATCTCACAGTGGGTCAGTCTGAGCCCTGCATTGGGCTCTGTGCTGACAGCTCAGAGCCTGGAGCCTGCCTCAAATTCTGTGTCTCCCTCTCTCTCTTCCTCTCCCCTGCTTACACTCTGTCTCTCTCTCTCAAAAAGAAATAAACATTTAAAAGATTTTTTAAAAAAAGATAAAAGTTTTAAAATATATCAACAGTTTTAGTAGAAAGAAAGAGAAAGAGAGAAGAAAAGAAAGAAAGAAAAAAGATTTATATGTAAACATCTACATTATCTAAAAGAAAAAAAGACAGGCTTGGCCATGGATGTGTATTTTACTTCCACCCACAGTTAAAAAAAAGAAAGTGAGGCAACTTCAGAATTCTACATTTCTCTGACCCAATTTATCCCAGAGAAAATCACAGATCTGTATAAAGTTGTGTGTTTACATGTCCATGTATGAATGCATATATGGATGTTCACCAGCTCTGTTTGCAATAGCAACAAGTTGGAATAACCAGGCACCCCGACTTCACAGTGTTCTGCCAGGCACCAAGGTCAAGTACAAAACTGGTCTGGGAAGGAGAACGGACCTCTCCCTTTGTGTTCCCCTCTATGTGGTTTGTATCCCAACATGGGCAAGGGTGTGTGAAACCATGTGTTCAAAGTCTACCTTCCCCTCTGCTCTACCTGGCTGGGTTTGTGTAGTGGCTTCCATGCTACATTCAGAACCTCTGCCCAAACTGGGGTCAGACCCATCAGATCTGTCTCCTCCTTGCCTTGGGGCTGATTCTCTCTCAGGAGACCCCATGCTAAGAAATTTCAGTGGAGTTACCGTATGAGTGAGTCATGATCCAGCCAATCCTAAAGTCCAGTGGCAGGGCATAGGCTCAAACTGAGCTCCCTATTGCAAATGATAACCAGTCTGAATCTCACCTGGTACAAGGAGAGGCTTTTAAGGCAGAGGACCCGTGAGTCTGTACCCTCAAGCTCTCGAGTTGAGCGAACCACAGGACCAGACCTCCTGGGACTGAGGGTTCTTAGAGCAATGATATACTATGGCACTAAAGCTACTTGACTTTGCCACTTATAGAACCAAATTAGGAATTATTCATTATTAGGACTTGGTATTTGTTCATTAGCCTTAAAAGGCTAATGATAACAACAACAAGGGATGCTAAGGCTGTAAAGATAATTAAGGTGAACTGACTTTCACCTACTCCTAATGCTGTAGGAAGAGTAAAACTATCTTACTTGTTAAGGAAGCACAAAAATCTATTTCCCAATCAATGAACATGTGAGATACTGAGACTATTTATAAATCTATGCTAAAAATTTGAATGACCAGCCTGTCAGAGGGAACTGAAACGTATACAATGATGAAATTGTTAAAGGTGACATGGCCAGAAGCCCATAGCTCAGCCTTTGAGGAGCTATTGACTCTGAGGCCACTCTAAGTTAATGGAAATGTTCCAGGCGTGCATTTGAAAGTTTAATGTTAAGCAGAAGCTTTGCAATGATAGCTTCAATTCCTGAGTGCCTACTATGTGCTGGGTGCTATCGTAAGGGCTCTGCATATTTATACAACAACACAAACAGTCCACAATATTGTTCCTCCCGTTTGCACATTTTTCCTGCCAAAGTCATCCAGCCAGTACATGCTAGAGTCAGGATTTTAACCCAGGTGGTTTGGCCCTAAAGCCTGTGCTCTTCCACACCTCACTATAGCAGAGTCCCACACCTGGGGGTACTTCCTATGAGTTGCAAGGGAGTTAAGTGAGTCAAGATGGACTTAGTATTCATAGGACGGAGTATCATTCAATGACCCCTAGCTCTCAAGAAACCTGCTACCCACACCTAAATTGTGAAAATATCCTGCCCTGACCATAGATATCACCTTTCCCAGACTGAGATGGACGGGAGCTTCAGGTATCCGGGGCCAAAGGAACTGGCGTGACCCTTTCTGGTACAACAGACAAGAGCTAGTACCTTCCCCTCCCCTCTTAGATCCTCCCAGAATGGGCCAGAGGATAAGTACTATATTTCTGCCATTTCTGACCCTCCCCTCTCTCCCACCCCTCCCCCAAAGTGACGGATGAGCAAATAACAGAATCACAGGTAACTCTGTGACTAGTCCAGGGCTCCTGAAACTTCATAAAAATGTGTGGCTTTGTCAGTTGCTTCATAAGTGCTCAGCATCCATCTATAGAAAGAGGCATTTCCTCTTTCAGCTGGTACCAAAATGCGGGGCTTTCCTTGCAGTACTGTCACCTAGACTGTCATTTCTGTACAACCAGCCAGGGGAGAAATTGCTCAAGGGAGTTTGCTTTTCTAAAGGGTCAGTGCTGAGCAGGAATTTCTTCTGGGTGTCCAAACGCCTCGCTCCAGCCCAGTAGCCCAAGCTCATCTGGAAACAGAGTCATCCTTTAAAATCTACCTCCTTAATTCCCACAGTGAAGGAGCAGCCTCTGAGCTGAGAGACCAGCAGCTCAAGGGCTCCACCCTGAGGAAATCAGGAAATGAGACCCCCGGCAAAGCATTGCCATGATCTTGTACCGCAGGAAGTCAAAGGCAGAGGTGGGAAACAGAAGGCCAGTGGGCCGCCAGGTCCCAGTGGTCTAGCAAGAAAGCGTATCTCACACCGTGTGCCCCCGCCACCTCTCACCCCAGCCACTTCTGCTTCACTTCAGGGAAGGCGGGGGGCCACAGCAGCCTCCTTTGTCTTTTTCAGCTACAGGCAGGACACGTGGGGGCTGGCAACTCAGAGCTCTACATTGGTAGCAGCTGGTACAATGTCGAAGCTACCCTTCCCTGGTGCAGAATTAGATGGAATTTAACTTGCTTAATTCCCATCAGCCCTGCCCACCCAACTCCCCCTCGTCCCCCTGACTTCAACAGGATGGCCTGGCAACTGTGGGTAGGATGCAGTAGTGTCTGACCCTCACCTCCAAGGGCTTCTCCCCTGCAGTCTGAGCAGTGCCTGCAGTTGCTGACTCTCACCTCAGGTCACACAGTCTTTTGAGGTGGTTTGGGACCCACTGCCCTCGGGACTTGGGACTCTGTGCCATCAGAGCTGCAGCGATGCGATGTCTTGATCAGGGGATTCTAAGGGAAAGCATGAACTTCGGTGTCAAGAAGAACTGGGGCAGAGTCCTGGCATTATCTGCACCACTTTAAGCAAGGAGTAGATAAGGAGTAAACCCTCTCTGAAAGTCACCTTGAAAATAGAGGAAATAACACTTTCTTTGCTTGTCATGTGTCTATCCCACTATATTCCATGAGGCAGATGTCATGTCTGATTTTTTCATGGTTTGATCTCTACCATAGTGCCTGACAGCACAGTGTCTGACATTTAGGATACACCCAATAAATATTTTTGAAGGGAAGAAGGAAACAATTTCCCAATAGGATTAAAAGCATAAAATGACGTGATAGATGTAAAGCGTGTACAGGGCACATGTACTCTGTAAATGACAGCTTCTAGCTACCAGCTTATTCTGATTACATGAAACCAGGCTTCACAATTCAACTAATAATAACTGTCATTCATTCATTCATTGAGGAAATACTGAGAAACTACAGCATCCACATGGACAATACACATGTAAAGAGAGCTATTCTCATCCGAAAGTGGCTCAATTAAATGTTAGCCAGATAGAGAGAGCTATGAGCACACAGAGAAACGACCTTCCCAGAGGATGAGTAGAGGCTAACCAGTAAAGAAGGTAGGAGCAGAGAAAAAAAATATGGAAGGGGGAAAAAACCCTCGGTGTCAAACTCTATGGTCCATTGATGAAGCTGAGCCCCTAGAGATAATTGTATGACATACAGGGAGATGCTTGGAAGAGATTTTTCCTCATCTGTTCTCTCAGAAATGTAAAGATTGATTGTATCTGGATGTTGCCTTCAGTGGGTTTGACTCTCTCTTAGCCACATGAAGGATGGTATACATCCTCTGAGATTTGGGGGCTCTAAACCTAGAGACCCAAACCAACAGATGACAAGAATGAGAGGCAGGTGCTGCCCTATCATCGGCAATTGAAACAAATTGAAGCAAGTGTGTCTTTATTTGCCACCACTTTATAACTGGAGATCTGAGAAGGACTTCTTGGGAAGCTCTGATCTGGACATCTCTCAACACTCTAGATACTAGAGATTTGGTTTCAGGTTTCCAAAACTGTCATATGCAACCACTGTCAGGATATGCCATTCTGAGTTCCACCTGTACTATTACTTTATCTAATACTGTAAAATTAACTTACTTTTTACTTAAAGCAATATTTTTGAAGATATATTTCCCAAATATGACTAGAAAATAAGTATCAATTGCCCTTGCAGCTCTGATGTCTTCAGACATTATTGCCAATCCAACCAGGCCCCAGCAGGTAAGCCCTCTCTCCCTGCTCCGTGAAGTGATGTTTAAACACAATTCCCAGCAGCCTTCGGGGGAGGACAAATGAAGTTCTAAATTGACACCTGCCAACAGAGTCTATTAGGAAAAAATAGAGGTCAAGGGGGATCATAGCCGATGAAAAATCTTGAATACCGCCAATAGTAGGAATAGAAAGCTGGTGTGCTCCATGAATGGATGATGGGATTTAAAGTCATAACACCTGCCTCTTTTACTAATTGTGTGGTCTCAGGCCAGTAACTTAAATCTGAGCCTCGGGTCCCTTAATAATATTGAGACGTAACAATTTCTTACAGAACTAGTGAAACCATGAAGTGGTTAGAATAATAGGATCGCAAAATCACCTTTAAAGCACTAAAGTACATACAAGTATTTATTATCTTCTTGGGAATTAAATTTTTCTCACAGAATTGGGACACTATCATGAACAATGAGAGAATATCAAGAACGGACCCGTTGACCCTTCTGCAGACAAGCTGGAGGGTGCTCTCGTTTACTGTGAGGTGGAAACACACTACCCTGGAGAAATGAGCAGCACAGACGTGGTTGTGAGAGCGGGCACAGTATGCAGAAAGTCTGGATGCTCAAGGCTCCTAGGAAGGTCACATAAAATGAGGACAGCTCCTTTCATTACAGGATGACCATGCAGACGGTAGACACCACACTCATTGGTAACAACCCTGCCCTTCGAAGACTCACAACTCCACTGTGCCTCCCTCTCCTCGCCTTGCCCTCCACACAGTTCTTCAGTTTCACTCAACATGTCACCTGGCTCTCAGGTCCCTCCCCAGGAGCAGTCCCGGGACCCTCAGCAACTTGACTGATACACACCTCAACACCCTGGTTCTTCCCAATCACATTTTGTTTCCAGGAGCTAGTTTTTGTTCTACCTAGGGTCCTTTTGGTTGCAGATCAGGAGACTTACACTATCTTAGGCAAAAAGTAGTCCTTAAAAAATTTTTTTTAATGTTTATTTATCTTTGAGAGAGACAGAGCACAAGAAGGGGAAGGGCAGAGAGAGAGGGAGACACAGAATCCAAAGCAGGCTTCAGGCTCTGATCTGTCAGCACAGAGTCCAACGCGGGGCTCAAACACATGAACCACGAGATCATGACCTGAGCTGAAATCGGACATGTAAACGACTGAGCCACCCAGGCCCCAAAGTAGTCATTTATTAACGTTTATAGAAGATAATGAAAAGTTGCCAAGAACGGGGATAGCTTTGGGGGGAGCTGGAGCTAGGACTTTTTCTCTAGCTTTGTCATTCAAGTAAAAGTGCTTCTTGTCCTTTGGTTTCATTTAGACATGACTTAGGTAAGGACGTGGCCCCCTCCTGGATTGCCTGACTCAGGGCCCAAATAGATGGGAGTAGGACTCGGCCTGGCAGCCCTGGGAGCCCCACGCGGTGGGAACAGGAACGGCAGCTCCCACAAGTAAGCGGCTCTTAATTCCAGAAGGGAGGGCAGAACAAATAATGTCCTTAATAACTGATTGCAAGGACTCCACAGGACAGAAATCATGCACAGACATTTGTATGTTAAGTTCTACTATGGCTTCTTAGGTTCTACATTTAGGACTCATCTAATTGTTGGATTTTTCTGGCGAGAATATCTCTTGTGGGCCCAGAGTACACAAAGAAAAAGCAGATGACAAAGGCACCTTCTTTGGGAGTGAGGGTGGTAGCAGAAGGTGGACATAGTGTGGAAAAGCAATTGTGGAGAATGGAGAACAAGTTTACCAGGAAATTGTACCAGGGTTATCAGTTTAGAGATAGGTTGGTACAGACTGAATGCTTGTGTCCCACCGAAATTCATGCTGAAACCTAATCCCTAGTGTGATGATGTTTGGAGACAGGGCCTGGGAAGTGACTGGATCATGACTGGGGTTAGTGCCCTTATGAGAGACCTCAGACTGACGCCTGGGTGGCTCAGTCTGTTGAGTGTCCAACTTCAGCTCAGGTCATGATCTCGCCATCAGTGAGTTCAAGTCCCACGTCAGGCTCTGTGCTGACAGCTCAGAACCTGGAGCCTCCTTTGTATTCTATGTCTCCCCCTCTCTCTGCCCCTCCCATGCTCATGCTCTGTCTCCCTCTGCCTCTCAAAAATGAATAAACATTAAAAAAAAAAAAAAAAGGGAAGGAAGGAAGGAAGAGACCTCAGAGAGCTCCCTCACCCTTCTTCCATGTGAGGACATAGTGAGTAGACAGCTGTCTATGAACCAGGAAGTGAGACTCACGGGACACTGGATCTGTCAGCATCTTGATTTCTCAGCCTCCAGAACTGTGAGAAGTAATGATTCAGGCCCTCAGCCTACAGTGTTTCTCAATAGCAGCCCCAGTGGACAAGACAGTAGGTAAATGGTTACATGGATTTTTAGGAAGGAGATACAATTTGTCTTACAAGCCTTTTTCTCTGGCAGCATTTGGCTGCTTGTGGGGGTAGAATATGGAAAAACCGCTGTCATGTTTGTAACAGGGTGGGGAAATCTCCTTGATTTTTCTACATATGGTATAAATGCAGAAGAGGAACAGAGTTCAGGATATTGGTAAAGTACACGTATTACTCATAGTAACATGATGGATTGCGGAATCTCAGCTGGATATAAAGAGACATGGATTGGGTGAAAGCAGATGAAAGGTAGGACTGGGGGATCCCACTTATGTCAAAAGAGCAGTGTGTGGGGAGGGGGAGAGTTGAACAAAGTAATATGCACAAAGAGAAAATACGTACATTTCTTGATTAGGGTAGCTCCTTCACTTATAAAGAAATACTCTTCCTCAAAAAGGACACACACACAATGATGTAGGTATGATACAGTTTATTTCAGCACACTAATCCCCAAAAATAACAAAACAACTTATTTCTTTGGGGGGAAAAACCATATTCTATATATTCAGGGTTGGCTTGATTGAGCACAATGCATTTTAGCAAAAAGACTTAGGTACACCGCACCTAATAAAGCTCTCTATATACATAGTAGATACCAAATAACTTTGCTAAATTACCAGACATTTGGAAAAAATCAAAACATTGTTATAAAAGAACCAAATGCATTAAGTTAACAATCTTGTGAACTTAGAAAAAGACTGAATTGTTATAATTTTATCAGTACAAAAAAAACCATTCTCCATCCTTCCATTTTTATCTATGTTTTCCTTAGGCCCTAAATTTGAAGACTTACATCCTTTCTTTCCATGGCCCTAGCAATATCAAGTTTTCCTTCAAACTTAATAGGTGTCTAAAAAGGAGATTATTTAAAGGGTGGGGAAAACAAAGAAAAACTAGATTTCACTTCTGTACTACTCATGCAGATTCCATTGAGGAAGAGCTCTTGAGTTGGTGACTAATTCACTCAGTTTAGTTCAAAAACATAATACCTGATTATAGCACTAAACTGGTTTTGATGCAGCTCAGGAAGAGATTTCTTTATCACTGAAAATCAGTTAGTGACATTTAGCCTTTAGCTTAATCCACACAAATCCAATTTGGGAATTCTATGACATGGAAGTTAGCATATTTAAATACAAAATGCAAATTTCAGAATATTAAATATGTGTTTCAAATATGCAAACTGCTATGTTTTCTCATTACAGTTGACCCTTGAAGAACATGAGTGTGACCTGCACGGGCCCACTTATATGCGGATTTTTTTTTTAATAAACAGAGTATAGTACCATAAGTGTATTTTCTCTTCCTTATGATTTTCTTAATAACATTTTCTTTTCTCTAGCTCACTTTATTGTGAGAATACAGTATATAATACATATAACACACAAAATATGTGTCAATTGACTTGTTTGTGTTATTGGTAAGGCTTCCAGTCAACAGTAGGCTATTAATAGTTAAGTTTTGGAGGGAGTCAAAGGTTACATGTAAAGTTTCAACTGGGCGGGGGGTTTGGTGTTCCTAATTTCCATGTTCTTCAAGGGCCAACTGTAATCACTTTCTTATGAATAAAAAATAAAATGGCAGAAGGAAATTTTGATGTTCCAAAATGAGACACTAAGACATGACTCAAGTAAGCTTAGAGGTAAACATAATTGTTTATTATTGTGTATAACTGAACAACAAAATAGCCTTGTCTGGTTTATCTTCCCAAGTCCTTCCAAGTCATGATTCTACATACTACAAGGAAGTATTTTTAATAAGTGCTATCTGTCATGAACTACAAGTTTTTATATTCCCAAATAATGAACGTGACTTTAGTATAGCAATGATTTAAGTACATGTGCTATTAAAAAAAGAAGTTGTAAACATTCTCTTAATTTCTTTACCTATGAGATAATACTAAAAAAGCGATCCCACAATGTCTTCATTCCTTAAGAACTAAGAACCAAAATACTAAACATAATAAATAAATATGCAACCTAGAGGCCTGGAAAAGGCTATAGAACATGGAATATAATAAGCCAGTGTATTAAAAATCCAGTATTTCAGTATTAAAACTTCTTAATTTCAATACAGTTAGGTTTATTTCTACTATAAATAAGTTTCATATTAAGGCACCTGTCATGATCTATGAGAAAGACCTGGATCCAAAACAAAGGGAATATGCACTGAAAACTTTTTTCCTTCATTCTGATATTGTTGCAGATATTCTCAATTTATAATGTTGAGTTTTTGTATAGTAGTATACACATCTTTGAGCATACTACCCGATGTAGGTAAATAATTTATATAATGCCTTAATAAAGTACATGATACCTGAATGAGAAAATAGGCAAAATCACATCAGGATGGATGTAAAGGGCTAAATACAAGAAAAATGATAATCTCTAAGGAAAAAGAATTCTACTGTAGTGATAAGAGCCCACCTTGGCCATGTTATTTAACTCCTCTGAGCCTCTCTCTCTCCCACCAGTAAAATGTCAATATTAGCTGTCAAGCTTATAAGGACTACTGTGCGATCATGAGATGATGTAAAATCAACTGGCCAACTACGAAGCACTGAACAAACTGAACAAATGGCACTGTCATGGGCCAAAATACTTCAGGCTTCTGACAGTCTCCCTAACAAACCTATGACCTGCTCCTCTTGCATCCACTTGAGAACTCCCCATTTTAGTCAATTAGAACATTGCTGAATGAATGGAGCAAAAATTTATGCAAAGTGAAAAATCTCTAAATTCTAGGTTGCAGAATGTTATAAAGTAGTTTGCTTTAAGTGGGAAACCACACTGTTTTGGGGGCTCAGGCTACCTCTTGACTCTTCCTAATGATAAAGCGGGGTCCATGGCCTTTCCTCACTGTCTCCTCTGGAGAGACCTTTGTCTCCCTTGCCATCTGCTATGGTGCAGGATGCATAGTTCCATTATCAGGACTCTACCTGGTAGCAGCATAAAGGAGTTTGAAGAGTATTAAAGCAGCACAGCTGAAGTCAGTCTCAGGTATATTACTCGGCTTGGCAGAAACACGAATGGTTCAGTAATCCCCATCAGATCTCCTTTGCCTAGTCCACAGGTTCTTCCTCTGTGTATGAAATGGTTCTAGGCCAGCTTTTTCCAAGCTATATTCAGAGGAATACTAGCTAGGTGAGATGTTAACAGGTAAATTACAGATCTGTGTTAAGTAAGTCTGGGATATGCAGGGAGAAATAAGCTTACATACTGCAGAATTTCTGTGTCTGATGTACTGACTACACATTTCAAAGAGGAAGAAGGGAGAATAAGCATTTCCCAGGTGCTCATCTGACCACAGGAATCCCATTTCCCCCCACAAAATATCTAGAAGGGCTAACGGCTCTTAGACCACTCTTGGGGAAATGCTATTCCAGTGAATTCACCCAGGCTTTACGCATTTCAGGACTAGGTCTGGCAATCATTACCTTTTTGATTTCTAAAGGAGCAAAATCATTTTACTACAAGGTCAACTACCAGGATAATCTCCTGAATTCCACTTCATAAGTATCCTGCTTGAAGCGACTAAGAACTAAATTTCCTTAACTATATGCTGAGGGATTCAAAGAAGCAATTCTCAAGTTAATGAGAATTATAATTTTTAAATGAAATCATTATCATCTTTCTCAAACATTAAAAATATAAAGATATAATTCTAGATCTTAGGACCCAGAATCACAATTACTTTGAGGATAGGGGGATGTTTTATCACAACATTGCCATAATTAACACTATTAATAAGTAGTATGGTGGTGGTGGTGGTGGTGGCTAAGCACTTACTTTGTGGCTTAATCCTCACATCCACATGATAAATTTAGGACTTACTATTACACTCACTTTAAAGATACATACACTGAGATTTAGAGAGATTAACTGACTTGCCAAGGATCACACAAAGTAGTAAGGGCAGAATCTCAAATCTGACCCTCACCTCATGCTCTTAATCACTACATAACACCATCTTATATTTTAGTGACAAAACAACAGAATTTAAGTCACACCCTGGTTGTTAAATGGGAAAACTAGAGTCTATTTATATAAATCCAACTTGATTGAAATTTTGTTTTGGATTTCCTTTTAAGCAAACTTTTATGCCCTAAAGGAGATATTTTTTTTTAAGCAGAGAAAAAACAGACTGTTATTTATCAGTCATAGGTTTATATATGGGAAGTGTCCTAAAAGTCTGCATCCAAGGTGAAGACATTATCTGTAGTTTCTGCCATGACTGCAAAACGTTGATACTCTGCAACTCGTTTCTCAAAGAAATTTGTTTTCCCTTCCAAAGAAATGTTTTCCATAAAATCAAAGGGATTTTCTGCGTGAAAAACCTAAAAAGAAAAGAAATGTTATTAGACATTCTCAAGAAGCCAAATCACACCCACAAGAACCATAACAGATAACTTACAAGCTCAAGTCTCCTAACACCTATCTAGTCACCTACAGGGTCCTTTATTCCCATAGGTCCTGGAGGCACTGAAGGCTGATAAACTATAAGAGAACTGAGATCACCTACTAACCTCCTCAAGAAATTATACTGGCATCTCTGGTATTCTAAGAAGTAGAAAGAAAAAATATGTTCTTTCAGGAAATGAAAGATTTAATGTCAAATTAACATGTTTTTGCAGCTTGAGGGATCCAGTATAGCTCAGATAGTACAGACCTTTCCACAGGTGTAACCATTAGGTAGTCACATATACATACTACAAAATATTAAATTACCAATAAAGCACTGTAGGCCGAAACATGTTTCTTAGTTCATAAGGCAACAGAAAACTAACACACTGATGTTAAGGGACCATGATAAGAAAAGATAGAATAAATGCTATCCGTAGATGTCTCCAAACAAAAAGTGAAACACGTTGACAAGAAGCTTTTTAACTGCTTCTGAGTTGAAGAAGCAGACTTGGCGATACAGCTTGATGGGAAACCGTGAAACATTTCAATGATCCATGAGGGGGCGATAAAGCAGAGTTTTTCAATTTAGGAGTATTCCCGCAGGGATTATGAACACCACAAATAAGAATATATTCAAATGCTTCAATTAAAAACGGGAAAAGGGTCTGAATAAACAGACATTTCTCTAAAGAAGGCATGCAAAGGCCAAGAAGCACATGAAAAGATGCTCAAAGTTATTACTCATTGGTAAAATGCAAATCAAGACCACAATGAGATCCCACTTCACACCCACTAGGATGGCTATAATAAAAAGACAGATCACGACTGTTGGTGAGGATGTGGGGACACTGGAACCTTATATACTGCTGAATGTAAAATGGCACAGCTCTTTTGAAAACTAATCTGGCAGGTCATCTAATAATTGAAAATAGAGTTACCATATGACACAGCAATTTCACTTGCAGTTATATATTCACAAGAAATGAAAACATCTGTCCACACAAAAACTTATAAGCAAGTGCTCATATCAGTGTAATCACAAAGTAGACACTACCAAAATGTCCATCAACTGATAAATGAATAAAATTTGCTATAGTCATAAAATGGAATATTATTTGGCCATAAAAAGGAATAAAGTGCTGATATATGCTACAACATGAACAAACCCTGAAAATATTACACTAAGGAAAGAAGCTAGCCAGAAAAGACCAAATATTATAAGATTCCATTTACATGAAATGAGATCTATAGAATAGGCAAATCTAAAGAGACAGAAGTTAGATTAGTGGTGCTTAGGGCTCAGGTGGGGGTGGGGGAGGAGGAAAGAAAGGAAAGTGACTGATTGCTAATGGGTACAGACTTTCTTCCTGAGGTGATAAAAATGTTCTAAAACAAATTGTTGTGATAGATGTAGAACTCTGTGAATATACTATAAACCACTGAACTGTATATTTGTTAATAAGTAAATTGCATGCTCTGTGACTTATATCTTAATAAAAAACTTAACATCTTAATAAAGTATGTCATATATGTGTGTATGTTTGTTTATTTATTTATTATTTATTTCAACAAAAGCTCATAATGCTGTGCGTGTGGTTGAGTCACAGAATTCTATGAAATTGCTGGTCAGAAATAACATGTTAAAAGGGAGCGACACTTTGAACTAGCAGAATATAGTGGGAAAAGCACTGAACCAATAGTGACAGATTCAGTGGATTTTAAAACCAGGGATCTTCCAAAAAATCTGATCTAAATCATCCATGGCATGGACAAGGTAAATAAGACCCAAGTTAAATTAGGTGCATGTATTTTTCCCTTAACTCAAATAATCTTAAAATTTTTATGGAACCACAAAAGGCCCTGAGTAGCTAAATTCGTCATGAAAGAAGAAAAATAAAGCTGGAAGTATCACAAGCCTAGATTTCAAGATGTACTAGAAAGCTATAGTAATCAAAACAATATGATACTGGTACACAAAATAGACATATTGATCAATAGAACAGGAAAGAGAACCAAGAAATAAATCCATGTTTACATGGTCAATTAATCTACAGGAGGCAAGAATATACAATGGGGAAAAGATAGTCTTTTCAATAAATAGTGTTAGCAAAACTGGACAGCTACATACAAAAGAATGAAAGTGAAGCACTTTCATTCACCATACACAAAAATAAACTCAGAATGGATTAAAGACCTAAATGTGAGACCTGAAACCATAAAACTCCTGGGGGCAGGGGGTGGGGGGTGGGGGGAGGCAGGGAAGGCAGGAATGTCTTGGAAACTGGCCTTAGCAAAATATTTATGAACATATCTCCTCAGGCAAGGGAAACAAAAGCAAAAATAAACTATTGAGACTATAGCAAAGGAGACCATCAATAAAACAAAAAGGTAACCAACTGAATGGGAGAAAATATTTGCAAATATTTTATATATTTGATATACGCCATAAGGGGTGAACATCTAAACTACCTAAAGAATGTACACAACTCAACATCAAAGCAACAAATCATCTGATTAAAAAAATGGTCAGACTGGGGAAAAATGGGCAGAGAAGCTAAATAGACACTCTTCCAAAGAAGACCTACAGATGGCCAACTGACACATGAAAATATGCTCAACATCACCAATCATCAAGGAAATGATGTTTTCCAAAACAAAACCACAATTAGATATTGCCTCACACCTGTCAGAATGTCCAGTATCAAAAAGACAAGAAATAACAAGTGTTGATGAGAATGTGGAGAAAAGGGAGCCCTCATGCACTGTTGCCGGGGAATGTAAATTGGTGCAATCACTGTGGAAAACCGTATGGAGGTTCCTCAAAAATGTAAAAATAGAAATACCATATGCTCCAGTAATTCCACTACTGAGTATGTACCCAAAGAAAACAAAAACACAAATTTGAAAAGATATATGCACCTTCATGTTTATTGCAGTATTAGTTACAGCAACAATAGATGTGTGAATCTAATTCCAAGTGTCCATCAATAG
Organism: Proteles cristata cristata; assembly: GCA_017311185.1. NCBI lineage: Eukaryota > Metazoa > Chordata > Mammalia > Carnivora > Hyaenidae > Proteles > Proteles cristata. The sequence goes on along the minus strand of JAESUZ010005238.1, from coordinate 167,762 downwards.
ATAAAAGGATAAAGAAGATGTAATATGTATACATACATGTGCACAGACACAATGAAATCTTACTCAGCATAAAAAATATGAGATCTTGCCATTTGTAACAACATGGGTGAAACTAGAGGAAATTATTATAAGTGGAATTAAGTTAGAGAAAGACAAATATATGATTTTACTTCTGTGTGGAATCTGAAAAAAGTAAACATATGAACAAAAAACCAGAAACAGACTGATAAATACAGAGAAATATAACTAAGGATACAAACTTCCAGTTAAAAAATAAGTCAGTCCCAGAGATGAAAAGTACAGCATAGGGAATATAGTCAATAATATTGTAATAATGTTCTATAGTGACCTATTCTTATCATGGTCAGCATTGAATAATGTATAGAAATGTCAAGTCAGTCACACACCTGAAACTAATGTAATATTGTATGTCAACCACATTTCAGTAAGACAAAAAAATAAATTAAGTGGCTTGTTTTTGACACTTAGAGGTACTCAAATATATGTTTACTAATCCCAAACTAAAAGTTGAAAATATCATTAATGTGGCTCCTACTTAGAATTCTATATAAATGACAACCATTTGCTAATTTCAGTAATCCCTTATGTTACCCAAAATTATCATTATAAGAACAGTTCTTCTAGCTCCTGGAGTTCAAAGTGCAGTTCATGTATTTTAAATTGTCTTGTTTTCTTAACACACACATTCAAGGGTATAACTTTTCCTTTGAGGATCTATTTGGCTGCATTATACCAATTTAGATATGTGGTAATCTTATCATCATTTAGTTTCTATATTCGTTTTAATCTAATTTTAAAGGATAGCTTCTCAATTTTGAAGTAGATGGAATTTTTGGCAATCTTTTATTGTTAATTTCTAATTTTACTGCTTGAAAGTCTAAGAGGTCTGTATAATTTCCACTTTTCAGAATTTATTGAGATTTGAAGGTCTGTGGAAGAGTGATGTTTCATACGGTGTTTAGATTTTATTCTGTAGGCGAGATGTTTTATCTATCTACAGTGAGCAAGTTCCCAAAGGAAAAACTAGACCCTGGAGTCCACAGTTTTCCAACAAGCAGGAGAACATGGATGCAAGGGTGTAAGGATTAGGTGGTATGCGAAAGGATGGTGAGTTCACTTTAAGGCTCAAGCGAGCAAACTAATTTTCCTATAACAAACATATTGGTATTACTGAGGAACAGACACATTTTAAAAATATATATAGTTTATAAATTTAAGAGATCATATTAATACAGTTATAATCTTGATTTCTCCATTATCAGTAAACACAGAGAAGATCTTATAAAAATAACAGAATATAGCTCATTTTACAAAAAAAACTTTGCCCTGACTCTTTCCTGACAGTATTTCTGTGGGTACCAGAATATAAATGCATTACTGAGAAAGGTAATGATCACCCCAGCATCATGGATTTCTTAAGGCCTCTTATTAAACACAACTTAAACTAAGATTTCCATGCTAAGAAGTTAAAACCTATAATTTCTAATTAGCATCATGTATATAGTACATTGTAAAGTTCTATGAACGTTCCAATTATGGTGAGTACAAGATGACCACTTAGTATGTATTTACTGTATGTCTATTAGTATTTTAAGTGCTTTATGTATACCAACTCATCAACACTCCTTTGTGGTAAGTATTAATATTATCTTCCTTTCATGGATGAGGAAATGAAGATAGAGGTTAAACAACTTTCTTAAGGTCATAGAGCTAGAAAGTGGTAGAACCAGGATTCAAACCCAGGTAGGCTGACTGCAGCCTCCATCTGTTAAGTCATGTGAGAAGCACATGACTTTATGAAATTCAGGTATATTATCTCTGATAAACAAAATGAAAAATAACTTAAAAAGGCAACTGAGTTCAAAGAACCAAATTATGACAGTTAATGTCTTCCTAGACATAAATTCGAATTTAAAAGTATAAACGTTCAGATGCACCAATCTCACTAAAGGTAAACAGGGTTTTTTATTTTTATAAATTTATTTTATTTATTTTGGGAGAGACAGAGAATGCACATGGGAGGGGCAGAGAGAAAGAATCCCAAGCAGGCTCCAGACTATCAGCAGGGAGCACAATGCAGGTCTCAAACTCAGGAACTGTGAGATCATGACCTGAGCCAAAATCAAAAGTTGGATGCTTAACCTACTGAGCCACCCAGATGTCCCATAAGTTAAACAGGTCTTTAAAAAAAAGTGTTAATGCAAAAATCACAACAGAGACCCATGAGAATTTATGGGGGAGGGGCGCCTGGGTGGCTCAGTTGGTTAAGCATCCGGCTTCAGCTCAGCTCATGATCTCATGCTTCATGGGTTCGAGCCCTGCGTCGGGCTCTGACAGCTAGCCCAGAGCCTGAAGCCTGTTTGGGATTCTGTGTCTCCCTCTCTCTCTGACCCTCCCCTGCTCATGCTGTCTCTATCTCTCTCTCAAATAAAAAATAAATAAATAAAACATTTAAAAAAAAAAGAGAATTTATGAGGGTAACATATATATGCATATTAAATCCAATTACTTACAGATAATCCTATTAAATACCTGCAATTATTACAAGTAATTTATTGAGCTTATTAATTCTAAGATTTATCAGCCTCCTCCTTCTGTTATGAATTTCAAGTATCAAAGGATTTTGCAAAACCAATTTGTTCATGCAAAACCAGGCTGTCACAGACATTTAGAAGTAGACTGATGTGATAATGCTTTCAGTGAAATATAGTATGTTAGTGGTCTTCCTAACATTTTAGCTAGTAGTAATAAATTTTTAAACACCTTACCTTTGAGAATCCAAGTTCCACAAGTAATCTGTCAGCTACAAACTCGATATATTGTTTCATCAAAACACAATTCATTCCAATGAGGCCAACTGGCAAGGCTTCTGTTAGAAACTCCTGAGATAGGAACAAAAACAGAATCAAGTATAAAGACAGAACTATAAGTATTTTCCAAATAAAAACAGGGCATTGGTTTTAATCTTCTAAGTCCCTGAGGAAAGTGCGCTAGGGTAAATTCTTTGAACATGGCAATATCTATTTGTTTAAAAATGTTTGAGGTTTTACTATTCACAGTATTTCATATTCTCAAATAGCCAAAGTAAACTGAAACTGTCAAATCACTGGTATTTTACAAAGTAGCATATATAGGACTTAAATTCCTAGGTTTTCCAGAGCAAAAAGAGGACATACTTTGTCCTGAAATACCCGGAATACGATTCACCAAAGATGTTCACTGTGGGGAACATGGTTATGGAAGGGAATTGGGAAAGAGAGAAACACAATTAACAAAATGAGAAAGAAACAGAAATGGATCTGGGGCTTAAACAGAATTCCAACTATATTGAAAGACAGTGGTAAAGTGTTAACAGAGGAAAAAAAAACATTAGCCATTTGGATTTAGTTCTCAAAATGATTAAAAATATGAAAATGGGTTTTATTCCTTTTCCCCCCTCCCAATATGAAAACTATGGCTATTGAACTGTATGGTATTTTTTTTTTAAAAGAGTCAATATTTTAAATTTTATTTTTAAACTAGTTCTTTCAAATGATAAAAACATGAAGAGGAGCTTCCAGGTCTTTGTAGTCAGAGATTATTACATTCTGTAAATTAAGTTTTACTATTAGTGAACTCATTGACTTGTTAGTTCTATAAACATTTGGGGCATGCTTCAAGCTAGGTACACTGCTCAGTTTTGAAAATACAAAACAAGTAACAAACTATTACTGCCCTCCAGTAGCTGAAAATCTAAAAAATATAAAGCTAAAATGATTAAAATAGTTTGCTATGGCATAGGATGTGACAGATCAATCAGACATGAAAAAAGTCCTGAAATAGATTTTAGTATACATAAAACTTTTATTTCATTTACTTATAAGCCAAATTATAAACTGACATAATAATTGCAATGCATCATCTGTTGGTACTGTCAAGTTGACTACATAAAATTGGTGATACTTGCTTTGGCCTACAAGTGGCAATTTCAAATGAGTCAACCTAACACAATAATTACAAACATCAGAGAAAAAGAGATGTGCTAATCATATAAGCTCCACTGCTTACCTGCTCAATTTCAACAGCGTTAACAATGATCTCCCTGACTCTTTCTTCTGAAGGCTTATTTACTAAGTATTGAAACATCAGGCAAGCAAAGTCACAGTGAAGTCCCTAAAATGGAAGAAAAGTACCACTGTCAAAGAACGTCTAATTTTCACACAGCTATTTTCACAGTCATGTGTCAGACATTATAGAAGTAGGTTCTAGGTATACAATACAGAACTTCTGGAAGATAGAAGAGGGATTCATAAATCAAGAGCAAAAATAAACTGTTGGGACCTCATCAAGATTAAAAGCTTCTGCACAGCCAAGGAAACAACCCAGAAAATTAATAGGCAACCAACGGAATGGGAAAAGATAGTTGCAAATGACATATCAGATAAAGGGTTGATATCCAGAATCTACAAGGAACTCACCAAACTACACGCCTGAAAAACAAACAACCCAGTGAAGAAATGGGCAGAAGATATGAACAGACACTTCTCCAAAGAGGACATCCAGATGGCCAACAGACACATGAAACGATGCTCAGCATCCCTCCTCATCAGGGAAATACAAATCAAAACCACACTGAGATACCACCTCACGCCAGTCAGAGTGGCTAAAATGAGCACATCAGAGAACTCTAGATGCTGGCGAGGATGTGGAGAAACGGGCACCCTCCTACACTGTTGGTGGGAATGTAAACTGGTACAGCCCCTCTGGAAAACTGTGTGGAGGTTCCTAAGGAAACTAACAATAGAACTCCCCTATGACCCAGCAATAGCACTGCTAGGAATTTACCCAAGGGATACAGAAATGCTGATGCATAGGGGCACATGGACCCCAATGTTCATAGCAGCACTCTCCACAATAGCTAAAATATGGAAAGAGCCTAAGTGTCCATCAACAGATGAATGGATCAAGAAGATGTGGTTTATTTACACCATGGAATACTCCATGGCAATGAGAAACAATGAAATCTGGCCATGTGTAGCAACATGGATGGACCTTGAGGGTGTTATGCTGAGCGAAATAAGTCAGGCAGAGAAGGACAAATATCATATGTGTGCACGTATAGGAGGATTAGGAGGAACTTAACAGAGGACCAAGGGGAGAAGAAGGGCGGAAATGGTGGGGGAAAGGGAGAGAGGCAAACCATGAGAGACTCTTGAATGCTGACAAAAACTGAGGACTGATGGATGTGGGGGGAAGGGGGGATGGGCATGGAGGAGGGCACTTGTGGGGATGAGCACTGGGTGTTATGTGGAAACTAATTTGACAATAAACTATTTGTAAAAATAAATAAATAAATAAATAAAAATAAAAGACTGAAGGCAGAGCTTGAGAGCCCAAAAAAAAAAATAAAAATAAAAAAAAAAAAAAAAAAAAAGAAGAGGGATTCATAATACCAGGAATTACTTTCCTTCAAATCTCATTCAATGCCAATTTTAATAACCTATTATGTGCCAGCCAATCTTAATTCATCAACATAAAAGGTGGATTAATTAACAACAATAAAAATCTGCAACCAAAATCATTTTGGAAAGGAAAACAAAGTGAGGGCTGGAATGAAAAATCATTCATTTCTACTGTCTAAAAATTTTTTTAAATGACTGAAAGTAATAAGTATTTAAAGAAAAAGGTGAGGGTTCCTGGGTGGCACAGTTGGTTAAGTGTCGGACTTTGGCTCAGATCACGATCTCATGGCTCATGGATTTGAGTGCTGCATCTGGCTCTCTGCTATCAGCGTAGAGTCTACTTTAGATCCTCTGTTTTCCACCCCCCTCCTCCTTGCTCATGCTCTCTCTCTCAAAAATAAACAAACATTAAAAGTAATAACTAAAAAAATAAAGGTGAAACTCATGAGAGAGATTTCAAAAAGACAACATTTACATTAAATAAGAACAGCTCAAGATAAAAATAAATTCAGTGCAATGAAAATGGAGACTGAAAAATTAAGAATACTATTTGAGGGGCACCTGAGTGACTCAGTCGGTTAAGCGTCCGACATCAGCTCATGTCATGATCTCCTGATATGTGGGTTCGAGCCCCGCATCAGGCTCTGTGCTTACAGCTCAGAGCTTAAAGCCTGCTTCAGATTCTGTGTCTCCCTCTGTCTGCCCCTTCCCTACTTGTACTCTCTCTTGCTCTGTCTCAAAAATAAATAAACATTAAAAAAAAAAAGAATACCACTTGAAGCCATACAAAGCAGAAATGACACTGCAGATAACCAAAGAAGAAAATAAACTTGTAAGATACCTTGAGAACAGAATGGTTATGCAAATACAAGAAATGGTATAGAGCTTAAAATAATTAGATAACAAACCAAGGAGATCCAACCTACAGTGATCATGATTCTAAAACACAGAATAGATGATAAAGAGCTGAAAACAACAGGAGTAATTATAAAAAGTGAAAACAAAAAAAGAGAGAGGCCAAGAGACAGAGAAAGAGAGGATGCAGCGCCAAACAAAATTAAGCTAGAGACTGACACCAAGGCAGAGTCACTGAACATTTCTAAACTACAAAGAAAAAGAAATTTTGTAAGCCACCAGGGGGGGAGGAGGAGGAAAAAGAGGAGAGAGGGAGAAGTAATGTGCACTTTAAATCTGAGTTTACTTGGGTTTTTCTAGATAAATCAACAAAAACCAAAGACAAATGAAAGATAAGATGCAAATCAAAGGTTGTATTCCAAGGATTATTTACTAGTTATCATTCCCAGAAGAAACCATCAGAAAAAAAAAAAAAAACCCTTTGAACAGCTAATCTTAGAAGATTTGCTAGTCAAACATTTTTTCCAGACTGGACTCAAGAGGATACTTCAAATTACCAAAGGCTGAATTGCAAATAAACTGTAAAAGCTGTTAGAGAATGTGTTGATTAGAACTGACAGCTAGCTACCTATTACAGAGATGAGGAAATCAAAGGTAGGTAGGCACTCATTCTGCTAAATCAATAAGTGGATAAAATTAATTTTGAGGTTTAACATAATTCCAATCAAAATTCCAAAAGGATTGTTTCTAGTTAAAAAATTATGGAGCTCCTGGGTGGCTCAGTCGGTTAAACATCTGACTCTTGGTTTCAGCTCAGGTCATGATCTCACAGTTCGTTAGTTAGGACCCCACATCGGGCTCTGAACTGACAGTGTGGAGCCTGCTTGAGATTCTGTCTCCCTCTTTCTCTCTGCCCCTCCCCTGCTCGGTCTCTAAATCTCTCTCTCTCAAAATAAAAAAGTAAACATCAAAAAAATTTTTAATCTTAAGGGCACCTGGATGGCTCAGATGGTTAAGTGTCTGAATCTTGGTTTCGGATCAAGACCTCACAGTCGGTGGGTTCAAGCCCGAGGTCAGACTCTGCACTGACAGCATGAAGCCTGGTTGGGATTCTCACTTTCTCTGTCCCTCTCTCCCTGCCTTTACCCACTCACTTGCATATGGGCACTCTCTCTCTCTCAAGAAGTAAATAAACATTAAAAAAATTAATTTGTGACTAGAACTTAATTATTTGACCTACAAAAAAGATACAATTATGTAACATGATAAAGGTCCCAATCATTGTTACAATAGCAATCATATCACAATATATTAATGTATAAAATTAACATGTTACATGTCTTAAGTTTGTACGATATTATATGTCAAATATATTTCAATTAAAAAATTAATCTGGGGGTGCCTGGGTGCTCAGTTGGTTAAGCATCCAGCTTTGGCTCAGGTCATGATCTCATGGTTCATGATTTTGAGCCCCACAAAAAGCAGCTCAGGAGCCTGCTTCTGAGTCTCCCTCTTTCTCTGCTCACTTGCACTCTGTCTCATTTTCTCAAAAATAAATTAAGAAAAAATTACAAAACTTAACAAAAATTAAGCTGTAACAATAAATGGGCAGAATCTTATACGAAAAATTTTAATATGATTTAAATATTTAATAGAATTTAATGTTATGGGATTTATCCTAGTAGTTACCAAAACACAAAATAACTATAATAATTAAGATAGTTTGTTTGACATGAAATTCAATAGATATGTTAAAGAAAAGAAAAAATAGCCCCCAAATAGATTTTAGTACACTTAAAAACCTCAATATATAAGAAGCCATCACAAGTCAATAGAGAAAGATGGATTACTTAATAAAAAGAACTAGAAAAATTTCCTAAGAGTGTAAAATAAAATTAAGTTAAACTCTAACTTATTCCAAACTACATTTATACCAAATTCTATACTTATACTAGACAAATTCCAATTGTAGTAGAGTTAAATATTAAAAAGTCAAGAGGAAAATATGTGTGATTATTTAACTTATCTCTGGAAGTGTATCACATCCATTTCAGGGCTTTGTATATTAAAAGAACAAATAAAATTAAAAAGCAAAGGACAAACTGGGAATGTATTTGCAATAAATATGACAAAAATAATATTTTACATAATATTTATACAATAAACATAACAAATTTAAAAAACAAACACTTATTGAAAGAGTCCTATTGGTCACTCTGCATTGAGAATATATATTAACAGAAATAGAAGCAAAAGGCTATTCTTTTATACAGGAAAAATACAAATAACTAATATCATTATGAAAAAAAGTTCAATCTAAGTACTAATCAAACAAATGCCAATAAAACCAAAAATAAGAAACCATTACCCCTATCAAATTTGTCAAATATTTATGGGGCGCCTGGGTGGCTTAGTCGGTTGCTCGTCCGACTTTCGCTTGGGTCATGATCTCGCGGTTCGTGGGTTCGAGCCCTGCGTCGGGCTCTGTGCTGACTGCCAGCTCAGAGCCTGGAGCCTGTTTCAGTCTGTGACTCCCTCTCTCTCTGACTCTCCCCTGCTCACACTGTCTCTCTCTCTCTCTGTCTCTCTCTCTCTCCTAGAAATAAATAAAAATATTTAAAAAAAATTTGTCAAATATTTAAAACATAAATCCAAATGTTAGTGAGGTTATGGTATGAAAGCACAAATTTATACATTGCTGGGTGGAGATTTCTATAAAATTTCTGGGACAAAATCTGCAAATAAGTATGGATAACCTTTAAAATGTATTCGAGTAATTCTACTTCTAGGCAATCTAGTGTAGGAAAATCATATGAAATTGGGACAAGGCTTATATGCATTCATTTGCATTGTAGCAAAAGAAATAAACAAAAAACCTGGAAATAACCTAAATTTCCAATTACAGGATAGTCAAATAAGTGATACATTCCTTCATTAGATTATATATCTAACAGAACTACTCTTTCCAAAATTGCTTCATTTCATAGAAAAATGCTCACAATATCCTAACAAATCTCAGCTCCTAAAAATCTGCAAAAAGCGAAGTATTTTAAATTATAAAATTATGATGTTCAAAAAAACTACACAGATTTAAATGTACAAAATTGTCTAAAAAGAAATACAATGGAATACTAAACGTGGTTATCTCTATGTGTTAAGATTGCGTGATTTTATTCTCTTAATTCTCTTAATTCACTACATAAGATGTTTATAATAAAAATTATTAGAAATTAAAAGACATGAAATAACAAATATTATACAATGCATTTTATGGCACTTAAAGAGTATTTTCAAACATACTGGTTCATTTTATTTTAACAAAACCCTACCAAGATTTATAGTTGAAGAAACTGAGGCTCGGAGAAGTTAACTACTTGACAATGTCATTCAGAAATAAGCTGAGGGGCCGGGATTAGTGGAGTCAATAAATATGAACTGAAGGCTGTGATGGGCTAAACCCTGAGGACAGAAAGACAAATAAGGGGCTGCACACAGGGAGCCTAGAGTCCAACAGAGAGAAGCAAGAAGAACAGAACATGTACAGACACTAAGATAGGGACAGGTTCTGGTTTCAAAGGGATACACAAAGGAAAGCATGGTCAAATCTACCTGAGTGAGTCAGGAAAGTTCTGAGTTGTCACTTGTGATAAGGTAATCAACAGATGAAAAAGTTGATAGGAAGATGGAAAGGGCAGCGCAGGCAGATGGAGACAAGATTTAGTTACTGATTGGATGTGGCTGAGAAAGAAAGAAAGCAATCTAAAATGGCTCCCAGATTTCAAATTTGGATGACTGTATAGAAGCTGGTATCACTCAATGAGACAGGGAAAACAGAAGACTGAATTTGCGGGAGGGAAAGGTGGTGAATTTGATTTTTGAAATACCAGGTTTGAGATATCTGTGGAGCCTTCCAGGAGAAACTATCTAACATGCACTTGAACATATGGGTTTGGAGCTCAAGAACGAATGTTTGTGCTAAAGTTGGGTTGTTATGAGTTATCCAAATGGTAACTGATTCCATGGAAACAGAGGAGATCAGCCAGGAGGTCATGTACAGTGAAGGAGAGAGACCAAGGTGGGAATCCAGGATTTAATGATATTTAAGGATGAGCAGGGACGACTGAGGAGAAATAACAGGAAGAAGAAAAATACAAGGTCTTAAAAACCAAGGAAGAAATTATTTCCTATTTTTTTTAATTACCAAGATATGTGTCATCATAAGCATTTTCCAGGGGAAAGAAAAATAAACAAACACCAATATGAATACAAATATAACTAGAAGAAGACTTCCTTCCTTACTTCATCTCTGCTGATGAGTTCATTGGAAAAAGTGAGTCCAGGCATAAGACCTCTTTTCTTCAGCCAGAATATAGCAGCGAAAGATCCTGAGAAGAAAATCCCTTCTACGGCAGCAAAAGCCACCACTCTTTCCCCTGGAGACAGAAAATACTTTTATTTTCTGAAATATCATACACCACATTTTCAAGTTCATGTTTATAAAACACACATATTTTTACGTATATATATTTATACCAATGTCATAACTATTTTGCCAAGAAACAAAATCAACAAATCAGTTGTTGAAAGCTAACTAATGTTGCTGGCCATTGCCAAGGGTGTTCAGAGGAGGAAATCCACCACCTCTACCTACTACTGCAGAATATGTAGGTAGGTCTATTTCAAATCTAATGTCAGGTCTTGGTATCTGGACAAAGGATATCTTTCCCTAATCAAAAGAAGAGGTGGTTTAACTGTGTACCACAAGTGCTCCTGAGTGTAGTATGTACATATAAATGTGTGCTTGTGTTGGAAATACAGAGTAGAAGAGAAGATTTTATGACAAATGTCTCCCTCTTTACGGCTGAGGGAGGGGAAGTAACTGAGGTTTTTATTTTTAGAAACCTAATATATGTTATAGATTAGCAGTGAACATTTCAAAAAACATTGCCATGCATTTACACTTTAAAAAAAAAAACGAATACATCCAACTAAAGATAATAAATATAGCTATTGGATAAAATATCCCATCACATAAGAAAAATACTATCTTCTGCTAAATAAAAGTCCCAATTTCAAAGGTTACTCCAAGGTTACCCAAGATTAGGCACTTTGCAGAAGCCCATCTCCTAAAAAGTCTATAATGGAACCACCTCTATAACACTGTCCCTAGGGACTGATTATAAGTCTGAACCCAACAAATGTCATCTCACTACATAACTCAGGAGAACAGGAGAAATGTGTATATACCTGTCTGTCCAGAGAGAAAGGTTTGGTCTATAAGACTGTGAGATAAAGGCAGGGCAGCTGAGTGTTTGAACCAGCCACAGACCTGTTTCAACAATAACATCACAGCTTGTATCTCAGTACTGTCACAGGGCCAAACACAGAGAGTGCGCTTAATACACGTGCTCTGAACTGAATCACTGGAAGCTATATAAGCAATAGATGATAAGACATTACCATTCATTCTATGAAAACTGATAAAATCTGATCCAGAATACTTATAACTGCCAGAATGAAGGTAATTATAATATTTAAATTTCAAAAAGAAAGATGACTTAATATTTCTGGCAGTCTCTAAATAGTGCTCTGGTTTGTCCTTGTTCTTTTCCCTGATTATCTTAAATAAATAAAATCAGATAGATCCATTTTATCAAATACTTGTCTATTGGTAGCCCCAAACGTCAGAAAAACATTAAGAGTATTTTATTTACACAGACACAAGTTTAAAAGTCACTTTGAGGGGCGCCTGGGTGGCTTAGTCGGTTAAGCGTCCGACTTTCGCTTAGGTCATGATCTCGCGGTTCGTGGGTTCGAGCCCCGCGTCGGGCTCTGTGCTGACTGCCAGCTCAGAGCCTGGAGCCTGTTTCAGAGTCCGTGACTCCCTCTCTCTCTGACCCTCCCCTGCTCACGCTGTCTGTCTCTCTCTCTCTCCTAGAAAAAAGTAAGATACTTGAAAAAAAAAAAAAGGTCACTTTGAAAAAAATAAAAGAAATATAATTAAATAAGTACTTATTGAATATATACTGTGTAGAAGGAGTTATCAACAATGTTTAGTGTATTATATATTAAATATTAAATGTAATAATAATCCCTATGGTCTGCTGACTCTTGAAAACAAAAATGGTTCTTTAGACCAGCTATATTTTTTAAGATAGAAGATCTGTCCTTAGTTTAACATACAGATTTCTATATTTTCATCCTGCTATTAATAAGATAATAGATACAATTGATGCATTTTTCATTGTCACTCAGGTAATATCATGTGGATATTTAACTATAAGAGAACTAGACTATCATACAAATATTGTGAATAAGAGGAAATTTTTATTTTAACTATTGTATGTATTCACGTGAATACTAAAGAATGAAATTCATGATGGAAACAGAGGCGGCTATTCTTTTGGAAAGGATTAAAGGATTAAGAGGTAAACTTGACAAATTTAGAGAATAGATGTAAATTAAAAGGACCAAAATACTTCTTCTAAAAGCTATAACAAATGTGAAGCTTCATGATTTATTTTAAAGATGGGAAAGCAGGATATATTTTTTTCTTTAGGAGGTAACTTTATTTCTGCCATATTCCCTTTAACTTTGCCTTTCAACAATTTCACTCAGAGTATATAGTTCTTTATTATGTATGTCCTACATAATGAAGGATTCTTTTGACATACAAATTTATGTCTTCCTTCATTTCAGGAAATTCAGTTTTTTATTATGCCTTTTTTCCCTTGAGTTGGCACAAAGCTTATTCTTTAAAATGATACTCTCAGGATTTTCTACAAAATACACTGAATTATAGATTTTTTTTTTTTTGGCATGTATAGTTGACCATTGAACAACATGGAGGTTAGAGGTACTAAGCCCCTATGCAGTTGAAAATCCATGTATTATTGTTGACTCCCCAAAACTTAGCTAATAGCCTGTTGTTGAATGGAAACCTTACAGATAATAGTCAACGTATATTTTGTGTGTTATATATATTATATACTGTATTCTTACAATAAAGCTAAAGAAAATTTTATTAAGAAAATCATAAGGAAGAAAAAATACATTAACATGTACTGTATTTATTGAAAAAAAAATCTATGTTTAGTGGAACCACATTAAGTCAAACTCATCTTGTTCAAGGGTCAACTGAAAAGGGAAATGTTTATTTTTTTTCCAAAAGTTTACACATTAGCCTATTTGCTTTTCTGATTATAGACATTTGCCCAACCAAGTAAGCCATATAGACCCTCTTTAATTTTAACCTTTTGACCCCTTTCATCCATTTCTCTTGCCCCCTAGTCCCTACTTCTTAAAACCACCAATCTGTTTTATCTATGAGCTTGGATTTTAGTTTTTAGTTCTTTTGTTCTTAGTTTCCACATGTGAGAGAGATCATGTGGTATTTGTTTTCTTCTGTCTGACTTATTTCACTTAGCAAAACGCCTTCAAGGTCCATCCATGTTGTTGCAAATGGTAAGATTTCATTGTTTTTTATGGCTAAATAATGTGCCATTATTATTCATATATATGAATAATATTTATATATGTTATTCACACATTTTCTTTATCCATTCATACACTGATGGGCACCTAGGTGTTGCCATATCTTGGCTATTATAAATAATGCTGCAATGAACATTTGGGTGCAGATATCTTTTTGAGTTAGTGTTTTAACTTTTTTCAGATAAATACCCAGAAGAGATACTGAATCGCTGGATCATAGGGTAGTTCTATTTTTACTTTTTGAGGAACCTCCATACTGCTTTCCCCCGTAGCTGAACAAATGTGCATTCCCACCAGTAGTGCACAGGGTTCCCTTTTGTCCACATCCTCACCAACACCTTATCTCCCATCTTTTGATAATAAGCATTCTAACAGGTGTGAGGTGATATCTTTGTGGTTTTGATTTACATATCTCTGATGATTAATGATGTTCAGCCATCTTTTCATGCGTCTATTGGCTATCTGTATTTTGGGGGAAAATGTCTATTCAGATCTTCTCATTTTTAAATCCCTCCCCCCCCCTTTTTTTTTTTGCTATTGAGTTATAAAAGTTCTTTATATATTTTGGATTTTGGCCCCTTATCAGATATTTGATTTACAAATATTTTCTCTCATTAAGTAGGTCGCTTTTTCATTTTGTTGATGGTTTCCTTTGTTGTGCAGAAACCTTTCAGTTTGATGTAATTCCACTTGTTTATTTTTGCTTTTGTTGCCCTTGCCTTTGGCGTCTGATTCAAAATATCATTGCCAAAACCTACATCAAGGAGTTTACCATCTATGTTTTCTTTTGGGAGTTTTATGGCTTGAGGTCATACATTCAGATCTTTAATCTATTTTGAGTTCATTTTTGCATGTGTTGTAAAATAGTGATTCAGTTTACTCTTTTGTTTGTACCATCTTTCAAGGAGACTGTGTTTTCCTAATTGCATATCCTTGGATCCTTTGTCTTCAATTAACTGACTACATATGCATGGGTTTATTTCTGGGCTCTCTATTCTGTTCCATTGATCTATGTGTTGTTGTTGTTTTTTTTTTTTAGCAAAATATAATATACTGTTTTGATAACTATAGCTTTGTAATATAATTTGAAATCAGGGTGCATGATGCCTCCAGCTTTGTTCTTTCTCAAGAATGCCATTGCTTGGCTATTTGGGATTTTCTTTGTGGTTATACATAAATTTTAGAATTGTTTATTCTATTTCTTTGAAAATGCCATCGGAGGGGTGCCTGGGTGGCTCAGTTGGTTAAGCATCTGACTTCGGCTCAGTTCATGATCTCACGGTTCATGGGTTCAAGCCCCGTGTCGGGCTCTGTGCTAACAGCCAGCTCAGAGCCTGGAGCCTGTTTCAGTTTCTGTATCTCCCTCTCTCTCTGACCCTCCCCTGCTCACGCTGTCTCTCTCTTAGAAATAAATTTTTAAAAAAATGAAAATGCCATTGGAATTTTGATAGGGATTGTGCAGAATCTGTAGATTGCTTTGGGTATTATGAACATTTTAGCAATATTGATTCTTCCAATCTGTGAACATGGAATATCTTTCCATTTATTTGTGTTTTCATTTTCTTTCATCAATATCTTATGGTTTTCAATATCAAAGTCTTTCAACTCCTTTGTTAAATTTGTAGGTATTTTATTCTTGTTGATGCAACTATAAATGGAATTGTTTAATTTCTTTTTCTGACAGTTCATTATTATTGTATAGAAACAACAAATTTCTGTGTACGAATTTTATATCCTGCAACTTCAATGAATCATTTTATTAGTTCTAATAGTCTTTTGTTTGTTTATGGGGGCTTTTGGGTTTTCTGTTGTATGATACCATGTCATCTGCAAATAGTGAGTTTTACTTCTTCCTTTCCAATTTGGATGCTTTTTTTTTTTTCTTGCCTACTTGCTCCAACTAGGACTTCCAGTACTATGTGGAATAAAAGTGGTGAGAGCGGGCATCCTTTTCTTGTCCCTGATCATGAGGAAAGGCCTTCAGCTTTTCTCCATGGAGTATAATGTTAGCTGGCCATTACCATGTTAAGGTATGTTTCCTCTATACCTGTTTTGAGAGTTTTTATCATAAATGGATGTTGAATTTTGTCAAGTGATTTTTCTGAGTCTGCATTATAGGTTTTCCTTGAAAGCAAGCAAGCAATATGGAGAATTTCCCTGGAGCCTTCATGCTGCTGCAGGATGGCTGTCCCCCCACTCTATTCTCTCTCTTTCTAGGTTACTTTCTTTGGTAGTCATGAAATACATGCTATCTGTGAGCCTATTTACCATTTTCCATCAGTACCTATCCATACTAATATTTTCTATGCATATTGAACACCTTGACATTTTCCTTTTTCTAAAAATGTGTATTTGTTTTGAGAGAGAGCAAGAAAGTGAGGGGTGGAGAGAAAGAATCTGAGGCAGGCCCTGTGCTATCAGCACAGAGCCAGATGTGGGGCTGGATCTCACCTGGGCCAAAAGCAAGAGTAGGACACTTAAGGAAGCCATCCAGGGGCTCCTCTTTCTTTTTTTCTTTAAAGTCAGTATTTCTCAAACCAGTCATGAGAGAATCAGCTGGGTATAAAATGCAGTTTCCTCAGTCCTACCTGGGCCTCCTAAACCACTCTTTGGTGAGGACCAGGATTCTATAGGGGTTTTCTACAAACTCTTGGATGATTTTTTATGCCCATTGAGAACCATCACTTATCTCATTCTTGAAATGAAACAAAGGCAATGTAGACATCTGTTTCTTCCCTGATATAACAGGCTTACCCCATACCTTTCTCTACATCACTGGTTCTCAACATATAGGCCAGGGGATCCCTGTAAATCCACACACTGAGGAAGTCTGGGATCAAAACTATTTTCATAATAATGCTAAGGCACCATTTATTTTTTTTATTACCATTCTCTCATGAGCTGAGCATACGCTGGCAATTTCCAAAGTCTACATGACATATCCACAATAATCTAAGAAGCCTGGTAAAATAGTCCTTTTCTAACTATACATCTGAATAAATTAGGTTTTCTTCATAACTACACACTACAAGAATATTCTACAACAAATTGAATGGAAAAGCAGATATAATCCAGTTGCCTTCTATTAAATCAGACATTTAAAAGGTTGAAAAAATTTGGGTGTAGGAAATAAGTGTTTTTTCATAAATATGTGTTATTTATAATAAAATATAATGAGGTATTACTGTTATTTTATTTATAATAAAATATAATGGGTTATTACTGTTATTTTTTAATGATTTAATAACCCAAATTTTAAGGATTTAAGTTTAACTTTTTCTTTATTTTTCTTTCTTTATTTTTTTTTTTTACAAATAGTTTATTGTCAAGTTGGTTTCCATATAACATCTAGTGCTCATCCCCACACGTGCCCTCCTCCATGCACATCTCCCCCCTTCCCCCACCACACCCATCAGTACTCAGTTTGTTCTCAGCATTCAAGAATCTCTCATGGTTTGCCTCTCTCCCTCTCCCCCACTATATCCCCCCTTCTTCTACCCCTTGGTCCTCCGTTAAGTTCCTCCTAATCCTCCTATACGTGCAATCATATGGTATTTGTCTTTCTCTGCCTGACTTATTTCATTCAGCATAACACCCTCAAGGTCCATCCCTGTTGCTACACATGGCCAGATTTCATTTCTTCTCATTGCCATGTAGTATTCCATCATACAGATAAACCACATCTTCTTGATCCATTCGTCCGTGGATGGACACTTAGGGTCTTTCCATGTTTTGGCTATTGTGGAGAGTGCTGCTATCAACATTGGGGTACATGTGCTCCTATGCATCAGCACTCCTGTATTCCTTGGGTAAATTCCTAGCAGTGCTATTACTGGGTCATAGGGGAGTTCTAGTGTTAAGATTTAAGTTTAACTTCTAATGTGGAAATATCAATAACCCACACAAATAGGAGAGTCCTCAATAATTTTTAAAAGTATAAAAAAACCCTGAGACCAAAAATTTTGAGACTTGTTTCCCCAAAAAGAATACAACCAGAAAGTAAAGACCACCAATTATTAAATATATAAGATTAAGATGCTTAGAGTTTTTCAAATGAAGTATCTGAATATTTTAATTATAATGAATATTTATTGAGCAACTACTACGTATAGTTTTTCAGAAACTACGGATTTGTTCCCTGAAAAAAATGTGAGTTTGACTTGTTTTAAATTTCTAAAATAAACATTCAGGAAAGCAGAGACAAGCTGTGCTTGCTATAAATTTCTTGTTAGAGTCTATGTGCCTTTTATTTACTTGTAATAATGTACTAGTATCTTAACCTTTCAACTTATAACTTATTAAACAAAATAGAGAACAGCTTTAGATTATTTTTTCCTAATCATTAGGAATGATTCCACTAAAGGCGCACATGGAGACATTTGTATTCCTTTTCCATTCTGTGACTTTGATTATTAGTATCTGATAGTCATACCACATAAAAAGTGTTATGTCAACTGAGCCAAATTTTATGTTTTTTAAATTAAAACTACTTACCAAAAGTAGATTTTCTATCTGCTATCCATCGTAGGGCCCAATCTGCTTTTTTCTTAACATATGGCATTGTTTCAATTGCATTAAATAAAAATTCCCTGTAAATACAAAAGAATTAATAGCAAAGGTATTCATTTGTTTTTCTTAATCAGAATAAATTTTCACAGTTTAATCATCAATAATAATTGCAACTTGGGGCACCTGGGTGGCTCAGTCAGCTGAGCGACTGACTCTTGACTTCAGCTCATGTCATGATCCCAAGGTCAAGGGATTAAACCCTGAAATGAACTAAAATTAGTGGTTTGAATCTGGTCTGATACAAAGTTGGCTAAAGTCAAACTCAATTTCTAAACAGAATGTGCTAATAAACAATTTTTTAATATAATACTCAAAGATGAGCTGGTTCTCTAAATTTTTTTTTTTAATGTTTGTTTATTTTTGAGAAAGAGAGTGCCAGCGGAGGAGGGGCAGAGGAATCAAAGTGGGCTCTGCACTGACAGCAGCAAGCCCAACATAAGGCTCAAACTCATGAACTGTGAGATCATGACCTGGGCTGAAGTCTGAGGCTCAACTGAGGCACCCCTAGTTTTATTTTTAACTCAACACATTATTAAATAATAGAAAAAAATGGAATAATCTTTCCCTAACATTTAGTTTTGTAGTAAATTCTTTTTTTTTTTTTTTTTGAGAGAGAGAAGAGCAAGAATGCTCATGAACAGGGGAGAAGGGCAGAGGAAGAGGGGAAGAGAGAGGAGAGGGCAGGAGAGGGCGGAGGAGAGAGAGAGAGAGAGAGAGAGAGAGAGAGAATCCCAAGCAGGCCCTAAACTCAGTGCAGGGCCTGACGTGGGGCTTGATCCCAGGACTCTGGGATCATGACCTGAGCCAAAATCAAGAGTGAGAAGCTCAGGGGCACCTGGGTGGCTCAGTCGGTTAAGGGTCCAACTTTGGCTTGGGTCATGATCTCACAGTTTGTGGGTTCAAGTCTCGCACTGGGCTCTGTGCTGACACTTCAGAGCCTGGAGCCTGCTTCGGATTCTGTGTCTCTCTTTCTGCCTCTAATGACTCTCATTCTGTCTCTGTCTCTCTCAAGAATAAATAAACATTAAGAAAAAAAAACAGTCAGAAGCTCAACTGACTGAGCCACCCAGGTGCCCCAATTCTGCTCTTACCATAAGTAATAGCATAAACCTTTGTAAATAAAATCCCAGTGGTAATACCTTTTCTTGGGATCTCTGATGTAGGTGTCTATTAGCAAACTGTACATCTCTGAGTGAACATTCTCAATGAGAATTTGAAAGCCATAGAAACAGCGAGCCTCTGGAACCTGTACTTCCTGACTAAAGCGTTCCACCTATGAAAATAAGGGAAACAAATATATCTAATTCTGTGGGCTCTCATTAAACACTGCAAATCAGAAACTGGACATCAGAATTGTCACTTAAAAATTATCTGTCATGCCACAAACAGGTTAGAACGTACAGATTATTTTAAGCAGTATTGTTTATCTATCCACCCTCCACAGTAAATTCGTTGCATAATATACTCTTAAGCAATTAAATGAACTGACCTATTAGGGAGAGATACTCTGTATAAACCCAAGTACATTTTAGAACATTGAAAATAATTACTTTGCTTTGTATAATTCACCTTAAGTCTTTTTTATTTTCCCTGACAGCAGATAGATCCAACAAAGCCCCTTCTAATTCATGATGCAAGTTCATATCTCTATAATTCTCTTTAACAAGAAAACATGGCTCCTGGCCAACCAGAATACAAGTTTAAACAAGGGGAACCAGAATGTAGTGCTCCATTACACAGCTCCAGAAGGGTTATTAAGGTGTAGGCTCTCTATTACGGTTATTATCTAAGAGTAAAAATCAAACTCATGTCTATGCATTGTAAGTAGTTTTTATTGGCACAATATGCTTGATTTCATGATATTTTGCTGGTCAAATGGGAGACATGTATCTTCTTCTCTGACACTTCATCAGAAAACCATTTCTGAGAGTTAAGCTACATCTACTTCATTTCTTAGATGTTATTTTTCAGGCTGAGACTGTTTTACTACCATTATCATGATTTAGCTGCTGAACGGAAACAGAAGTAAGACAAAAAAACTTACCAAATTTTCATTCACAATACCATCACTGGCTGCAAAAAAGGCTAATATGTGAGAGATAAAATACTTCTCCTCAGATTTAAGCTTGTTCCAGTGAGGCAGATCCTTTGATAAGTCAACCTGAAAATAAAAAGATTTTCAAGAATTTTAACTGGGTGTTTAATTCTTCTTAAAGTGTTTAGAAAACCAACTTTCATCTCAAAGTTCAGGAGAGACATCTCAGTAGCAGTAAAATTTGAAAAAGGGGGAAAAATGTTAAAATAACTGCTATAGACTAAATGTTTGAGTTCCCCTACCAAATTCATATATTTGAAGCTAATGCCCAATGTGATGGTAGCTGGAGATGCAGTTTTTGAGAGGTGGTTAGGTCATGACGGTGAAGCTCTCATGAATGGGATTAGTGGCCTTACAAAAAACTCCTCAGAGAGCTTCCTCACCTCCTCTGCCATGTGAAAACACAGAAAGTAAACAGTTATCTCTGAGCCAGGAACTGGGA
This sequence comes from Proteles cristata cristata, assembly GCA_017311185.1. Lineage (NCBI taxonomy): Eukaryota > Metazoa > Chordata > Mammalia > Carnivora > Hyaenidae > Proteles > Proteles cristata. The sequence continues at coordinate 146,845 of JAESUZ010005238.1, read as the reverse complement.
CCTCACCAGATATCAAATCTGCCAGAGACCTGATCTTAGAATTCTCACCCTTCAGAACTATGAGAAATAAAATTCTGTTGTTTATAAGCCATCCAGTCTAATGTATTATTATAGCAACCCAAACCTATAAGACTATTACAAAGGAACACAATAAAAGTCCATCATAAAAATATGAAGGACTCTATATTCTGACTTAGAAACTCTTAAGTTCTGTCTCTATCCCTCTCAAAAATAAACATTTAAAAATTAAAAAAAAAAAGAAGGAACTGAGGCAGAATAAACTAAAGGCTTTCAGCAGTCATTGCTTTAACATGGTGTATAATATTTACTGTAGTGTTATATTAACTACTTAGTAAGCAATAGTAGCTGCTACTTTAGCTGCTACTTTACTGCCAGCTAATCTACTTTTATACTCAAAAAGTAATGTCAGGCATGTAATGACCTTAAAGCAATTTACAGGTATGACTTCCTCCGGGAATAGAAATATTTTTGAAAATGCTTATTAGAACTAGTCCTTGCAATTAATAGAGAAAGGCACTCTAGAGTTTGATGGATTCTACAATTTAAAGTAGTATTTAAATGTACCTTGTAGATATTATTTTGTCTTAGGAAGATCTCTGAAATGTTTTTCACAATAACTTCATACATATTTGAAATATATAACTGTCCTTTGTCCTTCTTTTATTTATTCTTACAAAGTCCTAATCTCTTTCACCATTCCAAAAAGGATTAATACTTCATTATTTGTGTTCTTTTTTGAAATCCTTTTCCCTGTTACTTTATTCTTTGAATGTTTACTTAGCACCTACAACATGCCAGACACCATAATAAGTGTTAGAGATACAATGTGGTTGTGGTTGTCTGTGGGGGTGGGGTGGAGGTACGGGAGGGGATATGTTGTGTATATTTTTTAAAACATGCAAGCTAAAAACCAGGTCCTATTCTCTTAAGAGCTCCATTCAGGATTAACTTAAGGTTACCTTCTTAGATTTTATGTATTCTACTCCATTTTTTATTTTTTTATTTTTTTAAATGTTTTTTATTTATTTCTAGGAGAGAGAGAGAGAGAGACAGCGTGAGCAGGGGAGGGCCAGAGAGATAGGGAGTCACAGACTGAAACAGGCTCCAGGCTCTGAGCTGGCAGTCAGCACAGAGCCCGACGCGGGGCTCGAACCCACGAACCGCGAGATCATGACCTAAGCGAAAGTCGGACGCTCAACCGACTAAGCCACCCAGGCGCCCCTCTACTCCATTTTTTAAATGTTTTATTTATTTCCGAGAGAGAGAGAGAGAATGGCAACGTGAGCAGAGGAGGGTCAGAGAGAGAGGGAGACAAAGAATCTGAAGCAGACTCCAGGCTCTGAGCTCTCAGCACAGAGCCTGATGTGGGCTGGAACCCACAAACCATGAGATCACGACCTGAGCTGAAATAGGACGCTTAACCAAATGAGCCACCCAGGCGCTCCTGTATTCTACTCCTGTTATTAAATTTTAATATTATAATATGCTCACTCTTAAATATTAAACGATCTCTTAAAACACTCAACTTCAAAAAGTCTTATAAATTTCACTTATTCTCAATTTCACTATCTAAACACTGATTCTAAACTACTAGTTATTTGAATTGCCTGGTAGCTTTTAAAGAAAAATCCAAAACCCTAGACTTTTTTCTTCTGAATCAAGGTTTCTGATCATCAGCCCTATTTAGGAATAATGCTAAACCACAGACAACACAATGACTAAATTGGAACTAACATAATTTGTTTGAAGGAAAAATATGTGGAACTAAATGTGTCTTACTTCCTTTTAAATAGGTATTTAGGGGCACCTGGGTGGCTTAGTTGGCTAAGCATCCAACTTCAGCATAATCTCATGATTCATGAGTTTGAGCTCTGTGTCAGGCTCTGTGCTGACAGCGGGGAGCCAGGAGTCCGTTTCAGAGTCTGTGTCTTGTTCTGTCTCTGCCTCTGCCCTGCTCATGTTCTGTCTCTCTCTCTCTCTCTCAAAAATGAAAATAAACATTAAAGAAATGTTTAATGGGTATTTAAATTTTTTTTAATGTTTTATTTATTTCTAGGAGAGAGAGAGAGACAGCGTGAGCAGGGGAGGGTCAGAGAGAGAGGGAGTCACAGACTGAAACAGGCTCCAGGCTCCGAGCTGGCAGTCAGCACAGAGCCCGATGCGGGGCTCGTACCCACGAAACGCGAGATCATGACCTAAGCGAAAGTCGGACGCTCAACCGACTAAGCCACCCAGGCGCCCCATAATGGGTACTTAAATAAATATTTAAATATATAAGCTTCCTATAAAATACGTACCAACCTATGTACTAATTTTTTAAATTAGTGTTTCTTAGTCATAATACAACATGTATTACGTTTGCTAAAAGATGGAAGTAATTTTCAAGTGAATTTTTAAAAATCCAAGTATCACAAGTAGCTTTTTAACATGATGAGTGAAAAAGCCACCTGTGTGCTGCATTTGTTCAGTTAACCATATCTAACAAAACACCTCCTAAAAACCACAGTTAGAAACCATCAGGTGTGCCAAGCAGTATGACCCAATTTGAAAATACTGGGGTTTTATTTCGTTTTAGATTTTTGCTCTGTATGTTAATTATAACAAAGATGTGAATAATATAACACAGAGGGGTAAGTGTGTAAAGTTAGGTTAATAGAAGCTTCAACAATTGGTGCCTTCTGATTTTCCAGTGAGGATACACAGAGAGGTTAACCAACTTTCCCGGTTCCACAGTTAGTCAGTGGGAGAGCCAGCATTTGTACCTAAGCAGTCTGGCTCCAGAGCCTGCATTCTTTTTTTCTTTTCTTTTCTTTCTTTCTTTCCTTTTCTTCTCTCTTTTTTTTTTTTTTTTTTGAGAGAGAGAGAGAAAGTGAGTGAAGGGCAGAGAAAGAATTCATGAGGGCCAGAGAGAGGGAAAGAGTGAAGGGGAATCCATCCAAAGTAGGGCTCAAGCTCACCGCATGCAAAACTCAAACCCACAAACCAAAGAGATCATGACCTAAGCCCAAGTCAGATGCTTAACCAACTGAGCCATCTAGGCACCCCCAGGGCGTGCATGTTTACATGTGTAAAATCAATCTTCTGAAAAACAGATAAATAGATATATTTAGATAGATATATTTGCATCTGTTTTTATAAATATACACAGAGCAAGTATGCAAGGCAAGCATCATCCATCATAGTCAGAGATGAAGACAATGACTGTGTTCAGTCAGACTACAGAGCAACCATTTACATGACTAACTGTCCTTACCAAACCAGCAAGGATTCTAACATATTGTGTTCGACTCTTTTTCTAGATGGAAAATGCCCCTAACATGTAGCCGTGCCGGCAGTTGGAGCAGCAGTGCCAGGTCTGAGGTTGCTGAGGGAGGGCCAGCCTGGGAGGAGCTCTAGCTGACTCTAGAAGCGAGCGCACTGCCTGAGCAGTCGGATTCCCTGGCACAGATCTTTCTGCACAATCAGGTACAGCTCTCAGTGGAAAGCAGGGTCCCTAAGGCTGTCGCTTTCATTTTTTGGCTGTAGTGCAGTTTTATTTATTCTGCTGGCCATAAATAAAGACTAGTTTTATTTGGTCATAGCAAATCAAAGCCTACTTAAAAACAGAAAATATTTGGGGCACTGGGTGGCTTGGTCTGTTAAGCATCTGACTCTTGATTTTGACTCAGGTCATGATCCCAGGGTCATGTGACAGAGCTTCAGGTCAGGCTTTTCACTGAGCGTGGAGCCTGCTTGAGATTTTCTCTGCACCCCCGCCTTCTCCCACTGATGCTCTCTCTCTCAAATAAAAATAATTAATTTAAAAAACAGAAAATGTTCTAAAATATATTGAAAGTAAAAACCTGGCAGACTGAGGCCACTTTTGCAGTGGGGAACATGTACAGACATAGACAGCAGTCTAAACATAAAACACTGGAGAACACTGTATTTAGTTTCAGCAATTTCAAACATTATCTTATACAACTGATCTTACCTAGTGTATCTTACAACAGAAGTTAACATTTTTCAACGTCCTATGACAGAAGATATGAATGCTGCACTACAGCAAGTGACTGCAGTCAAAGATAATGCCATTTACCTCTTCTGCCGTCCAGAAGGATGCCTGTGCCTTTTTATACATTTTCCAAATGTCAGGGTACTGGATTGGAAAGATGACAAATCGGCGAGAACTCTTCCGAAGCAGTGGCTCTTCATTTGACTTCACTTCATTGTCATTGGAATCTGAAGACAACCTCTTTGGAAAATAAAATATGAACACCCACTTTGTGTAGACATTACCTCTTTATACATACGTAAACACCCATTTGGGGGAGTTAGAGAGACAGCACAGGATGAGGAGCCCATCTGCCTGGGCTAAATCCTTGACTACTATTTGGTACCTGGTTAATAATAGTGTTTGGTTAGTTCTGTGACCACAGAAAGTTGCTTAACTTCTCTGAGCCTTGGTTTTTCCTTATCAGTAAAATAACACTTAACTCGCAGGTTAATCTTAATGGTTAAAAGTGTTTTAAATTGACCCTGGTGCATAAAGAGCACTCAACAAAATTGTCATTATTGCTACTTTAAGGATAAGCACAAAACTGGATCCATTTCTTATTTTAATGCTTTTTTTCCTAATCTGAACTATTAGAATACTTACCTGAAAACTCCTTACCAACAATTTATTAACCTTTGTTCATCTGAACCCTCCCACTTATCAATTGGTTATTACTATATACTTGTTAACATTACTACAGATGGTCTGCACTGTGGGCTGGCTGAAAGCTTTGTGGCATTGGTTGAGAAGCACACACCTATATACATACAACTTGGAAATGATGGCATCCCAGTAGGGCACAGTACCAGGTATTTTCTTTTAACAGTCAGCAAGAGTATCAGAAGAGTTGTGCCTTGTACGAGAATGACTATATACAAAGTATATACAAATAGGCTTTAAAAAAATGGCTAAATCAAGGTTATTGGGATACATTTCTATTCCAGACTCCTAACTCAAACTGTCTCTTTTTCTCCAGTGCCAGGCCCATCATGTTCCTTCGTCCTTAGCATTGCTTCCACCAACCACAACTCTCCGAAGCAAGTGTGCAGTCACAGATGAAAATAAAGCAAAGCAAGATGCGAAAAAGGCGCAAAATTGAAGCCCAAGGCTCTACCAATACAGGTAGGGCCCTTATACACTGCACAAATACTGCCACTATAGTATAGACTCTTGTTTTTATTTTGCTTGTTTATTTATGTTATTTTTTACACTGTCTTATTTGTAACTACTTATTTGAAGGTGTAGGCTTCCCCAGATAAAGCACTTGAGCCCTGGGGAGTAGAAAGCACTTTTTCCACTATTGTGATGTTCCCAGAGAACTGTGAGGTCAAGCATAACATCAATACACATTAGCTACGTAAGTGGGTGGGCTGCTAATTTCTTTTTAAAATCCTGTGCTCAAATGACTGGATACCTTTAGAATTTAACATAAGACCACAACGCATCAGTGAGATAACCTAATAACCACTCAAATCAAGCTTTTTCTGAGTGCCCCACATTTGCCTCTCCCCTTTTACCCTGAAGGCCTGGATTTGGTCCCTAACATAGCACACTGCTCACTGCAATTTAATTCCTTGTTATTCATCTGTAGTCTCTACACTATGCTTCTTGAGAGTAAAAACTAACTTTACTCTGTAGAATCCCCAGAACCTACCACAGTACCTGGGATTTAGTTGATATTTATTCCCCAAATATTCAAGCAAATGTTTAAAATGGAAGTTGTTTTTTGTTTGTGTTGCCTTTATATATATATTTTATCACAGTTATATATTGGGAGCTGAAATTCTTTGTCTTCAATGTATTTGCTATGTGACCCATCATAAGCAACCATTTGGCACCAAGCACCCTGGCCCTGAAAGGAGTTTTTAAATGCTGATTAATTGATCAATGTCAGAATCTTTGAAAACTGCTGAAGACTAGCACCTTTAAATGAGAATGAAAGTCACATTTGTACATATATTCTTCCTATTCCATTCTGATAAATTGTGGATTATTGAGAGAAGTAGTTGAATTAGGAGGGTGTTATGAAAGGGTTTGCATTGTGAAGAGAGGTGGGTTTAATCAACAAAAACCTCTGAATTGGACTAGAAATGACACATTGCTTATTTTCATGATGCTTAAAAAAAATCTACACACATTTTAATATAATGTCAGGAAGGCCATATATCCCCAGAGCTCTAGGCTTTCTAGACTATCCTCTATGGACCTGGGCTAAAAATTTTACAAGAGAAAACAATGTGAAAAAAGGCATGATGGCATGTCACACTTTTAAAGAATTGAAGTAACGTTCTTAACTGTAGAACACATGAAATTAATAGGCAATTTTAAAAAACAACAAAAACAAAAAACCTGTAATCATTTGTATTTGTTTTTCAGGAGTGAACCAAGATTTTTTTTTCAAAACAAAAAGGATAAAACAAGATTACAAGAGGAATAATAATACAGTAGAAGCCCTTTAATTCAAAGTGATCCAAACTAATAGAAATTGGCTAAAGGAAGGAAGGAATCATAAGAAAATGATATATGCTGGGGTGACTGGGTGGCTCAGTCGGTTAAGTGTCCGATTTTGGCTCAGGTCATAATCTCATGGTTCATGAGTTCAAGCCCACGTCAGGCTCTCTGCTGACAGCTCAGAGCCTGGAGCCTGCTTCAGATTCTTTGTCTCCCTTTCTCTCTGCCCCTCCCCCCCTCTAAAAAATAAACATTAAAAAATTAAAAAGAAAAAAAATGATATATGCCTTAAACTATTTAACTTAAAACATAATTTACATTTACTTACTCATTTTCTGCTATAAAGTCAAAGCTTTTTGTTGTTAATCTGGCTCACTGATTGGACTCCCAAGTCTTTCTGACATAAACACAATATAACACATCACTTACACTTTCTAGTTTTAACATACTTAAGGTGGAACACTCCCAGTGCAGAGTCCTTATCTCTTATAGGAATCCCTTTTTGTACTTGTCTTACTTACACCTAATTCTACAGAATGTGTTTTTAACAACTCATATTTACTGAGTTTTCCAAAGCTTTCAACTTAAGTTCTCACAGAAACAACATTAAACAGGGGCACCTGGGTGGCTCAGTCAGTTAAGCATCCGACTTCGGCTCAGGTTATGATCTCACGGTTCATGGGTTTGAGCCCCATGTCGGGCTCTGTGCTGACAGCTAGCTCAGAGCCTGAAGCCTGCTTCTGATTCTGTATTTCCCTCTCTCTCTGACCCTCCCCTGCTCACGCCGCCACTCTCTCTCTCCTAGAAATAAATAAAACATTAAAAAAAAAAAAACCTCAACATTAAACACAATTTATACATTTAATTAAATTATAATAATTATAATACAAATACACTAGGTATTATAAATAAGATTGGAAATAAGACAACTGATTTGGTAAGGTATAACTCAATCAGCGAAACAGAAGTATGTGGGTGCATCAGAGAAGAATCTACTACTTATGCATTCTAAAGCCAATGGCTATCCACATATTTTATAGGGCTGGTAAATCCACAGGACTGGCTAGTAGTAAATTGAGTAAGAAAACTTTGATAAGGGACTCCTGGGCAGCTTAGTCGGTTGAGCATTCGACTTTAGCTCAGGTCACAATCTCATATGTGGTTTGTCAGTTTGAGCCCTGAACTGGGCTCTCCTGCTGTCAACATGGAGTCTGCTTCAGATCCTCTGTCTCCCTCTTTCTCTGCCCCTCTCCTGCTCACCTGCCATCTCTCCCTCAAAATATATAAAAATTTTAAAAAAGAACTTGTAATATATAAAGAAATTGTTTGCTAAGTTTGGTATAAATCTTCACTTACCATCTGTACCCCAGTTCATTTTTTTTTTAAATTTTTTTAATGTTTTATTTATTTCCAGGAGAGAGAGAGAGAGAGACAGCGTGAGCAGCGGAGGGTCAGACAGAGAGGGTGTCACAGACTCTGAAATAGGCTCCAGGCTCTGAGCTGGCAGTCAGCACAGAGCCCGACGCGAGGCTCGAACCCACGAACCGCGAGATCATGACCTAAGTGAAAGTCGGACGCTTAACCGACTAAGCCACCCAGGCGTCCCCATCTGTACCCCAGTTCAAAAGGATGAGTTCATCAAAACAGCCTCACTATTCTATTAACTGATTTTATAAGTAATGTTCTACACATTAACTTAAGTAAAACTATACTAATAAAACAAAGGTGCATTTCATCAATTAGTGTTGGGCTTAAATTTTATCTGGAAAATACACTAGGTATTAAGCCCATGGGAAGAGGGCTGTCAGTGTAAATATATATGAATTTTGCCACAGTGATTTTTCTATAGTCATTCTGATACAACTGTTTTGATACTTTCTTTTTTACCTCGAGGTCATCATTCTGCTGAAATGAAACAAGCAAAAAATTTTAACTTTTCACTTTCAAAATATGTACTCTGTCTCTAAGCTTTATCTGAAGTTAAGGTGGGTATGGATTTTGCATATTTAGTGGCTATTAAGATGCTGGATTTCAAAAAAATTTGGATGTCAAGGTGTTCTGTTTTGATATATAACATCTCAGCACCTGGTCTCTATCACATAGACTATTGGGAGACTTAGAAAGTTTTTTAATTAATCCTTTTTTTAAAATGTTTATTTATATTGGGCAGGAGGGGCAGAGAAAGAAGAGGACAACAGAATCCGAAGCAGGCTCCAGGCCCTGAGCTGTCAGCACAGAGCCCGACATGGGGCTGGAATTCACCAACCGTGAGATCATGACCTGAGCTGAAGTCTGATGCTCAACCGACTGAGCCACCCAGGTGCCCCAAGACTTAGAAAGTTTTTAATTAGGCAAGAGACATAATCAGATCTTTTAAGATCGCTTTTCCAGAAATCTGATCATATTAGGAGAGAAATTGCAGGTGGAGAGAACAATTAAAAGATTACTACACTACCCATATCCTGTCTGACCTAAGGTACCAGCAGTAGAAACACAAAAGAAGACTGCTTTAAGAGACCGTCAAGAATTAATCATTCTTGTTACAAATTTGGATTCTAGGTAACAGGATAAGGAAGAGTTGAAGAAGCCCTTGATGTGTCCAGCAACTGGATGATCATAACAAGAAATGAGAGACAGGGAAAGTGCTCAGCATCTGGAGAGTAACTGAATAAGTCAGACAAAAAGTCTTGCTTCTCACATTAGATGTTTAACAAAAGCTTAATTTGAATGAACTCCATCACCAACCCAAGTCATAACAACAATAAAGAGTTGCAAACACCAATAGTCTTTAAAAGGTCAACTTGGTCGATAAAAAACCTAATTTGTTCAGTTTGAAGATATCCAGAAGGCAGGCAGCTAAAAATATAACACTGCGGCAGAGGAGTGGTGGTGACCTATCCCGTTAGTAGTCACCAAAGGGATTATCCAGGGAGAACATCTAGAGAAGCCGCCCGGCTGAGGATGCTGCCTACAGAACGCAGACATTGAAAGGACAGATGGAAGAGGAGCCAGCTGGGATTAAAAGTGGCTGAGATGAATGTAGGACAATCAAAATCAAAGACAGAAGTGATCTGATTTGGCTAAAGCCATCCCTGTCAACAGATGAAACAGAGAACTGTAAAGGATCCACACTCTGGATATCAATCAGGTTAACAGGGTAGGAATTAATTGCATGGGCCAAAGATTTTCAAACATCTGCGGGACCCAGAGGCTCATATTCCAACTCCCACCACTTGCTCTCTAGCTCCCAGGTACTGGCATTCAACGTGGGACAGTCTGAAAATCATTCCCGTAGATGGTCATGGAGAGTTTCCAAACATGAATAGGAGTGGAATTAGGAGGATTCATTGGTTATCTATGTGCACAATGAGGTGGAAAAGAAAAAAAAACAAACCCTAGATTTTGGTAGCAACTATGGTATTGATCTCAGAGGTGCAAATAGCAGCCTGAGTTAAGATGTGGTGGTTAGCATGAAAAATCTTCTTTAACAGGGCTTTGGCAGCCTAAGGAATTGAGCAGTTTTGATGGGAATTGAGGTCCTCTCAAGAATTTTTACTTGGGAGGAGTGACACAGACGTACTAGTTTAGTGAAGGATTGATTTAGAAATGGTAAAAAAGATTAAACAAGACAGAAGGTAGACAATTTTTTGTAGCTGCACAGGTATGAAGTGATAATGATAAGACCCTAAAAAAAGTTCCACACGGGCATTCCTTGGCAACATTCCACGGTCTCATCCAGAAAGGTGACTCTAATTCCTGCCTGCCTTAGTTTCTGGTCACTTCATCACAACAGGACATGCCAGGGCAGATTCCCCAGCTAGCCCTCACCATTCACTGGTCTAGGCTGGCATCCTACAAGGACCCTCCCTCCCAACCAGCCCCAATCCCACCACTTTCATTTGTTTCCCTTGGCCTCAAGAAGATTGAGTGAAGATAACTATTTGGATGCTGATACAGTCATATACTACTTGTATTTACCCAGGTGTCACTTTCATTTTCATTTCTATTCCCACCAGATCTGATAAAACAGAATTACTGGCCCACAAGCAACAACTTGGTTTTAAGCCCTGCTCTGCTCTTCAATCATATGGTCCTGGGTATGTCATTTATCTTTTCTGGCCTAAAACTTCTTACCTTAAAAACAGTACTATCAATTAGATTAATGACAGCTAACTTTGAGAAACTGAAGAAAGCCAAGGACCCCTTCTCAGGAGATTCATATGTGCACATACAAAATCTATAAACTCCAGGAGATTCATAAACCCTCTTAAAGCCCATCTATGAGTACCTTAAGGCAGTGTTTCTTAAAATATGTGAACCAGAATCCTGAAGTGCTTGTTAAAAATGCGGGCCCAGATCCATCCCAAGAGATTTTGATTCACTGCATCTGGAAGGTAGGCCCTGTAATTTACACTTTTTACAACTCCAGTTGGTTCTAATGCAGGTGGCCCATGCTGCACCATCATATCTAGAGAAACGAAGTGCTTAAGCCATCCTTGCATCTCAAGTTAAAACTTTTGGACCAGATGCTCACTAGAATTCATTCCAGAGCTACGATTCTGCTTCTGTCTTTGTGGGCCTGTGTCATCAAGAGAGGGATAATAAATAAAAGTTAACTTCTAGGTCTTAAGTCTGAATGACTGCTGGTGCCATTAGCAAAAAAAGAAAAATCTGAATTATCCTTTTGGTGTGGGGATATTGGTAATCAATGTATTTGTTTCAAAGAGGCAAGGAAAAGTTTAAGGGATATTTACAAGTTGTTAATTAGTTACTAAATGTTTACAAAATCAAAATCAAATCAAATAAAACCCCAAATCTGGACTCTACAACTTTCTAAAGAAATGTAGGGCTAAGTATGAGTCTCTGAAAGCTGAAACTTAAAACAAAGATACCACATACAGCAACAGGTTCAAGATAAATACAAAAAATATTTCTCTTGTACACAAATGGTTTACAAGGATTTGTGAAATGACAGGGTATAAAAATGATAAAGCAACAATTTTAACTACCCTACAATAGTCTAACAAACTGATTTACTGTTATTGTGTACTTCTATTATAGAAGCAGAAAATAAACATGTTAACTTAGGTGTTGTGAGGCACCCACAACTTCCCTGGCACTTTGCATAAAACCTTTTACTTAATTCTCTGTGAAAGAAGTATCACTTCCACTGTATAAATGAAGAAAGTGACACCTCATAGAGTCACAGCTAGTAAAGTGGCCCAGTCTGAGCAAATCTGGCCTCCTAATCTGATGTTTTTCATTGTTGTGAGGATTTCGCGTCGCCCTTCTACCTCATCACCACCACCCCATCCACCTGTGTCAGTTTCCGCACGCGTCCTCCAACTCCTTGTAAACATCCCAGAAATGGGATACATTTCTCCAGGAGATCCACCTGTCTTCGTTCCTTGCCTGGGTTTCCTTAGCCAGGGCTCCAGACACGCAAGCATGGGGGGGGTGTCTTCAGCCCGGCCTGAAACCTCAGAGCGTTGCCCTTGGCTGGCCCCGGAGCAGAACAGCGGAGCAGAAACTCGGCTCCCTCTTCACCCCTCCCCTGGGACGGCCTCCCGGGCACTCACAACCACGAAACCAGGCTGCGGCGAGGGCTCGCGACCGGGCCTGCGCTGGGGTGCAGACCGCAACGGGTAAAATTTCCTACAGCTGTCCTGCACCTTGCAGGTCCCCGCTGCAATCTGCAACCTAAAGGCCAGGCGTGACTGGGGGGCGGGACAGGCATCAGCAACATTTACCTCATCCAGCTCGGGCCTGGCCGCTTCCGGCCTTTCCGGGTCACCCATCGCGCAGATTCCGCCAGAGCTACGGGAGCTGAACCAACAGAGAGCCGCGGACCACCTCCAACTCTGACAGGACCCAAGTGGCCCACTGGCCCACTGAGTCCGCCCCGCCTCCAGCTGCACAGACCCCTCCTACTCCCGCCGGCCCAGCTTTCTCGCCGAAGGATTGAACAACTCCTCCGGCACGGGCCTGGCCCTACCTCCCTGCCTCAGGGACCCGCCTACTCTGGCCGGCCCCGCCTCCCGCTTGCGGCCTGCGGACATCTCTCGGCCTCGACCAACCCCGCACCAACCGTTGCGCGGACCCCGCCTCCCGCCTGCCCAGTGAGGGACTCCCAGCACCTGCCGTCCCCGCCTCCCGAGTCGTGGGGTCCCGCCCACTCCACGAGGCCCCGCCCACCACCCTTCCCGGCTCCGCCTCCCTCCAGCCCCCAGCCGAACTAGCCCGGAACCCGCGAGCCTCGCCTACTGGCTCGCGGCGTGAGGGATTCGGCCTGCTGCTTTCGGCCTCGCCCGCCTGGAGGGCTCCGGGCTCTACTGGTACCGGAGGTGCCCGGACACGCCTGGTCACCTCTCCGAGTCAAGATTCCCCAGCTAGCGCTCGCCGTGCCTCAAGAACACGGTATGTCGCGTTAAGTCGGCCTGTCCTGAGAGACTGCCGGGGGTCGGGGGGCGGTAAGACCACTCTGGAGGAGGAGAAGCGCTAGTCGCCTGTGGAGCGGTGGTGGGCAAAGCCCCACTATTGGTTTAAAAAGAAAAGCGCACTGTTAAAAAATTAGTGGGGAGGCAAGGGCGCCTTGTTTTGTATTTCGGCAACCGAAAAGAAGCGGTTGAGGGAAAAGTGTGTTTGTGAATGGGGTAGGTGGGGCTTGAGAGTGAGGGGGGAAGGACTCAAAATGTGGTGGAAGCCCTGTGACATTGCTTCAGCAGACTCAGCTTTTGGAAGTAGCTGTCGGGCTCTTACAAAGGGGGCGTTATGCGGAGCACGGCTGTGAGGCTGTCCCTTCATCCTCGGGACACGCCGGTTGCCCCTCCCCCTGCAGCCGCGCCGCCTGGGGGTAAATCACTGAGGGTAATTAACTCGAGAGCGGCGGACTGCGCTGCCTCCCGGAGAGATCTCTGCCAGGCTGAAAAGTTGAAGTGGTGGAGAGAGGAGATTCCCCCCCCTCCCTGTGTCAGGGGCAATTAGGCCGCGTGCTGATTGCCACAATACTGTGATTGAACGACTCCTACCCATGTCTCGGGGGAACGCTTCTGAAGAGAACTACAACAGAAAGAAAGCATAGTTTGGTCTAGCAAATAAAAGCGAGGTGAAAGGGGTGAAGGAGCTTGAAGCTGAGATATTAAAGGAACCTGGAACAACAAACAGCATGCCTTGAACAACATGCGCCTGTTCTGTGGATAGCCTGTGGGGGGCATGGTAAGATAGGATCGAAAATGAAGCTTGGAAAATGCCTCATAGCTCTCTTTCTTTTTTAATGCTTACTATTTATTTTTGAGAGACAGAGCAGGAGCAGGGAAGGGGCAGAGAGAGAGGGAGACACAGAATCCAAAGCAGGCTTCAGGCTCTGAGCTGTCAGCACAGAGCTTGATGTGGTGCTTGAACCCATAAGCCATGGGATCATGTCCTGAGCCGAAGTCGGAAGCTTAACAGACTGAGCCACCCAGATGCCCCCTGACAGCTCTTTCTAAAACCTGCCCTAGAGTCAGGCATGGGAGTTATCCTTTTTCAGGCAATTATTAGGGGTCAAGTACTAAGGAAAAATTTTTTACATATATTAACTTTAAATAATAGCTAAATTTTGTGAGGAAACCCCGAATCTTAAAGAACTCATATAATTTATCATCGGCCATATGGCAAATAAACTAAGAGCAAAGGTTCTATCATTTAATTAAGGTCGTCAAGCAATAGGTCTACTATATGTCAGTTATCGTATTTGCCATTGAAGATACAAAAATGAATGAACTTAGTGAAAAAGATCCTGGAGCTGTATCATCTCGGGCATGAGTTCTAGCTCTCCCATTTATTAACTGTGCTACCTTGGACAAGTTACTTAGCCTCTGTGAGACTCAGTTTCCTCACCTGTAGGATAAGAATAATAATTGCTTCCTAATAAGATTGTTGTGTGAATTTAATGATGCATTACTTGTAAAACATTTCATGGGGTGGGAAATTGTAGCGGTAGCTTCCAAGCACACTTATGCTACTAATTAGGCCATCCTAGAGGTCATGGAAAAGAAAAGATTGAGATCAAACTGAATTGTTTGAACTACACGGTTTATTAATGTAAAATTTCCATCAAGGGGAAAGAGATGAGGTAGCTGACATATTTAAGATGGGGGGAAGGAGTGGAAGGAAGGACCCTACTCTCCAAATCTGAAGGTTCCTCAAAGTTCATATATCCTGGCCTTGCTGCATCAGCTTTCCTGACAGGTGGTGTAGTTAAGAACAGTTAAGGATTAGGAAGGGTTCTCAACAGAAGATTAAGTCAACACATGTTCTTTTAGAGAGATGCAAGAGTGAGTAGGCCTGCTCACAGGTGTAACTTGCCATAAATTAACCCTCTGAGTATCTACGAGTTTTATCTGTTTCTTGGGAAGAGCCCTTGTGGGGCCAAAATGGATGTCACCAATTGGTGGCTGATTTAGGGATAAAAGAGTTGTCAATCTAGAAGTGGCATAATCTCTACCTTATGCATATTTAGGATCTACTGACTCCTTCAGCCATTTCTATCTGTGACATTCATTTATTCCATTATTTTTATATATGTTCAACATGATTATGTTCCATTTATTTTGTCTTTAACATGCCTTATAGGTTAAAAACATATTTACTATTTATGCTTTAAAAAATTTTTTTTAATTTATTTTGAGAGAGAGAGTGAGAGAGCGAATGAGCAGGGTAGGGGTAGAGAGAGGGAATCACAAGCAGTCTCAGCACCATCAGTGTAGAGCCTGATGTGGAGCTGGATCTCAGGAACCATGAGGTCCTGACCAGAGCCAAAATGAAGAGTCAGACACAAGTGACTGAGCCACCCACATGCTCCTCTACTGTTTATACTTAAGATATCTTATGAATCTCCTTATGTCTTACAAGCCAGTTGCTCCAACACTTAGTTTCCTTCCATGGAAGTTTCCTTCCATTTTTACAGCAGAATTGACTAATCTTAGCATAGCAAAAACACATTACAGTGCTTTTAACAGTGCCTAGTGCATAATAGGCAGTATGTATTAGTTTCTCTCAAGATGTTTAGAATTAATAGGGCAGATATAAAATGTATAACTGAAAGATCTCTGGGAATAAGGATTCTACATCTTCATATAGTCACTGCGGCGTATTTTCCAGGAATACCCACAACAATATTATTGATCCTACATGCTGTTCCAGAACTTTGATACCCTCCCATCAAAAGATGGAGTCTAATTACTCTTCTGTGGTATACATGTTTGTGTCCCCCAAAATCCTAATGTCCAAGGTAATGGTTTTAAGTGGTAGGGTTTTGGGAGGTGATTAATTAGATCATGAGAGTAGAGTTTTCATGAATGGAATTAGTACCCTTAGATTGTTTTGGGTGTGTGTGTGTGTGTGTGTTTGCTTGCTATTGAGTTATAGGAGTTCTTTGTATATTTTGGATATTAACCCCTTAAAAAGAATTGCAAATATTTTCTCTCATCCAATAGGTTGCCTTTTCATTTTGTTGTTGGATTCCTTTGCAGAAGCTTTTTAGCTTCTTTATTTGAGGGTTTGTTGCTTTTGCTTTTGGTGTCAGATCCAAAAAAAATCATTCATTAAGACTGATGTTACGGAGCTTACCACTTATGTTTTCTTCTAGAGTTACATGGTTTCAGCTCTTATGTTCAAGTCTTTAATCCACTTTAACTTAATTTTTTGTGGATGGTATAAGATAGTGGACCAGTGTCATTCACTTGCATGCGGCTGTCCAGGTATGCCAAAACCATTTATTGGAGTGACTGTCCTTTACCCATTGTATATTCTTGGATCTATTTTTTATAAATTTATTTACCGTATATGCATAGGTTTATTTTTGGTTGCTCTATTCTTTGTTGATCTATGTATCTGTTTTATGTGAATACCATACTGTTTTGATTATATGCACTTTGTAATTTAGTTTGAGATCAGGGAATGTGATGCCTCCAGTTTTGTTCTTTGTCAAGATTGCTTTGGCTATTTGTAGTTCCATTCAAATTTTAGATTTGTTTGTTCTATTTCTGTGAAATGTGCCATTGGAAATTTGATACAGATTGCATTGAATATGTAGTTTGCTTTGAGTAGTATAGACATTTTAATATTATTCTTCCAATCCATGAGGGCAAAGTGTCTTTCCATTTATATGTATCTTTATTTTCTTTCATTAATGTCTTACGGTTTTCAGCATATAGGTCTTTCACTTTCTTGGTTAAATTTATTCCTAGGTCATTATTCTTTTTGGTGCAGTTGTAAATGAGACTGTTTTCTAATTTCTCATTTTGGTAGTTCATTAATATTGTATAGAAGCACAACAGATTTCTGTATATTAACTTTATATCCTGCAGCTTCATTGAATTTGTTTACTCCAATACTTTTGTTGGTGGAGTCCTCAGTGTTTTCTATATATAACGTCATGTCATGATAGTGAATTTTATTTCTTTCTGATTTGGATGGTATTCATTTTCTTAATTGTTCCAGCTAGGACTTCCAATACTGTTTACAATATTAGCTGGGGGCCTGTCATATATGGCCTTTATTATGTTGATGTGTGTTTCCTTTATATTCACTTTGAGAGTTTTTATCATAAGTGGATGTTGAATTTTTTGTCAAATGCTTTTTCTCCCTCTGCATTATGTAGATGATCATATGATTTTTGTATTTCATTTTGTTACTTTGTTGTATCACATTGATTTTGCAGATGTTGAACCATGCTTACATTGCTAGAATAGGTCTCACTTGATCTAGATGTATACTTTTTTAAATGTATTTTAATTTGCTAACATTTTATTGAGAACTTTTCCTTTTATGTTCAGCAAGGATATTGGTCTGTAATTTTCTTGTGGTGTCCCTGTCTGGTTTTAGTTTCAGGGTAATGCTAGTCTCGTGAAATGAGTTTGGAAGAGTTCCCTCCTCTTTTTGGGTAGAGTTTGTGGAGAATTGGTATTAATTCCTCTTTGAATGTTGGTAGAATTCCCCTGTGAAACTGTCCAGGATTTTTGTTTCTTGGGAAGTTTTTGATTACTGAGTCAACCTCCTTACTAGTGATTGGTCTGTTGAGATTTTCTATTTTTTCATGATTTAGTCTTGGTAGAGTATATGTTTCTAGGAATCTATCCATTTCTTCTAGATTCTCAAATTTGTTGGCATATAATTGTTCAGATACAGTAGTCTCTTATGATCCTTTGTATGTCTGTGAAATCAGTTTTAACATCTTTTTCTTTTTTTTTTTTTTTTTACAAATAGTTTATTGTCAAATTAGTTTCCACATAACACCCAGTGCTCATCCCCCCAAGTGCCCTCCTCCATGCCCCTCCCTCTCCCCCCTTTCATTTCTGATTTTATTTTATTTGAGTCTTCTTTCTTTTTTTGCTTGGTGAGTCTAGCTAAAGGTTTATCAATTTTATGTATCTTTTCAAAGAACCAGTTCTTAGTTTCATTGATCTTCTTTCTTTTTAGTCTGTATTTCATTTATTTCTGCTGTGATTTTTCTTATTTCCTTCCTTCTGCTAACTTTGAGTTTTGTTTTTTCTTTTTCTAGTTCTTTGAGGTATAAGCTTATATTATTTGAGGTGTGTTTTTTTTTTTTTTAAGACAGTAGATTGAACAGCTAGGATGCATTTTTTAAACTTTTTTTTTTTTTATGTTTATTTAGTTTTGAGAGAGAGAGAGAGTATAAGCAGGGGAGGGGCAGAGAGAGAGGGAGACACAGAATACAAAGCAGTCTCCAGGCTCTTAAGCTGTCAGCCCAGAGCCCGAAGCGGGGCTCAAACCCATGAACCCAGGAGATCATGACCTGAGCTCAAGTCAGCTGCTTAACTGACTGAGCCACCCAAGTGCCCCTGTTTATTTGCGATTTGTCTTTTTTTTTTTTTTTTTTTGATAGAGCAAGAGATCATGAGAAGGAAAGAGGGACAGAGGGAGAGGGAAAGAGAGGGAGAATCTCAAACAGACCCCATGCTCAGTTCAGAGCCCAACACGGGGCTCGATCTCACAACCCTGGGATCATGACCTGAGCTGAAACCAAGAGTCAGATGTTCAACTAATTGAGCCACTCAGGGACCCCTCATTTCTTGATGTAGGTAATTATCACTGTGAACTTCCCTCTTAGAAGCACTGTATGCTGTATCCCATAAATTTTCATGTTGTATTTTCATTTGTCTCAAGATATTTTTTAAATTAATTTACTTTTAATTGAAATATAATTGACATACAGTATTAATTTCAGACATACAACATTGTGATTCAACATTTATATACATTATGAAAATGCTCAAAACAGTGAATATCATTACCATCTGTCACCATACAAAGTTATTACATTATTATTGACTGTATTCCATATGCTGTATTTTTCATCCCTGTGACTGCCTTATTTTATAACTGAAAGTTTGTACTTCTTAATCCGTTTGCCCATTTTGCCCATCCCTTTACCCCCAACAACCACCAGTTTATTCTCTGTATTTATGAGTCTGTTTCTGTTTTGATTGTTTTTTAGATTCTACATGTATGTGAAATTATATAGCATTTGGTTTTGTCTGACTTATTTCACTTAGCATAATACCCTTTAGGCCCAATCATTTGGCATAAATGCAAGATTTCATTCATTTTTATGGCTGAGTAATACTCCATTGTATATATACTACCAGACTTTCTTTATCCATTCATCCATTGATAAACACTTGGGCAGCTTCCATATCTTGTCTATTTTATATAATGATGCAATGAACAAAGGGGTGTATATATATTTTCAAATTAGTGTTTTTGTTGTCTTTGGGTAAATTCCCAGAAGTGGAACTGCTATATTGTATTTTTTTAAAATCTTTTGAGGAACTTCCTTAGTGCTTTCCATAATAGCTACACCAATTTACATTCCACCAATAGTACACAAGGGTTCCCTTTTTTTCCATATCCTCACCAACACTTGTTATTGTCTTTTGATACTAGCTGTTCTGACAGATGTGAGGTGCTAGCTCATTATGGTTTTGATTTTCATTTCCCTGATGATTAGCGATGTTGAGCATCTTTTTATTTTTTTATGTTTATTTTTTTTTTTGAGAGAGAGAGAGAGAGAAAGAGAGAGCAAGCAGGGGAGAAGAAGAGAGAGAGGGAGACACAGAATCTGAAGCAGGCCCCAGGCTCAAACTCACAAATGGCAAGATCATGACCTGAGCCAAAGTTGGCTTGAGTCACCCAGGCACCCTGAGCATCTTTT
This sequence comes from Proteles cristata cristata, assembly GCA_017311185.1. NCBI lineage: Eukaryota > Metazoa > Chordata > Mammalia > Carnivora > Hyaenidae > Proteles > Proteles cristata. The sequence goes on along the minus strand of JAESUZ010005238.1, from coordinate 127,121 downwards.
TATATCAACCATCTGTATGACTTCTTTGGAAAAATGTCTGTTCAGGTCCTCTGCCCATTTTTTAATCATGCTGTTTGTGAGTTTTTTGGTGATGGATGCAAGAGTTCTTTATATACTTTGAATTGGTCCTCTATTGGATATATCATTTATGGATCTCTTCTCCCATTCAGTAGGTTGCTTTTTCATTTTGTTGGTGGTTTCCTTTACTGTACAATCAAGATATTTTTTATTTCTCTTTTTAATTTCTTTTTAACCCATTGATTATTCAGTGGCATATTGTTTAATCTCCACATATTTGTGAATCTTTCCATTTTGTACTTGTAACTGATTTCTAGTTTTATACCATTGTCCTCAAAAGATGCTTGATATGATTTCAATCTTTTAAAATTTAAGATGTGTTGGGGTGCTTGGGTGACTCAGCTGGTTAAGCATTTGACTCTTGATCTCAGCCCGGTCTTGATCTCAGGGTCGTGAGTTCAATCAAGACTTCCACACGGGGGATGAAGACTACTTAAAAAAAAAAAAAAATTAAGATGTATTTTGTGGACTAACATATGATCTGTCCTGAAGAATGTTCTATGTGCACTTGACGAAAACATGCATTTTGTTGCTTTTGGATGTTCTGTTCTGTATATATCTGTTAAGTCCATCTAGTCTAACATGTCACTTAAAGCTGATGTTTCCTTGTTGGTTTTTCTGTCTGGGTGATTTATTAATTGATAAAAGCAGGATGTTAAAGTCCCCTACTATTACTGTATTCCTATGTCTTTCTTTTTTTTTTTTTTTTTACTTTTTTTAACATTTATTTAATTTTGAGAGACAGAGCATGATTGGGGGAGAGTCAGAGAGAAAGGGAGATACAGAATCCGAAGCAGGCTCCAGGCTCTGAGCTGTCAGCACAGAGCCCGATGCGGGGCTCGAACTCACAAACTGCAATATTGTGACCTGAGCTGAAGTCGGACACTTAGCCAACTGAGCCACCCAGGCGCCCCACCTATGTCTTTCTTTAGACATGTTAATATTTGCTTTATGGAATTAGGTGCTGCTATATTGGGTGCATAAATATTTATAAGTGTTATATTCTCTTGATGGATTAACCCCTTTTATCAGTATGTAATGCCCTTCTTTGTTTCTTATTAGTCTTTAATAAAGCCTAATCTGTTAAAAATATATCTATCAGAAAGATATAAAAATATATCTTTATTTTGGTTTCCATTTGCTTGGAATATCTTTTTCCATCTTTTCACTTTTAAAAAGTCTGTATCTTTCCTTATATTTGACTTGTAAGCAGTATATAAATGAATCTTGTTTTTATCTGTTCAGCCATTCTATGTCTTTATTTGGGGAATGTAGAGTATTAGTGCCCTTATGAAAGAGGTTTCAGAGAGGTCCCTGGCCTTTTTGCTATGTGGGGGTACAGTGAGAAGTTTATGACTCAGAAGAGGGTGCTCACTCTATCATACTGGCACCCCGCTCTGATTTCCAGCCTCTAGAACAGTAAGAAATGTTTGTTGTTTATTATTGTTTATAAACTGCCCAATCTGTGATATTTTGTTATAGCAACCATAACAAGCTAAGATACTTCCCTTTGGTTTTTTAAAAAAATATATTTATTTATTTTGAGAAAGAGAGTGATAAAGCACACGGAGAATGGGCAGAGAAACAGGGAGAGAGAGAATCCCAAGCAGGCTCCACACTGTCAGCACAGAACCCGTTGTGGGGCTTGAAATGATGAAACTGTGAGGCCATGACCTAAGCTGAAATTAAGAGTTGGATGCTTAACTGACTGAGCCACCCAGGCGCCCTGAGTTTGTTTTAAGATTGCACACATAAGATCATATGTTGTTTTTCTCTGACTTATTTCACCTAACATAGTGGTCTTAGTCACAAATGTCAGAATTTCCCCTTTTTATGGTTGAATAATATTCTGTTATATATGTATATATCACTTTCTTTATCCATTTATCTGGTCATGGAGACTTAAGTTGTCCACATACCTTCCTTGGCTGTTGTAAATAATGCTGCTATAAACATGGAGAAGGAGGTATCTCTTTGACATAGTGTTTTCATTTCCTTCACATATATTCCCAGAAGTGGAATTGGTGGCTCATTTGGTAGTTCTATTTTTAATTTTTTGAGGAACCTCCATACTGTTTTCCATCAAGACTGTACCTGTTTATTATCCCCCTAAGAGGGCACATGGGTTCCTTATTTTCTACATCCTTGCCAGTGTTTGTTATCTCTTGTGTTTTTGATGCTACTTGTTTTAACTGGTGTGAGGTAGTGTCTCGTGGTTTTGATTTGCATTTCCCTGATGATTACTGATGTTGAGCATCTTTTTTTATGTACCTATTGGCCATTCCTATGTCTTTGGAAAAATGTTCAGGTCCTTTGACCGTTTTTAAATTGAATTATTTGCTTTATTATTGAGTTGTATTAGTTCTTTATATATTTGGGATATTAATCAGATATTATCAGATATAGGGTTTGCAAATATTTTCCCCCATTCTATAGGTTGTCTTTTCATTTTGCTAATTGTTCCTTTTGCTGTGCAGCTTTTTTGTTGTATATAGTCCCTCTAGTTTTTCATTGCCAAGACCTGAGTCAAATAACTCTTCTCCTATATTTTCTTCTAGAAGCTTTATGGTTTCAAGTCTTATATTTAAGTCTTTACACTATTTCAAGGTAATTTTGTGAGTATTACAAGGCAGAAAGCTAGTTTCTTTTTTTTTTTTTTTTTTTTAACATGTGAACATACAGTCTTCCCGGCAGCATTTATTCAAAAGGTTGGTTTTTTTTCCCCCCATTGAGTATTCTTGGACCCTTTGTCAAATATTAGTTGACGCTCATTTCTGGACTCTTGATTCTGTTCCATTGGAGTGAGTGATTTTAACAAATAAAATCTATGACTTCCAAGTCTAGTTCCTAAAGTACACTACAGACAGTGTTTGCCTGGTTCTTTGTCTCTCCCTTGCCCTTGGAACTTAGGTACCATTCTATAGGAAACCAAAACCTAGCCCACCAAAGAGATGACATGGACAAGTCTATGCGATAAGGAAGTAAGGCACCCAGCCAACGGGTAGCATCAACTTCTAGATGTGTTAATGAACAAACTGTCCAAGGGTTCTAGCTCCTACTCATCAAGTCTTCTACTTGAAATCCCAGACATATTGGAATAAAGATGTCATGACTGTGTTATATCTAAATTCCTACCCCACAGAATTCATGAGCATAATAAATGGTTGTTTTATGTCACTAAATTTGAGTGTTGTTTTGCAATTACAGTACCTGGAACAGCCTCCATTCCACTCACAGAGATTTGTGTGGTAATGACCTAAGAGGGCAATTTAGCCTATGGTACAGAAAATATGTAATTTCAAGCTACTCTCAACTTATTGTGTATCATTCAATGGGTAGATCCTCATTTCTCAAATTTGATGTCTCAAACTCGAAAGTTCTCACACCCATTAAGTATTGACTTAAACTATAGGTGTTGTACTTAACTATGTACAAACATAAAGTCCAGTTATAAACTACTTAGAGCTTTATACAATTAAAAAGTAAAAATAAATGCAAACAGAGCTGTGGGAATGGGAAAATTCAAGTTTATGACATTAAGCAATGGATAATGTTTTGAGGAAACTGTATTGCCATCAGTGTGAATTTTTTAGTGACCATTAGTGCAGTGTGGTCTTTCGCATTCCAATCATGGGATGGAGGACTCTGTTTTCCCACAACAGCTCTATATTACTTGCCTTTCATGAGGAACAAATGTGTCATTTATATACTAAATTTGCCTTCTTACCTTTCAGTCATTAAAAGGAGTATTACTTGACATTAAGGCCATCACATGGTCATCCTATTAATCTGAGATATTTATTAAAAATTAAAATAAAATCTATATTTAATAAGCCATTTGTTTATCATACAGGAAGTCAGTGTGGAAAGAAAAGGCATATTTGGAGGCGGGGGTTAATTTAGAGCTAATTGGAATAGGCCAGGTACAAGATAATGCAAGCTTAAAATAAGGCTGTGGCAGTGGGGAATGCAGGAAGGAGATGTGCATGTGAGTTAAGTGGATAAATTCAAGGTGATTTGGTCAGTGTTTGGATATGAAGTATCTGGTAGAGGGATGATTCTAGGATAACTACAAGTTTCTGGTCAAGAGACTAGGCAGTTAGCAAGCCTTTCATCCATACAGGTTTAGTAGGAAAAATTTCCTATTGGTTTTGGACATGTTGAGATCATGGTGCCTGTGACAAATCCAACTGGAGGTCTCTAGCAATGTGCCACATAAGTGACAGGCTTAGCCCCTAGATCTGATCTAGCTGCCAACCTCAAAGCTATACTTAACCATACTTTACATTCACCGTAAATCATTTGTCTCAAAAGAATTGGCAAGCATTTTTGTTTAAGTACAGTATAAAAACTGCCCCCCCCCCCCAACTATTGTAGGGCAAATTGCTGACATGTCTAGGCTGACAGAATAAAGGGAGCAAGGCCCCTTTTCTTTTACTCATAAGGGTGAGAGCGCTGGAAGGACTATAGTTTTTGGTCAGTGGGATGGTACAAGACAACAATATTTCAGAGACGCAGAGCTCCAGGTGATAAAAATGAACAGTGAGGTTACAGCATTATGTTCTTAAGTTGGAGTGAAGTTGGTCACTAAAAGGTGTTCGTTCATTTATTTAATAAATATAAACATACCGAACACTGGAGAAACCAAGGTAAATGAGCCACGATTCTTAATCTTAAGGAACTTATAGAATGGGAAGTCAAGCAAATACCCTGTTCTTGAGGAGTAGAAAGGAGCATCTAAACCAGCTTTGTCAAGAGGGCAGATCAGGGAGAGCTTCTTCAGGAGGTCTTAGGGAGGTGGCTAAACCACATTCTGAAGTCTGAATAGGAATTAACCATTCCAAGATGAAGATCCATGAAGAGATTGCAGGAATGTCAAGCACTATGTGTATAGGTTCCAAGGTGACAGAGGATATAACCCATTAGAGGACTGTAAGTCTTTCAGTATAATAAAGGAACAAATAAAGATAAAGCTGTAAAACAGAATTACAGTCATGAAGGGCTTGTAGGTTGTGTTAAGGAGTCTGGACTTTAAGGGCCATGGGAAGGCAATATATTTTATTTTATTTTTTAACAATTTTTAATGTTTTTTGTCTCTTCTTTTCTGAGAGAGAGAGAGAGAGAGACAGTGTGAGCAGGGCAGGGTCAGAGAGAGAGGGAGACACAGAATCTGAAACAGTCTCCAGGCTCTGAGCTGGCTGTCAGCACAGAGCCTGACACAGGGCTTGAACCCACAAACCGTGAGATCATGACCTGAGCTGAAATCAGACACTTTACCAACTGAGCCACCCAGGCGTCCCAAGCCAATATATTTTAAACAGGTAAGTGACATGATTAATATGCATCTTAGAAAGATTGCTGCATCTCTACATATTGAAAGGGAATGAAACAACAGAGAAATGAGTTAGGTGAAGTAATGCAGGCTGGTAATGTAGGCAAATTAGGTAGGGATTGCAGACCTGAAGAGAAGTAGGTGTATTCAAGAGATAAGGATTTAATAAGTATAAGGCTTGATGGTTAATTTGAATGTGGGGGTAAAGAAGAAGAAATTAAGCGCGATTCTATGTTTCTGATTTGGGAACTAAATAATTTATGCATAAATTGTTTTTGAGCCAGGTATCATTCTAAGTACTGGGCTTAAAAGAAGCGAACAAGGATAGAATTTCTGATAGTGTTTGCTCTTGAGGGTCACTGGAGAAGTTAAAGAATAAGCAAGTGAACTAGTTTCAGGTAGTTCTTGGAACAAGGGGGTATGAATTGTGCCCATGCCTTTGAAACTTTAAGGGTAAAGTCATAGCTGTGGGGAGGAGACTGCTGGTCCTTTGTTATTTTTATCAGCTTCCAGAGGTCTAATGAATGGTGGTATGGGAAAAAGGCAAGGAAAACCTTGGTTTTCCTTTCACTTCCTCAAATCACTTAAACTTTCAGCTGCTCTACCTAAAAAACAACGTTGGCAAGTTTTTTTCTGCCCTCGTTTAATGTTCCAAGATAAAATTACATTTAAGAATTAAGAGAATATGAGGCACCCGGGTGGCTCAGTTAGTTAAGCATCTGGCTCTTGATTTCTGCTCAGGTCATGATCTCACAGTTCATGGGATCAAGCCCACATCAGGTTCTATGCTGACAGCACGGAGCCTGCTTGGGATTTTCTCTCTCCCTCTGTCTCTGCCCCTCCCTCATGAGTGTGCACTCGCTCTTGCTGTCTCTCTCTCAAAATAAATTAAAAACATTTAAAAATATAAAATAAAAATTAAGAGAATAAATATGTTTTACAATCTTTAGGGTGCTTCCAAAAAGTTCATGTAATCAAGAAAGGTTACATGCCTAACCCAAGGATCACAGCTTTTTTTCTATTGTGCTTTACTACTTACTATAAATAACATAGTAGCTCCTTACCTATTAAACACCTTTAAGGAGTAAATTATTTCTTTCACTCAACACATATGTGGGTACTTTGTTCCATGCCCTGTATTTCCATTCACATAAATTTATTTTAAATATCCAAACCTTATCAACTTTGGAAATACCTTTTTATATAAAATGTATGGTTCTGTGCCTTCTTCCAACATTTATAGAATAGTTTTTAGTGAAATGAATAATTATCCTGAGTTGAAGTAATTATTAGTTAGCCTTGGGTGCTGATTTTGAATTTGTAGGACTGCTGGCATGTCATCTGGTGTAGCAGGCATGTTTGCAGTATTCAGGCTTGTAGCCCAGGCGTGACCTCTTGTTTGCAACCACCGTAGGAGCTTCCTGAGTGAAACCTGAAAATGGCCCGTGTTCTCAGAGGACAGAAAGAGGCAGGCCACTCCACGTTGATAGGTGGCAGTTTTAATAAAGGGAACTTACATACAAAGAGTGTCTTGGGCAGTAGCAAGAAGAGTGGATTCCTACACCCTCCCATCAAATCTTAAAGTTTATACAGAAGGGCACCTGGGTGGCTTCGGTGGTTGAGCATCCAACTTCAGCTCGGGTCCTGATCTCACAGTTTATGAGTTCAAGACACACATCAGGTGGGCTTGCTGCTATCAGCTCAGAGCCTGGAGCCTTCTTCGGATTCTGTGTCTCCCTCTCTCTGCCCCACTTCTGCTCTCTGTCAATCTCTCAAAAATAAATAAACATTTTTTTAAAGTTTATACAGGGGCTCCTGGGTGGCTGGTCAGTTGAGCGTCCGACTTTGGCTCAGGTCATGACCTTGTGGTTCATGCATTCGAGCCCCGCGTCAGGCTCTGTGCTGACAGCCAGCTCAGAGCCTGGAGCCTGTTTCAGATTCTGTGTCTCCCTCTCTCTCTGACCCTCCCCTGCTCATGCTGTGTCTCTCTCTCTTTCTCTTTCTCTTTCAGAAATAAAACATTTTTAAAAATTTTTTAAAAAGTTTATATAGAGGCTTTAACTAGTTTCAGTCATGTATATCTGCAGGTGTCCTCAACATCACAGCACTTTCTCAAGGCTATGTCCTTGGAGCATCCTCTGGGAGTGGGAAAGGCAAATGGAACCCACATTCCAAGGACAGGGGAGAGAGTGAGGAACCTCTCATTGCCCAGGCCCCACTCATGGGTCAGCTGATGGTCATGTCTTCTCAATGACCTTCACCAACATTACCAAATGTTTCTACATTAAATGGTTCCATTCTGCTGTGCTTTTTGACTGTTTGATATCTTCTTTGATTTTAATTTGCCACCTCTAATCTGTCATGAAGCAGGAATCTTATCACTCTAAGAATCAAAGCCTCTGGTTACATTATTGTAGTTGGACTTTGATTCCTGTTTTTTGAGACGCTGTTATATCTGGTTTATGTTCATGCACTCATTCCCACCCCAATCTATTTCTTGGGAATTGAGAGGTTTATTATTTTTTTATGTGGGCAAAATTCTTAAGGAAATGTAACACAAAATTTTGTGTTTGTTACTTAAAGGTACTAAATGAATACCTGGAAAGTGATAATCACATAAGCCTTGCATTTCTATAGATCATAACAGTACCTATGATTTCATTATATAAATAGTTAAATGTAGTTGGCTGTCTGAGAGCTTGAGGCATTGTTATTTGCCAAATTGCTTTCTTAGAGCTAACTTCTACTCAAAACACACATAACCAGAACCATGCTATAAGTTTGTAATAGAATGATAGTGCATTTAATCTTCATAAATAGCCAAATTTCATCTTTCCCTTGAAGAAGCATTTCAAATAGAAATATTTGGTCTGGTATCTTTTTCCTGAAGAGTTTTTACATGTATCAAAGTTGCTATGTAAAAATGCAAAGTATTGATTCAAAGACTCAATCTAGTTCAGCAACTAGAAATCAAGGATATGTTCTCAAAAAGTATTGAGGAAATTGAATTATTTTACTAAAAAAGACATTTGTTCTTTAAAAGCAAACAACTCTCTTTATAATTTATGAGAAAAGTTTAAAAAGTTTTCATGGTGTAGGGGTGCCTGGGTGGCTTAGTCAGTTAAGTGTCCGACTTTCACTTAGGTTGTGATCTCATGGTTCGTGGGTTTGAGCCCCGCGTCGGGCTCTGTGCTGACTGCCAGCTCAGAGCCTGGAGTCTGTTTCAGTCTGTGACTCCCTCTCTCTCTGACCCTCCCCTGCTCACGCTGTCTCTCTCTCTCTCTCTCTCTCTTTCTCTCCTAGAAATAAATAAATTAATTAATTTTAAAAAAGTTTTCATGGTATATAGTGCTTTTCATTTTAAGACATTTCGACTTAAAGGTAGGTGCCATGGTTGATTTTTGAAAATTCCCACATCTCCAGAATTCTACTTATTAGCCTTAGAGAAACTTACTGAATGACAAATGTTTTTTAGAAATCTTTAGCAAAAAGTACATGAATCGCTATTTTTTCATAATAGCGCAGCCAGATTCACATTGAAAAAATTCATTATTCTGTGGCTATAACACTCTGATTTATAATAAGAAATATATATTTGATCTTGGTCCCATTTCTGGCACAGAGTTCCCAAAACCCTTGAAATTCCCTAATTGATAGGAGTGATAAAGTTATCACAAAGCTGTAATCACCAAGACAGTGTAGTATTGGCACAGAAACAGACACACAGACCAGTGAAGTAGAACAGAGAAATCAGAATTGGATCCACAAATGTATGGCTAACTAATCTTTGACAAAGCAGGAAAGAGTATCCAGTGGAAAAAAGACAGTCTCTCTAGCAAATGGTCCTGAGAGAACTGGACAGCAACATGCAGAAGAATGAAACTGGACCACTTTCTTACACCATATACAAAAATAAACTCAAAATGAGTGAAAGACTTAAATGTGAGACAGGAAACCATCAAAACCCCAGAGGAGAAAGTAGCAACAACCTCTTTGATCTCAGCCTCAGCAGCTTCTACTCAACACGTCTCCAAAGGCAAGAGGAAGAAAAGCAAAAATGAACTATTGAGACCTCATCAAGATAAAAAGCTTCTGCACTGTGTAAAGAAAACAATCACAAAACTAAAAGGCAACGGAGATGGAATGAGAGAAGATATTTGCAAATGACTTATCAGAAAAAGGGATAGTATTCAAAATCTCTAAAGAACTTGACAAACTCAACACCCAAAAAACAAATAATGTAGTGAAGAATTGGGCAGAAGACATGAATAGACACTTCTTCAAAGAAGATGTCGAGATGGCCAACAGACACATGAAAAGATGCTCATCATAAATCATCATCAGGGAAATATGAATTAAAACCACATTGAGATACCACCTCACACCGGTCAGAGTGGCTAAAATTAACAATTCGGGAAACAACAGATGTTGGTGAAGATGTGGAGAAACAGGAACCCTCTTGCACTGTTGGTGGGAATGCAAACTGGTGCAGCCACTCTGGAAAACAGTGTGGAGGTTCCTCAAAAAATTAAAACTAGAATTACCCTATGACCTAGCAATAGCACTACTAGGAATTTATCCAAAGGATATAGGAATGCTGATTCGTAGGGGCACACATACCCCAATGTTTCTAGCAGCACTTTCAACAATAGCCAAATTATGGAAAGAGCCCAAATGTTCATCAACTGATGAATGGCTAAAGAAGATGTGGTTTAAATATACAATAGAATACCACTTAGCAATGAGAAAGAATGAAATCTTGCTGTTTGCAGCAATGTGGATGGAACTGGAGGGTATTATACTAAGTGAAATAAGTCAGTCAGAGAAAGACAAATATCATATGTTTTCACTCATATGTAGAATTTGAGAAAACAGAAGACCATGGGGGAAATGAAGGGGAAAAAATAGTTTCAAACAGAGAGGGAGGCAAACCATAAGAGACTCTTAAATACAGAGAACAAACTGAGGGTTGATGGGAGGCTGAGGGAGAGGGGAAAATGGGCATTCAGGAGACTTGTTGGGATGAGCACTTGGTGTTCTATGTAAGCAATGAATCATGGGAACCTACTCCCGAAGCCAAGAGCACACTGTATATACTGTATGTTAGCTGACTTGACAATAAATTAAATTAAAAAAAAATGATAAAGGTGTCTTTTGTATGTTAATGTGCTAACTTTTGGTCTGCACCTAAGGATGGTGGGTAGTTGCCAAAAGACACCATCTGATTAGAGGATTGGAAATTTCAGTCCCACTCCCTAGCCCCCACTCACCCTTTGGGAGGAGAGAGGGGCTGGGAAGTTGAATCAATCACCAATGTCCAATGATTTAGTCAACACATTTATGCAATGTGTCCACCATAAAAATGGAAAGGGACAGGGTTCTGAGAGCTTCCAGGCTGGTGAAATGTGGAGATGCAGAGTCACATGTTTGGAGAGGGCTTGAAAGCTCTGCACCCTTTCCCTACCACTGCCCTATGCTTGTCTTCTACCTGGCTGTTATATCCTTTTATAATAAACCAATGATCTAGCAAACAAAATGTTCCCCTGACTTCAGTGAGCCACTCTAGCAAATCATTAAAATCCAAGGAAGAGGTTTGCAGGAACCTCTGATGTACAGCTGACCAGTCAAAACTATAGGTAACAGGGGCGCCTGTGTGGCTTAGTCGGTTAAGCGTCCGACTTTCGCATAGGTCATGATCTCGCGGTTCGTGGGTTCGAGCCCCGCGTCGGGCTCTGTGCTGACTGCCAGCTCAGAGCCTGGAGCCTGTTTCAGTCTGTGACTCCCTCTCTCTCTGACCCTCCCCTGCTCACGCTGTCTCTCTCTCTCTCTCCTAGAAATAAATAAAAAAAATTAAAAAAAAAAAAAAAAACTATAGGTAACAATCCAAGCCTACAATTGACCTCTGAAGTGAAGGGCATTCTTGTGGGACTGAGCCCTTTACCTGTGAAATATGATGCTGTCTCCAGATAGTTAGTGTCAGAGTTGAGGTTAATTGTAGGACACCCCGTTAGCATCAGTGGATTGCTTGGTGATGTGGGGAAACACACCCCCACCCCCACCCACACACTGGAATTGGGCAGTCAGAACCTTTCATTGGTGTCAGAAGTGGGATTTGCTAGCTTGGTCACAAAAATGTTGCTTGGGAAGAGAAAAAAAATGAAATAGAGCATGAATAACCTTGGTTTCTTATATAGCCATGTGTGAACTTATGGTATGGGGTAGCAGCTGTGCTGGTACTAAGTTACTAAGGGTAAAGTTACCAACAGAATCTATAGGTGGATCCAGCTCCTGCAGAGTTGATTCACTGGATGCATGAAGTAATAGAAGCTAATAAGAAAAGGGAGAAATATTTGTTAAATAATAAAAATCTGAGTGAGTAAATTTGAAGATCTAATTGGCTTTATTCAGTGACTCATGAATCAGGCAGCATTCCATTTCTAACAAATACAAAAGAGCTCCAAAGACCTATACTAGATGGAAGGCTTTTATAAGTAGAAGGGACATGGGATAGGAAAGATCAGATTACCTCATCTTCCTTTGGGAAGTGGAAAAGGTCTGTGTGGCACATTACCCTATTGGTGCTAACCAGAAAATTAAAGACTGACAATTAAGATTGCATTCCTGGAGAAAGCTGAAACTACAGTTAGGTTAGGCATTAAGCCTTAGTTTTGTGACATGGGCTTAGTACAAGAGACTTCTTTTTGACCCTCTAGTTTCTTTTTAACAGTTTTCCCCTTTTGAGAAGACTCAGTTTAACTGAGAGATACGGTAGAAAATTAAGGCTTTAGCACTACTCTTAGCTATTACTTGCATCTTTTCTTGGTTCTTTGTGTGGTGTCCATAAGTTATGGCATTTTTGCTTATTCCCTGTGATATGCATAGATCATGGCTTTAGATTCACAACCTAGAAGTTGGTTATTCTCTTCATTCCTTTTATGATGTCCCAGTATTAGGGAGATCATTTTCTTGGTGCTTAGCAGCTACAAACATGCATGTAAAGCATTAGAGAGAATACAGTGTATGAGGGAGTTATTTTGATTATGATCAGGATAATTACTCGTGTTTTGAGTGCACTTTGGAATATGATACCTAAGATCCAAACCACTCAAAATCAAACAAATCAAAGATCCTGGTGAAGGAGTCACCCTTTAAGCCTAGTGCCTTGCTCTGTGATCTTATGTAACTGAGTTTTAACTTCACCAGAAGTATTCATGCAGATGTAGAGGTGGTGTTGGCCACAGCGCATTTACTTATTTGTTCAACTAAAAGATACTAAGAATGTCCTATCTCCAAGAGCAACTTTGGCCAGAGAGTCTAAAGATTTTTGTTGGACAGCTATTGTCTTGTCAGTGGATTATGCAATATCTTAAAGAGTTAAAGAGAGATTTCTAATCATAGTCTCGTTTACATTTACTCCTAGCCATGGAAATAGGGCTCTGCCAAAGGAAATGAATTCTGAATCATGAAAGCCTCCTGGTAGTTCCTTTCTTTTCTTCTTCTTTTTTTTTTATATGTTTAATTTTTTTATCATTTTGTTTTATCTTGTTTTGTTTCATCTTATTAAGTGTACTCTTTAATACTTGCGCCCTATTTCCTACGTTCCATCTCCCTCTGGTAACTATTAGTTTGTTCTCTATAGTTAAGAGTCTGTTTCTTGGTTTGTTTCTTTTTTCCTTTGCTTGCTTGTTTTGTTTCTTAAATTCCACACATGATGAGATCATATGGTAATTTTTTTTCTCTGACTGACTTATTTCATTAGCATTATACTCTTTAGCTCTATCCATGTTGTTGCAAACAGCAAGATTTCGTTCTTTTTTTATTGCTAAATAATATTCCATTGTATATATATATACCATATCTTTATCCATTCACCTACCAGTGGACATTTGGGCTGCTTCCATACTTTGACTGTTGTAAATAATGCTGCAGTAAATGTAGGGGTATATGTACCCTTCGAATTAGTGTTTTTGTATTTTGGTGGGTAAATACCCAGTAGTGTGATTACTAGATCATAGGGTAGTTCTATTTTTCACTTTTTTAGGAACCTCCACACTGTTTTCCAAAATGGCTGCACCAATTTGCATTCCCACCAACTGTGCAAGAAGGTTACCTTTTCTCTGCATCCTTGCCAATATTTGCTGTTTCTTGTGTTTTTTATTTTAGCCATTCTGACAGCTGTAAGATGATATCTCATTGTTTTTATTTGCATTTCTCTGATGATGAGTGATGTTGAGCATTTTTTCATGTGTCTGTTGGCCATCTGTCTTCTTTGGAGAAATCTCTGTTCATGTCTTCTGCCCATTTTTCAGTTGTCTATTTTTTGGATGTTGTATGAGTTTTGTATATATTTTGGATACTAACACTTTATCGGGTATGTTATTTGCAAATGTCTTGTCCCATTCCATGGATTGCCTTTAGTTTTATCGATTGTTTTCTTTGCTCTACAGAAGGTTTTTAGTTTGTTGTGGTCCCAAATGTGCTTTTATTTCCCTTGCCTCAAGAGGCATATCTAGAAAAGTGTTATGGCTAATACCTGACAGATTATTGCCTGTTCTTTCTTCAAGGATTTTTATGGTTTCAGGTCTCACATTTAGGTCTTTAATTCATTTTGAGTTTATTTTTGTGTATGGCCAAAGTTATCCAGTTTCATTTTACGTGTGGCTATCCAGTTTTCTCAACACCGATTGTTGATGAGACTGACTTTTTTCCATTGGATATTCTTTCCTCCTTTTTTAAAGATTAATTGGCCATATAATGGTGGGTTTATTTCTGGATTTTTTATTGTATACCATGGATCTATGTGTCTATTTTTATGCCAGTAACATACTGTTTGAATTATTACTACTTTGTAATATAACTTGAAATCTAGAATTGTGATGCCTCCAGTTTTTCTTTTTGAATATTGCTTTAGCTATTTGGGGTTTTTAGTGATTTCATACAAATTTTAGGATTGTTTATTCTAGTTTTGTGAAAAATGCTGTTGACATTTTGAGAGGGATTGGATTAAATGCACAGATAGTATAGACATTGGGGTAGTATAGACATTTTAACAATATTCTTCCAATTCATGAGCATGGGCTATCTTTCCATTTCTTTGTCATCTTCAGTTTCTTTCATCAGTGTTTTCAGAGTACAGGTCTTTCACCTCTTTGGTTAGTTTTTCCTATATATTTTGTTGTTTTTGGTGAAATTGTAAATGGGATTGTTTTCTTAATTCTCTTTCTGCTGCTTCATTATTAGTGCTTCATTCATTAGCAATGGATTTCTGTACTTTCATTTTGTATCCTGTGACCTTACTGAATTCATTTATCAGTTCTGGTAGCTTTTTGGCAGAGTCTTTAGGGTTTTCTATATATAGTATCGTGTTATATGCAAATAGTGAGAGTTTTACTTTTTTCATACCAATATGGATGCCTTTTATTTCTTTATGTTATCTCATTGCTGTGGCTAGGATTTCTAGTGCTATGTTGAATAAAAGTAGACATTCTTGTCTTTTTCCTGACCATGCTTATCATTGAGTATAATGTTGGCTGTGGGTTTTTCATATAAGGCCTTTTTTATATTGAGATATGGTCCCTATAGACCTACTTTGCAGAGTGTTTTCATACTGAATGGATGTTGTTCTTTGTCAAATGCTTTCTCTGCGTCTATAAATGATCATATGATTTTTATCCTTTCTGTTATTGATGTGATTTATTGTGTTGATTGTTTTGTGAATATTGAACTACCCTTGCATCCCAGGAATAAATCCTACTCGATAGTGGTATATATTTTTAAAATATATTTTTGGATTCAGTTTGCTAATATTTTGTTGAGGATTTTGCATTTATATTCATGACAGATATTGGCCTGTAGTTTTGTTTTTGTTTTTGTTTGTTATTTCATTTTGTTTTTTTGTGGTGTCTTTATCTGGTTTTGGTATCAGGGTGATACTGGCCTCATGCAATGAATTTGAAAGTTTTCCTTACTCTTGCATTTTTAGGAGTAGTTTGAGAAGAACGGGTATTAACTCTTCTTTAAATATTTGGTAGAATTTGCCTGTGAAGCCATCTGATCCTGGAGTTTTGCTTTGGAGAGTTTTTTGATTGATGATTCAGTGTCATTGCTGGTGTTTGGTCTGTTTAAATTTTCTATTCCTACTCTAGTTATTTTTTTAATTTTTTAATGTTTTTATTTATTTCTGAGAGAGAGAGACAGCATGAGCAGGGGAGGGTCAGAGAGAGAGAGGGAGATACAGACTCTGAAGCAGGCTTCAGGCTCTGAGCTGGCTGTCAGCACAGAGCCCAAAGCAGTGCTCGAACCCATGAACCATGAGATCATGACCTGAGCCGAAGCCGGACGCTTAGCCAAGTGAACCACCGTGGTGCCACATGTTCCTACTTTAGTTTTGGCAGTTTATAGGTTTCTGGGAATTTATCCATTTCTTCTAAGTTGCCCAGTTTGTTGGCATATAGGCTTTTGCAGTATTTTTCTATAATTGTTTGTATTTGTGGTGCTTGTTGTTGTTTCTCCTCTTACATTAGTAATTTTGTTTATTTGCGTCCTTTTTTTTCTTTGTCTTTCTAGAAGTTTATGAATTTTGTTGATCTTTGCAAAGAACAATCTCCTGATTTCATTGATTGGTGTTCTAATGTTTTTAGATTTTTGCTCTAATCTTTATTATTTCCTTTCCTTTGCTGGGTTTGATTTTTGTGTGTTGCTCTTGTTTAGCTTCTTTAGGTGTATAGTTAGATTGATTATTTAAGATTTTTCTTGCTTCTTGAGGTAGGCCTCTGTTGCTATACACTTCCCTCTTAGAACCACTTTTGTTGTGTCCCAAAGGTTTTGAACCATTATGTTTGCATTTTCAGTTGTTTCCATGTACTTTATTTCTTTTATTTGCTGGTTGACCCATTCATTGTTTAGTAGCATGTTATTTAACTTCCATGTATTTGTGGTCTTTCCAGATTTTTTCTTGTGCTTTACTTCTAGTTTTATATGTTATGGTCAGAAAAACCATGGTATGGCTTAGATCCTCTTGAATTTGTTGAGGCTTCTTTTATGACCTTATATGTGATCTGTAATGGAGAATGTTCCATGTTCATTTGAAAAGAATGTATTCTGCTGTTACAGGATGGGATGTTCAGAATACATCTGTTAAATCCATCTTGTCCAGTGTCTTATTCAAAGCCATTGTTTCCTTGTTGATTTTCTGATTAGATGATCTGTCCATTGATGTAAATGTGCTGTTAAGCCCCCTACTATTATTGTATTATTATCAATTAGTTCCTTTATGTTTGTTATTGTTTTATATATTTGAGTACTTCCAAGCTGGGGGCATAAATATTTAGAATTGTTATATCTTGTTGAATTGGCCTCTTTATCATTATATAATGTTCTTCTTTGTCTCTTGTTACAGTCTTTGTTTTAAAGCCTTTTGTCTGATATAAATATTGCTATTCTGGCTTTCTTTGGACATTCATTTGCATAATAAATGTTTCTTCATCCCTTCAATTTCTTTTTTTTTTTTTAATATTTATTTTTGATAGAGTGAGCATGAGCAGGGCAGGAGCAGAGAGAGAGGAGACAGAATCTGAAGCAGGCTCCAGCTTCTGAGCTGTCAGCACAGAGCTGGATGTGGGGCTCAAACTCACGAACTACAAAATCATGTCCTGAGCTGAAGTTAGTCGCTTAACCAAGTGAGGCACCCAGGCGTCCCGTCATCCCCTCACTTTCAATCTACAGATGTCTGTCAGTCTAAAATAAGTTTGTTTGTTTTTAATTTTAGTGTTCATTTATTTTGGAGAGGGAGAGACAGAATGTTAGCAGGAGAGGGGCAGAGAGAGGAAGACACAGAATCTGAAGCAGGCTCCAGGCTCTGAGCTGTTGGCACAAGACAGACGTGGGGCTCGAATTCACAAACTGTGAGATCATGACCTGAGCCGAAGTCAGATGCTTAATCAGCTGAACCACCCAGGTGCCCCTAAAATAAGTTTCTTACAGGCAGTAGATAGATGGGTCTTTTTTTTTTTAATTCATTCCGTCACCCTTTGTCTTTTGATTGAAATGTTAAGTCCATACACATTCACAATAATTATTGACCAGTATGTATTCATTGCTATTTTATTGCTTGTTTTATGGTTGTTTCTGAAGATTTTCTCTGATCCTTTATTTTTTCATGGTTTGCTCATTTTCTTTAGTGATATATTTGGATTTCTTTCTCTTTATTTGTATTTATTGGTAGTTTTTGATTTGTGGTTATGTTAGGTTTGTATGTAACCTCTTCTGCATATAGCAGTGTACATTAAGTTGATGGTTAAGTTTGAAACCATTTTTTACTTCTTTACTCCCCACATTTTAGGTATATGGTGTCATATTCTGTATACTTTTATGTTGTGAGTTTCTTGACTGCATTTGTTTTTTTAATAGAAATATTCATTTTTACTGCTTTTCTTTCTCCTACCTTCATATGTCATTTTTGGTCTTTCTGTCCCACTCAGAGTTCTCTTTAATATTTCTTGCAGATCTGGTTTAGTTCTCACGAACTCCTTTAGTTTTTGTTTGAGAAATTCTCTTTTTCTATACTGAACAAAAACTTTGTTAGATAGAATATTGTTGGCTGCAGGATTTCCCCTTTCACCGTTTTGAATATATCATGCCACTCCTTTCTGTCTTGGAAAGGTTCTACTTCAAAATCTGCCAATAGGCTTATATGTTTCCCTTGTATGTAACTGTCTTCTTTTGCTGCTTTTTGTTTGTTTCAAGTTTTTACTTAAATTCTAGTTAGTTGATATATAGTGTAATATTAGTTTCAGGAGTAGAATTTAATGATTCATCACTTATATATAACACCCAGTGCTCATCACAGGTGTCCTCCTTAATACCCATTATCCGTGTAACCCATCCCCCTGACCACCTCCCCTCTATCAGCCCTCAGTTTGTTCTCTATAGGTCAGAGTCTGTCATGATGCTTTTAATATTTTTTTATCACTGTATTTTGCCATTTTAATTACAATATGATTTATGTGCTTTTGTTGATTTTGTTGGTGGTTCTCTGTACCTCCTGGATCTGGATATCTGTTTCCTTCTCCAGATTAGGAAGTTTTCAGCTATTATTTCTTCAGATAAGTTCTCTGCTTCCTTTTCTCTCTCTTCTTCTGGGGCTCCTATAATACAAATGTTATTGTGTTTGATGGAGTCACTGAGCTCCGTAAGTCTGTTCTTGTCTTGCATAATTCCTTTTTCTCTCCTTTTTTCAGTTTGATTACTTTCTATTACTTTTTCTTCTAGACCATTAATTTGTTTCTCTGCCTCTTGCAGCCTGCTTTTCATTTCATCGAACGTGTTTCTCATTTTATTGAGCCTTTATCTCTGCAATGTTATTCCTTCTTTCCATGTAATGGTCTCACTGATGTCCTCAACTCTTTTCTTACATCCAATGAGTATCCTTAAAATCTTTGCTTTAAATTCTCCATCAGGCATGTTACTTATATGTTTCATTTAGATCTCTGGCTATGGCCTTGTTTTTTCATTTGGGACAAATTCCTCTGTCTTCTCATTTTGTTTAAGTCTCTGTACCTGTTTCTCTGTGTTAGGAAAGTCACCTACATCTCCTGTTTTTGAGGGTAATGGCTTTATAAAGAAAAGGTCCTGTAGCGCCCTAAAGGGTACTGTCCCCAGGGGTTGGCACTTCCCAGAGTGTCTCTAGTGTGTGCTGCATCCTCTCTGTTATTGTGTCTGGGCCACTTTATCCTTCAGGCCAGTTATCTGTAAGGTTCTCTTTGCCTGTTGTGGGTATTTGTTTTCTGGCCTGAATGTGGTGTGTTTTAACTAGGTGTCCTCTAGTCTGCTTGTGAAATGAGATGTATCACTGCCACCAAAGCCTTGCAAAACTCCCAGGTTGGGAGGTGCAGTGTTGGCAGGGGTTTGGACTGGTCTTCTGGGAGAAGGGGCCTGAGATAAGCATGACTAAGAAGGGCAGTTCCACTATAGCAAAGTGGGGGGTGAAGGGAGAGGGTTTGGTGCAAGCAACTTACGTAGCAAGTGATCACACTGTGCTTCTGCTGAAGTGTGGGGGAGGGAAATGGTGCCTGCCAGGTCCTTTTTTCCAGGAGGGGTCTCTCCATGAACACTGCTTCTTCGGGACATGCTCCAAGATGAGCAAATAACCTCCCCACTATGTGCCCTAGGTGTTCTTCAGATCACTGTTTACATGCTGTGTGTCCATAGGCTCTTTGCCCTGACTATTGTCCAAGAACAGCCCCAGTGTCCTCCAAGCTCTCCCAGAGCCAAACATGCTGACTTTTAAAACTCCAAGCTTTAAGCCCTGCTGGTTGAAAGAACTCACAAAATTCTGGCCCTCTCACTTTCCAAGCCAGTTGTTATAGGGATTCATTTTCCCTATGTGCTCCCATGTGTTGGTTTGTCTCCTGCACTTCTCTGTGGCTGTGCTTCCCACCCTACTGCAGCAGCCACAGTCTGTTTCTCTCCTAAACCACATCTCCACACTTCATACCTTCTTTGATGTGGCCTCTTCTCTGCCTTTAGTTGTGGAGTTCGTTCTGCCAATCTTCAGATGGGTTTCTGGGATATTTAGAATGACTTGATAGTTATCTAGTTGTATTTGTGGGATGAGGTGAGCCTAGAGTCCTTCTCTGTCACCATCTTCCCTTTCAGTCCACTTTTTTATTATATAGTGCCTTCCTTTATCTCTCATTACAGTTTTTGTTTTAAAGTCTGTTTTGTCCAATATAGGAATTGTTACCCCGGCTTTCTTTCGGCATCCATTTCCATGATAAATGTTTCTTCACCTCCTCACTTTCAATCTGTAGGTGTCTTTTGGTCTAAAATGAATCTTTTGTAGGCAGCATACAGATAGGTCTTGTTTTTTTTCTCCATTCTGTTACCCTATGTCTTGGATGGAGCATTCATAGTAATTATTGATTGATAGTATGTGTTGCTATTTTGTGACTTGTTTTGTGGTTGTTTCTATAGATTTTTTCTGAGCCTTTCTTGCTTGCTTTCATAGTTCGTTGGCTTTCTTTGGAATCTCCTTGGATCCCTTTCTCTCTGTTCTTTGCATATATATTACTGGTTTTTGATTTGTGGTTACCATTAGGTTTATGTATAACATCTTCCGCATATAGCAATCTATGTTAACTTGATGGTTGCTTAAGTTTGAACCCATTCTTTATTCCTTTCCCTCCCACATTTTAGGCATATGTTGTCATATTTTACATCCTTTTATGAGTTTTTTGACTATTTTTACAGAAATATTTATTTTTACTGCTTTTATATTTTTTTACTTTTTATAATTACACTTATGGTCTTTCTATTCCACTCAAAGAAACCCCTTTAATGTTTTTTGCATGAACTCCTTTAGTTTTTGTTTGTCTGAGAAACTCTTATCTCTTTTTCTATTCTGAATTAAAGAGTATTCTTGGCGTTTTCCCTTCTAGCACTTTAAATATATCCTGCCACTCCCTTCTGGCCTGCAGTTGTTGCTGAAAAATCTACTGATGGCCAAATGGGATTTCCCTGGTATGTAACTATCTTCTTTTCTCTTGGTGCTTTATAATTTTTTTATCACTACCTTTTGGCATTCAAGTTACTCTTTGTCTTGGTGTAGAGCTCCTTGGGTTGCATTTTGGGGGGAATCTCTGAGCCTCCTGGATCTGGATATCTGTTTCCTTCCCCAGATTAGGGAAGTTTTCAGCTATTTCTTCAAATAAATTTTCTGCCCCTTTATCCCTCTCTTCTTCTGAGATCCCAGTAATGCAGATGTTACTATATTTGATGGAGTCACTGAGTTCCCTAAGACTTCTCAATTTGCGTACTTTTTCCCTCTCCTTTGTTCTACTTGGTTACTTTCCATTACTCTGTCTTCTGGGCAATTAATTTGTTGTTTTTCTTTATCTAGCCTATTTATTCTATCCAGTGCATTTTTAATTTCCTTTACTGTGTTCTTGATCTCTGATTGGTTCTTTTCTTTCTCCCTGTTATGAGTCTCACTGATGTCCCCCACTCTTTTTTTTTTCAGTCCAGTGAGGATCATTACTTTAAATTCTGTATCAGGCATAATACATCTGTTTCATTTTGGCCTCTTGTTGTGGTTTGGTCCTCTTCTTTCATTTGGGAGATGTTTCTCTGTCTCCTCATTTTGCCTGCCTTTCTGCATCTGTTTCTGTGGGTTAGAAAAGTCAGCTACTTCTCTTGCTTTTAATAATTGATTTATAAAGAAGAGGTCCTGTAGTGCCCTGCAGCACAGTGTTCCCTGTTACCCACGGCCTGGCACTTCAGTGGGTGTCTCCTTTGCGTTGTGTGTGCTTTGCTGTTGACTCTTGGCCTCTTTTTTCTTCAGTCCAGTTGCCTGCAGAGGCTCTCTTTGCCTATTGTGGACAGCAAAATGTGTCTGCTTGCAAAACTAGACCTATCCCTACCATTGCCAGAATTGAGGTTCTGCAAATATCCTAAGGAGATGTGATACAGGCAGGATTTGTCCTGGTCTTCTGGAGGAAGGGCTCACAGTGCTGGGACTCAGGTGCACATGAGTGGGAAAAGTGGATCCAAGGAAGCACAGGGAGGCAGGACTTGGTCCAAGCAAGTTAGGTAACCAGTGTTGGGGCTGTGCTTGTTCCTGCAGGTGGATGTTTATGCTGGGCAATGGGAGGAAAACGGCACCTTCCAGCTCTTTGTTCCTGGAGGCATCTCCCCATGATCCCTGTCTCTCAAGCCATACTCTGATATGAATAAATTCATTCTCCCTCCTATCTGACCCCAGTGTTTTTCAAACTGCTGATTCTACACTATATCTACATGGGCTATTTGTCTTTAAGGGCATGGACTCAGCTTCCTCCTATCTGACCCCAGTGTTTTTCAAACTGCTGATTCTACACTATATCTACATGGGCTATTTGTCTTTAAGGGCATGGACTCAGCTTCCTAACACCTTCCAAGATCTTCTAGAGCTGAGCCCACTGATTTTTAAAATTCCAGGCTGTAAGTCCCACTAATTTAGAAAACTCAAGGAATTCAGCCCCTCTTACTTTCAAAGGCAAGTATCACAGAGATTCTTCCTTCACATTCATGAGCTCCCCAGAGTGTATTCTGTTTTCCACCTTCCTCCACACCACTAGCTCCTTCCCTACTGCAGATGGCCACAGTCCACTTTGCTCCCAGACTGCATCTTCACCCTTCCTATCTTCTTTATTATAACCTCTTCCCAGCCTTTTATTTATTTATTTAAAAAAAAATTTTTTTAATGTTTTATTTATTTCTAGGAGAGAGAGAGAGACAGCGTGAGCAGGGGAGGGTCAGAGAGAGAGGGAGTCACAGACTGAAACAGGCTCCAGGCTCTGAGCTGGCAGTCAGCACAGAGCCTGACGCGGGGCTCAAACCCACGAACCGCGAGATCATGACCCAAGCGAAAGTTGGACGCTTAACCGACTAAGCCACCCAGGCACCCCATCTTCCCAGCCTTTTAGTTGTAGAGTTTGTTCTGCCAATTTTCAGGTTGTTTCCTGGGTTATTTACACTAATACGGGTGTTACTTAGTTATGTCTGTGGGAGGAGGTGAGCATAGGGTCCTCTTACTCTGCCATTTTCCCAGTCAATCTGGTAGTTCCTTTCTAACTTGACAGTGTAAATTCTAACTTGACCAATGAGATGTAACAGTTAGGAGTATAATTGGATAACTCAAGAGCCATTGCCCTGTTTTGCAGTCTAGGCATTCGTAGGCCCGAGAATAATGATAACCACCACAAAGATAAATCCTGTTGGGCAAACCACTTCCACTAAGGTGGCACTGTTAATGGATTCATTCACAAGGATTGCTTTTGCCCATTCAAACCAGGGATCAGTTGGGTTTTCCCCTAACTTGAAATGAAAAATTGTTCTAAATTCCAGAGGTTATCCCCCTTAGCAATGTCCTGGGTGATACAGATGATGGTATTATCTTTTCAGATCAATGCCAGAGTAAAGAAAGGAAAGCATGTTTAGTTAAAATATGAAGTCTTGATCTGGTGTCTCTGGAGGAGACTAGTTGGGCTGTGGTCTCCAACTCCAACTATTTGGACCAGAAATCAAATGAAGCCTTCTTTAGTTTTGAGATATGTATTTAAGTTTCACGTGCCTGAAATTTTATTGTCATCTTGGTAGTGAGGAGGACCTTCCAAGGAGATTCAAGGGCAGTCTTTGTTCTTAGCAATAACAAATTAAGAGGGGGAGAGGAAAATTGGAAACATTAGTTTGTTGAATCTTGGTATCCAGATATTTGAGGATACCAGAAGAATTCAGGATCCAGTCCAGTTTACAAGTATATAACAGAATGTCAGAGACCAGTAACGGGATCATAATCCTATATAGACAAAGGTGCAAACAAAATTTTTGTCTCTGCTGTTGCCCCCATTTTTTACCAAAGATAATCCTCATAAAACTAATTTGTTTGCATCAAACTTGGCCTGAATGTAGAAGTACAGCAGGAATAGTGATTGGCTATATAAGCTCTTTCTAACACTGCTTTGCTAGAACCTCTAAGCAAGGTATAAAGGTTGATTATCTAGCAAGCTTTACTGGCTCCACAAAGTCAACCTAGTTTCCCCAAAACTGTTGTCATATTTGAGTCTCTACCCATCTGTCTCAAATATGACAATCCAGTTAAAGCCTTGGTAACATAACCTTATCTTTCCAGTTGTGTCCTGTTATAAGAACAGATTCTTTTTTTTAATTTTTTTAAAATGTTTTATTTATTTCTGAGAGAGAGAGACAGCGTGAGCAGAGGAGGGTCAGAGAGAGAGGGAGACACAGAATCTGAAGCAGGCTCCCGGCTCTGAGCTAGCTGTCAGCACAGAGCCCAATGCGGGGCTCAAACCCATGGACCATGAGATAATGACCTGAGCCAAAGTTGGATGCTCAACCGACTGAGCTACCCAGGCGCCCCTACAAGAACAGATTCTTATTGAACTTCTATAACTAATTGTTTTGTCAGGAAAAAAACGCTCAAGAGTTTCCAAATTCCAGGAAGATCAGGAAGGGAGTAAAAGTAAATATTTCATTTTTGTTTACAGAGATTGTAAATTGTCGTGTGTCACTGATAGCTTAACATAAAAAGTTTTCTTAAATCCAGAAAGATAGCACGTTAAAGAACCAGCGCTCTTTCTAACAAAAAGTTATGAAAATGGTAATTGTCCTCTTTCAGTTCCATGTAATTAATTCTTGTTATTTTTGAATCCAGTTTTTTTCAGTTAGTTCTGGAAATTCTTACCCCAGGTTTATGATCTTAAAGTTACCAGAAACATGCACTTGTCAAAAATCCTTTCCTTGAATCTTCTTGAAGATAAAATACTTTTTCAGGCATACTTTTGCAAAGCATCAGAGTAAAGCAATAACTGTAAATGACAAAAAGACTTTAAAATTCCCATTGTTAAAGATGTATTGAGAGTTCATTATAAAGGAATTGACAAGGAAATTTATTTATGTAACATATGACATTTTAAAAAGAATTATATCTAATAGCCATTATACTAAGGCATTTCAGATTCTAGGAATTTCACATAATTTTATAGCACATAGTAATAATATATATTATACAAACATAATCTAAGAAGGTTTGGCATCACTTATTTGACAGTGCTTCCCATGTAACTTAACGTATCAAACAAGTCTAATTAATATCTCTCTTTTTGTACAGAAAGTGAACAAATCTTCTGAGATGTTCCAGGACCCTCTGGAAATTCCAAAGTTAGTTTGAGATCAAAAACACTTTATCTAAAACTCAGTGTGGGGAAAGTTTGTCAAAAATATCAAAAGATTTTAGGATACTTGGTCAGATAGTAGCATAGGTCACTGTGAAATAATATTTAGTTGTCCATTTAACAATAGTGACAGTTAAAAAAAATAGTGACAATTGAAGTCTTCACAAGCAAATAAAGTTAAATAGTTGTTTAAAAAAACCACAAAACCTTAGCTCTTTTAATAGAAAAGATTCAACTGTGTTAAATCATCAAAGATCTGATAATAAAGATAACATGAAGCAAGGGAGATGATTTTAATAAAACAAAGTCTTTGCTTTCTACACAGATTACTTAAAAAGGTAAATAAAAACCTTTACAGTCTGTTATCTAGAGCAGACCAATAGTCCAAGAAAACTTTGCCTTTTTAACAGACGGAAAAACCAAATTTTGCCAGTCCAAATTAGTGTCCAGTCCTGACCACTAAAAATTTTTTTCTTACCATTTCTGTTAGTTTTAATTACATGTATTAGAATATTTGCCCTAAATATCCTGAAGTAAACAATTACGAACTTTTAGCATTCTGTGGCTTGGCAAATATTTAAATGCTCTTTATAATTTTTGGAAACATACTTTTCAGTATTTCATTTGAATATGATCTGTATATTTAAAGAATTGAACTTAACTCATCATTTAACTTTGCAAAATATTAAGATTTCAGGTTACCCAAAAGATTTGGGAAAACTACGTGAAAAGTTCACCTAAAACCTTTTTGTCCTACTTACATCTATTTAATTTACTTATTCTTTTTTTTAAAATTTTTAAATTTTTTATTTTTGAGAGACAGTGTATGAGCAGGGAAGGGGCATAGAGAGGGAGACACAGAATCTGAAGCAAGCTCCAAGCCCGGAGCTGTCAGCACAGAGCCTGATGCGGGGCTCAAACTCATGGACCGTGAGATCATGGCCTGAGCCAGAGTTGGCTGTCTAACCTACTGAGGTACCCAGGCCCCCCAAATTTACTTATTCTTAATATATCTAGGTTACCCACAAAAGCTTGATGAGGATTATATAAAGTCAACCATCATCCCAAGCTAAATTTCTTGCTGACAGATTTCATGAGAGATAACATGAGTGTATTTGACTAGTAAACCCAGTTATACTGAACATTATGTGTCTGTGTTACATTTAATGCTGGTAATTCTGAAGACGTCTATTTTAAGGAAACCAAACTTAAACCAGCTCTTATTTGCCAAAGATTATCCCACATCAGGTGAACTTAAAAAATTGTTGGGTTAGGTTTTTTTTAATTTTTATTTTTATGTATACTTAATTCATATAAACACTTGATTTTCCCTGGGCCAATTAAATATAGCTCTTTTACAAATTAAATTTGGCATTATCATCCAGAGTTAGAAAATACTGCATCGACAATATACATATATGGATACTCACAAACAGAGATCTTATAGCTTCTGGACACTTAAGATTTCCTATTAGCCCAAGTTCCAAATGACCATTTCCTTCTTTTGTTCTTCTGATAAGAATTACTTCCCTGAAATAATAACAATAATAATAACCTCCCTGAATTTTGTATTACAACATTTACATCTCAAAGGCACAGGGAAGAATGCAAGTTATAAGCCCTGTAAGATAAATAGGGGAGTTTGGGGGTTGGTAAAAAAAAGAAATAAGTGAATTTGAACTGCCTCTAGAGCTGTATTTCTAGTTTTGCAAAGATTATAAGATAAAGATAGTTGCTTCTAATTCCTCAAAGAATTGGGTTGACCCTTAAAAGATATCATAAGTTGATCATCCACCTAGGTACTTTATCTTCAATTTGCTAAGGGGAGAAGGCTTAAAAAAAAAAGTTCATATTAGACTCTGAATATCAGCTTCTAATTTACCCATTTTTTGACTACAGAACTATTTTAAAATTTCTTTTAAATATCTTGTCAGTTTTCAGCCAGGACAAACAATAAATATTTCTGGTAATATTGACAACCTCTTGGACTTATGAGGTGTCCCCAAAGAGGACGCAAAAGATATTTTCTTTTCCTTTCTCTGCCTTGTACTGTAGACAGAGATCTGAGAGAGCTGATTCTGGTAATACTCAGCCAGTTTCTGCTAGTTTTTCAAGGATCCCATCTGTAGGTTCTGAGCAGGATTCAAAGTGAAGAGTATAGCTCCAGTATTTATCAGAATTTGGCAAAATTTTTATTTTTAATTTATTTTGAGAGAGAAAGAGCTAGCGAGCATGAGTGGGGGAGGGACAGAAAGAAAGGGAGAGAGAATCCCAAGCAGGCTCCACACTGTCAAAATGGAGCCCTATGTGGGACTTGAACTCACTAGCCTGAGATCATGACCTGAGACGAAATCAAGAATTGGATACTTAACTGACGGAGCCACCCAGGCACCTTAGTTCTTATTAATTTTTAATTTCAGTTTTACTTTGGCTGTTTGAGGGATTTACTGGTTAACTGCTACATTATTCCCCTAGAGTCACATCAACTTTGTGTGGGGCCCATATGGGTGCTACCTTGGAAGGTAGACATGAGCCAGTAATTAGGTGGTTTTGACGCAGGCAGGCCAGGCCGAGGACCCAGGGAGGGTCCTGTAGTACCAGCCAAGAGCGTGGTTGGCGTTGCACAGGATGGAAATCAAATGTGAGCCAGCAAGAAATGAGAGCAGTTTTTGAGTGGATTCTCCTGAGCCCTTATCCTGGATCCAGTCCTGTTTAAATCAGATCCAGTCCAATTTTGAATTCAGTCTGGTTTTAAGTTGGACCCAGTCCAACTCTAGCCAGTAACCACCAGTAGTTTTCAGTGTGGAATCTGGGGATTAGGGAAAGAATTGAACCAGCAGACCTCAGCAATTGGGAACTTTGAATTGGAGATTCTCTACCTGAATGGAGAGCTGCAAACTGTCACTAACAGTTCCCATGTGGATCTCAGGACAGAATTAAGGGCTAGAGATGTTCCATTCAAAAACCTGGGAATTGTGGTCTGAAAGCCTAGGGGCTTACCTCTAGGCAGTACCATCTGCCATTTTAAGTTGACTTGCCCAGTACTGGAAAGTCAATTAGATCCAGAGCTCAATGCTGAGAGACGAGCTCAGAACCTACAAAAACTTACCCTTGGCCCTCAGAAACCCCAAGAATTCTTTTTTTTTTTTAATTAAAAAATTTTTAATGTTTATTTATTTTTGAGAAAGAGACAGAGACAAAGTGTGAAGGGGCAGAGAGAGAGAGGGAGACAAAGAATCCAAAGCAGGCTCCATGCTCTGAGCTGTCAGCATAGAGCCTGATGCAGGGGCTCAAACCCATGAACTGTGAAATCATGACTCGAGCCAAAGTCAGACGCTTAACTGACTGAATCACCCAGGCACCCCAAAAACGCCAAGAATTCTAAAAAGGGGGTCACAGTTACTACATCTGAGTTTCTCATTTTTCTGAATGATGTTATTAGCATTTGCTTTGGATACTGTTACTGCCACCATATCTGTTAAATAACAAAATCTGCCTGAGTAAATTTGAAGGTCTAATTGGCTTTATTCCATGATTTATTAATTGGGCAGCATCCCATCTAGCAAATAGAAAGGAGCTCCAAGGAGCTTAGTACTCCACCTAGCTAGATGGAAAGCTTTTCTAGGTAGTAGGGGGAAGTCATAGGAAAGAGCAGATTACCTCTTTTTCTTTTGAGGGATGTAACGGGTTATGTGGAGATTACCTCACTGGTACTGACCAGAAAATTTTATACTGAGTGTTACATTGCTGAAGAATGTTGAAACTGCAGTTGGGTTAGGTTTTAAGCCTTGGTTTGGTGATGTGGGCTTAGCACAAGTGACTTGTTTTTGGACCTTGTATGTTTATTATTTTCTAACATATATAATCTTTTGGCTATTGTTACTATAATAGGTAAAATGAAATTATCAGCAAGTGCTGGGTAGGGCATTGATGGTAAACCAAGCTCATATTAGGCTCTGTGCTTTGGCCACTTGCCTGAAAGCCACTGAGAGAAGAAAAAAATTACTCAGGGGCAACAGAAAGTACCTCTAAGACCTGTGGTCACCAGGAAGGTAGTCAGTGCATGGGGAGTGTAGTGAAACCCAAGTTTGTCTGACATGCAGCAAAGCCAATCACTGAGACATTGAGTACACAGCCAGGAAAGAATTTATTTGGGAGACAGACAAACAAGGTGATGGGAGAGCAAGCCTCAAATCCACACTCCACCAAGGGTTGGGGTTTGAAGTGTTTAAAGATAAGGTCAGGATGTGGAATATGCTGATTAAATATAGGGGGGAAAAGACAGTGTCCTCATTTCTGAGCGTGTACATTCAGGAATCATTTCTCTTCCTGGGACATCTGTTTAAATTATGGCAGCATAAGTGTGACTAACAGTGGGGTAGAGATCTTGGGGTGTGTCATCACAGAGGTTCCTTTCATTCACTCTTGGTGCCTTCTGTGCAACTGCAAGAATTCTTCCTGGTTGCTCCAGTCTTAGCTAGTCTCATTAGTCAACTTCTGCAAAACAGGTTCATAAATCGCTCAAGTTATCCAAAGTTTCTTTAAGGTAGAAAGTTCAAGCATTTGTTAATGTGTCGGTTTCAGGAGAACAAAACCAAGAAATCTTAAACCAGGGAGTATCTGCTGTGAAGGAGTTGTTTCACTTTGTGAATCGATATCGTTGGCTTCCTGAGGGATCTTTACTGAAATGGATTGTGAGAGTAAAAAATTGGGGGGCTGTGTCTTTGCTTTTGAGTGCTGCAGGATGGAAGACCATGTTTGGGTTGATACAGGACTCAGAGCTCACTATGGAACAATCACAGGTGGCCATACACACATAGGGGGTTATTCCTGAAGGAACAACCAGCCTGGTGAACTATATAAAAGCCACTGTAAGTTCCCTGTACCCTGAGAAGGGGGACTTGTCCTTCTCCCCCTAGGATCGCCAAGCGAAGCACCCCAGATGAAGCAGCTGATATGCATCCCATTCAAGCCATGTGGGATTGGCTTTATAATGATTGGGTTATTTACCCACTAAATATGCCTGATATCCAGGTTCAAAGGGATCCTTTCACATGGGTACCCCATATAACTCTATTGCTGCAAAACAAAAAAAACAAAAAAAATAGTTTAAGGAAGGCTTATCAAATTTACTGTCCCAGCTGCCCCTCTTGGGTCTTACAGATATTAATAAAAACATTAGGTCAATTAACAAGGGAATGGTAAAAGGCCGAAGAGAATGTCAAAAGACTCTTCCCAACTAGATGGATATTCTTATATGATTATTAAGAAATAAAGTGAATAAAACAAATATTGATAGGGGAAAACAAAGAGGAGTCAAGAGGGAGAGGGGATTTTTCCCAGCAGGGTAGAAATCTTCAGATGTTTATTTAAAAATGGGATGAATAAAATGGACACCAATGGGGTTAAAACAGAGCTTTTAATACAGCACTACCTGAGCTTGGGTGGGCCAAATGGAGTCCCTATTGATTCCCCCACTCTACTTATCCATATTTTGAGAAATTTAAAAAGCAAGAAGATAGAGATTACTGAGAAACTTGGTCAGGAATCACTTCAGGCAGGAGTTAGAGGGGTTGGTTAAATTAAGGATTAACAAAGGGCCCAGGGTTTCTTGGCTCCACATCTCACTGGAGATCCAGTCTTTTGTACAAGAGTGAGTGAAATGATGAGATGAAAAGTTTTCAGGACTCCTCGGTACAGGGGTCCCTTGAACTGTGATACTAAAACTCATTGCTGAAGCCCTGACTCCTGGTTGGCAGGATTATGAAAGTTGGAATGCTTAAGCAGGTGTTATAAACAAATCTTCCTTGACTTACAATGGGGTTATGTTCTGATAAGCCCATCCTAAGTTGAAAATGTAAGTAAAAATGCATTTAATTGATCCAACCTGCCAAAAATCAGAGCTCAGCCCAGCCTACCCTAAATGTGTTTAGAACACTTTACATGAGCCTACAGTTGGGCAAAATCATTTATTATTTTATAATAGTGTTGAATATCTCACACAATTTAATGAGTGCTATACTGAAAATGAAAAACAGTGCGATTGGATGGGTACAGAATGGCTGTAAGTGTATTGGTGATTTACCCTGGTGATCACACAGCTGACTGGGAGCCACTGTGCTCCCTGCCACTGTATCACAAGGGAGCATCATTCCCATATACCACTAGCCCTGGGAAAAAACCCAAAATAAAAATTTGAAGTAGTTTCTACTTGATGCATGTCACTTTTACACCCTCATGAGGCTGAAAAGTCATAAGTTAAACTGTCATAAGTTGGGGACTATTTGTAAAGTTGTGTCTCCATTACCTGGATGTTTCATGGGAATGGTATTATGTCCAGCTGCAAAACACTTCTTCTGTCTAGTGTTCTAAACCAAAACTTGTCGATGAAATCCTAGTGGAGACTGTAGTTAGGAATATAGGAATTGGTGGAATTACAGTAAAAGTTTGTAGAAGAATTGATGTTTGAACAGGCTTTATGAGAAGTGGTTGTGTCTCTTTTACTTGAGTGTATTTGGGGATGGATGTTGTATCTCATGGAGAATGTTTTCCCTACCTCATACTATAAACCAGAAGGCATATAAATCCACTCTTCAAGCAATGTTAATTGGATGTGTCAAGTGGCAGCCGATAAGGTTGCCTGAGTCTGCACAGTGTGGAAGAGATATTGGAGTGCTGGTAGGGTCACATTCTCTGTGCGGTAGCCCTCTGTGGAGTGTAGACTGGGGCTTATGGCAGGAAGCTGTGAATGCCTCCTAAGGTCAACCACTGGGATTTTGAACAAGAAAATTTTCATTTGAGGGGCATTTACTACCTTCTTTCTGACATTATTTACTGAAGCTATTCCCATGACTGAAGGCCTAACATGATCTTGAAACCTGAAATAGCCACATGTTTTAGGTGATGTCTAGGAAATTCTCCGATGGAGATGATAATGCCCAGAAAGTTTCCATAATAAAATGGAAATGGTTTTTTTTTTTTTAATGTTTTATTTATTTCTAGGAGAGAGAGAGACAGCGTGAGCAGGGGAGGGTCAGAGAGAGAGGGAGTCACAGACTGAAACAGGCTCCAGGCTCTGAGCTGGCAGTCAGCACAGAGCCCGACGCGGGGCTCGAACCCACGAACCGCGAGATCATGACCTAAGCGAAAGTCGGACGCTTAACCAACTAAGCCACCCAGGCGCCCCTTAAAATGGAAATGGTTTATGCAGGACCATGCTGCCTGGGGAATGCAAAGAGGCGATACTTACAAGAAAGGAGGCTCTTATTCCATAGGAATGACTCTGGAACTGTGTGGATTTTACTGTCACTTAGATAGTGCCCTACAGACAGCTATTGACTGACCAACAAAGAGCCACTTAGTCTTTGGATGGCAGTTGCAGGGTAAATGGATAACATTCTGTTTGGAAAGCTTCCACTCTGATTAAAGAAGTTAAAAACACATCAGTCTGGTTGTGCTGTATTGCATGCTATTTTCCTAGCAATGATGGAAAAATTGAACAATGTAAAAGTCCCTAAATTTGGGTTTTTACTGACTTCTGGCCAGTGGCCAATAGCCAGTATCCGCATATGGATATGGCTACACAGAGCATAGTCCTGTGGAAATTGGAGGAATGAATTAAAGCAGAACATGTTGATGCCCATCAGAATTCCCTCCCAGGTTTGGAAAGTGACTAGAATCAACCAGCAGGTATTCCTGTGTGCTCACTTGAGACAGCCACCTGGATCCATGAGATGGATGGATGTGGGGGTACTGCAGCAAGGAGGAGATGGGATGAATCTAAATCTTTCCCCCTAGTACCTTCTGAGGCACAAAATGCCACTAAGAGCTATTCTGTCTGCAAACAAGAGACTGCAAAGGCAGAGACTAGCAGGTTCTCCGGTTGGATGGCCCTGAACATAGATGGCAAGTCAGACCAGTGCTGGTAGCTGTGGGGGCTACAGACGGGTCCTGACAGGAATAGATCCTGACTGTGGAATGGGCTTTGCATACGCAGTGGTAGATGCAGGCACTCAGAGTATTATGAAAGAACCAGGACAAATATTGCACTGATTCAGATAACTAGCTGTCATTTCTTCAGACTAGGAAACAAACATACTTTACAGCCCATAGTATCTAACAATGGGAGATATTCCCCCTCAGAGAAATATTTTGATAGAGGATTGTAATGGGCAGTTAAAATATTGGTTGTCTAAAATGGGCAAGGGATGAAGGGCTGGCTTACGTGCTTTTATGAGTTATGTGCTGACATTCAACATTAACGAGAGTGGGGCTAAGGAGTGTCCCTACTAGATAGATTTGTGTTTTTCTGTTGGATCTGGGGAAGAGAGGCTGGGGGAAGGTGCGGATATTCTTTCTTCCTCACATCACTTCCACTTTTTTTCCTCCAACTTGATGCATAGCTCAGGCCTATTGCAACTGTAAGGGCTAGAAGCAGGGGGTGATTCTTAAGCAAGAGACTGTAACTGTGCTTTTAACCTTTATGTCACAATTCCTAAAGGCCTGATGAGGCAGGATGTACCTTCACCCCATTTTCCAAATTGGGGCTAACTGAATTCAGCAATATTGCCTGGGCATAAAAATAGTCCATTTGTTTTACACTTGTGTAACCTTACCTTATCTGAACAGAATTGGACTTGAGGGAAGGGACTTGATAGAGCACTATTGGTGCCTGCAATCTAGACAAGCACAGTGGCCAAACCTAATGACTTCCAAAGTTAAAAAAGTTTGGATATAAATGGAGAGAAAGACAATTAGTAGCTGTGGGTAAAAGGATGAATAAATGGTTTATGTAGTAAGGGAAATCCATTATTACATGAACATCTAGAAGAGGCTCAGAGCAAGTGACCATATGATCTCTTAGCTTGATGATACCAGCTGCCTGAAAGGGTGAAGGCATTTCTAACACCACTCCTGTTTCTGGAACCTGACAAGATACAATGGAAGCTTACAAACCTGAGTGGTCTCGCCCAGGGAATTATTTTTCATGATGTGATTGATGATGGACTAGTTATTAATGACTGAATGGGATTCTAGTAATGTGCTGGTTATCTTTTGAACTTTAGGATTGTTTTGCTATAAAAGATCCACACTTGAAGACCCAGGAGTGGCCTGTGATTTAAGAAATACATATTTTGGTTTTTGTCTCCCTTCCTGGCACAGAGCTCCTAAAATCCTTGGAATTTAAGTAAGGAGAGTAGTACAAGGATCTTTTGTTTTATTAATGATACCTTCTGGACCACTAAGTATGGGAGCTAGTTGCCAGGGGATCCCATGTGATTACAGGGTCGGAACTTTCAGTCTCACTTTGTACACACTCACACTTCTGGAGAGGAGAGAGGTATTAGAAGGTTGAATCGATCATCAATGGCCAATGAGTAAGTCTATGTAAGGAAGCCTCCATAAACACCCAAAGGGTTCAAGGAGCTTCCAGGTTGGTGAACATATGGAGATGCAGGAAGTTGCAATCTCTGAGGGCATGGAAGCTCCACACCCTTTAATATATGCTTTGTCCAATGCTCATCTTCCATCTGGTTGTTCTGAGGTATCCTTTTATAATAAACCAGTGATCTCCAAATTTGGGGAGCCACTCTAGAGATCATTAATACCCAAGGAGGAGTTCATAGGAACCTCTGGTTTACAGCTGGCCAGTCACAACTACAGAAACAACCTGGGCTTGCAATTGGTATCTGAAGTGAAGGGCAGTCTTGTGGGACTGAGCCCTTAACCTGTGGAATCTGATGCTATTTCCAGGTAGATGTCAGAATGAGTTAAATTGTGCTTGTATTGGTGCATTGCTTGGTGATATGGAGGAAATCCCCTACACACACACACACACACACACACACACACGTATGTATTGGGTATCAGGACCCTTAATGACCAATTTGCTTATAAGCATACCTTCCACAAAATAGTACAGCCCAATGATTGGTGGTATGGTAGAAATCCCCTATACACACATGTATACACACATGTGCATACACATACATGAACTGGGTATCAGAACCCTTAGTGACCAATTCACTTGCTTATAATCATACCTTCCACAAAATACTATAGCCCAGTGTTTAGGAATGCAAGCTCCAGAATATCTCACTCCAGCACTTATTAGCTGTGTAAACTGGAACAAGTTGTTTAACCTGTGTCTAGTTTCCTGTCTGTGAGGACGGCAATAGCCCCTATCTCAAAGGATAAAATGAGATACTATATGTAAAGCACTTGACAAAGTGCCTGGCACACAGGAAATACTCAAAGCTAAGAGAAGTTTCATGTTGCACAGTCCTAGCAATGCAGTTAAATTTTTTAATTCTAAGAGGTAACATAATTTGCTTTTAAAGTATCTTAAGATGAAAAGACAAGTCACATTTTAAATACATCTCTACCATAACCAAATGTTTAGAGAAGAATTTATCTCTATCCATGCCTACCCACTTAGGTTAATGTAAACATTGAAAATACTTTTAATCATCTATTGAAGGCACTTCCAACAAGTCCTTTAGTAGGAAGAAACTAATCCGGATTAACAGCAGTACTTTTCCATAAGCTATAAGTAGGAAAAGTTTGGGTCTAAGGAGCTTACCAAAAGGGAGATTTACATTCATGAAAAAGAATGCTCTTTGGATGAAGTGTCAAAATCACCTGGGATTCTGTTTTAAGAATAAAGGTTTCTGTATTCCACTTAAGGTTTACTGAATCAGAATATGATTGAAAGGATTGGCAAAGATTAGGAAATCTGCAGTAACAAGCTCTACCAGGGAATCTTATGCATAGAGTAGCATGGGAACTACTACCTCAAAGGAAGATCGGTTGGAGTTCAGACCTAGAAATCACTGGCTACCTTTAAACAGACAAAATTAATCATCTTAAGTACTGGTGATTGATATCATACTATCAAAAAACTCAAGTCTGTCTCAGTAAGCTACTACTATACTGGATAGTCAACATATTCAGATGATTTAGTGGAAAAAAGGGTAAAAATAGCAAAATATTGAAAACCCCATTTGTAAAGTTCATTCTTGGTCTTCTCTTCCTAAATTTTTTCAGTTCTATTAGATTTAATCACTAAACAAGACCAAAAGAGAACTTTATTTTACATGACTTTATTTTCCATTTAGAACCATTTTATGCTTTACTTAAAAAAAAAAAAAAACTCACTCTGCTTTTAATCGTCCTAAAAGCATTTAACCAAAATCTTGATTTAGGAAGACTTAAGACATTGTGCATTATTTTAAATATTTTCATTCTTTCAATAACTATTAAAAATAAGTTCACAATTAGGGTTTCAAATGTCCTAATCATATCTAGTTTGTTTTCATTTAATATTTTATCAATCCCATCATGTGCATACAGAAGTTAAGATGATAAATAAATTTTCTCTCTTTCAGACACACTGATGATAATTAGCTCTTAATCTAATTACTATTTCATTTACTCAGAAATAGCATTTAGACATAAAAACCAATGTCTCACTTTGTAAAATAACCTTTGGTTAATTTACACAAATCTAATACAGCATATTGTGTAACTTTTAAGTAATACAATGAGTTTCACTACTATCATTTTAGTTTTTAATATTTGTGTCAGCAGGGCTTAGAATATCACATGGTTCAGTCTTCTGCAGGAAGTTCTATAATGAAAGCACAGCGCCTTTGAACATGAAAAACATCCCAAAGGCTAGGAGTCCTCAAAAGGAATTGAAAGGTAGAGATTTCAGAGAATTTCACTCATTTTCAACATGTAAAGTGACTAGTGTTAAGTCACTTTTTGAAGACTTAGTGAAGAAAACAGTGTTCTTTATGCCATTGAGTAAAGCTACTAAAACCATAAGAATTTAGAGATTGGTACTAAGCTACATAATTAATAGGTCATCAAAAAAGATCCTGTCACTTAGTTACTAAGTATAAGTGAGTTAACTTCCTATGCCAAGTAAGCGTCACACTTCACGTCCCTCATTTGTAAAAAAGAAAAGGTGGCCTGGCCAGTGCCATTCAGGATTCTCTGCTAACTGTAAAATGTGGACTGATTTACTTCTCTTTCTTATAGTCCATGTGTATATAAACTTTCAGTTCTTTAAATCAAAAATTTTTATGCACATAACCATGTTGGTGTATTACCCTTAGTTTAAAAATGTACAACTACATAAATAAAAACTATTATTTCTTCAATATTACTTGACATTTCTTCTGTAATTTCTTTATTTAAAAAAGTAAATGTAACAAGATACTTAAAAAAGGCTAGATACAAAAGTAGTTAAGCTGCTCACGAACATTTAAAATTTTCCAAAATGTATCTTCAATAATCATGATCTTATAAAACATTTTACAGTTATCAGAAAGTGCCCAGGCTGAGTTTACATAACTGAAATACCTTAGTACAAATGTCTAGTTAGTACTGAAGTGCAGTAACCTCCTGACTGACTGCTCATTGAAATAGGGATACAAAGAAAAAAAGGTTGATTGTGATAAAGTATTGTGCATTGGCCCCATCATATGTACAAAAAAAGTGCCCTTACTCAATTGAACAAATTACATGCAAAATATTAGTGATATCATTTAATATCCTAGAGCTCAATGCAGCTAAAATAAACCGCAATAAAAGTGGTTTTCATAGGTAAAAGTGATTTCATCTCTAAGATCTGAATGTCCAGAACTTTGTACAAGTTCCATATACATGATACACAATTGCAGCCAACCACAAATTAAACACCATAAAAAAAGTTAAAATGAAAACACAGAACATACTTAATTTTTTATTTGGAAATTCCCTATTCCCTCTATACAAGAACCTTTGCTGAAACACTTTCCACAAAGGCAGCAGTGAATTTTCAGAACATTTTACATTTTTCCCCTCAGCAAAAAGATAAATCACAGTGTAAATTATGTTGTTCTGCTGTCATCTTTGGCTGGGGTTAGACCCAGAAGTTGTTGACTAGCAAACCATTATAGTCAAAAAGTTGCTAGTGCTCCTCAGGCCTTTAGGCTACAAACTCAGCAAGGAATGTTTGCATTTAATCTCTTTAAGGTACCACCAGGGGTGTGACAGCATTAACTTCCATAAACTTTTATAGACAAATGGAAAAAAATCTACAAAATTAGCTAGTAATATTACACAGCAATACACACTTTTTATACTCTACACAAAACCAAAATTCTTGGTCTTAATGGCGAGTAGCAACTTCTGTTTGAGAATCTGTTTAGAGGAATAGAGTGGGACGTAAAGTCGAGAAATACAAGTGTTTGCGGTAGGAAGATGTTGGTCATCTGGTGGTCTTATTGTGATTGAGGGCATAGGCTGAAATCCTTCTTCACTGGCTGGTAATGATGGGCTTGATGTCCAAAAGTAAACCTAAACAGGAGTATGATAATTACAAGTTTGGCTTTTAACAGATTAACATGAACTCTGGCAACATCTACATGGAATCCAATTCTTATTTAAAACCTACAGAGGGATATGAATTCGAATGAGGTTTTAAACTTATTTCTTGTGCTGGGGCGCCTGGGTGACTCAGTTAAGTGTCTGACTTCAGCTCAGGTCATGAGGTTATAGCTCGTGGCTTCGAACCCTGCATAGGGCTCTGTGCTGACAGCTCAGAGCCTAGAGCCTGCTTCAGATTCTGTATCTACCTCTCTCTCTGCCGCTCCCTGGCTTGTGTTCTGTCTCGATCTCAAAAATAAACATTAAAAAAATTGTTTTTGAAACTTCATTTCTTGTACTGAAAAAGAAAGGTTCAGGGTCAAAAGTGAAGAAAGTATCAGGTATGTAGAAAAGTGACTATGGTTCAGGGCCTCAGTTTCTCTGTAAGCCTTTCCAGCGGCTAAATTCCAGAGTATCTTTTAGTGGAAATAGGACACAAGAAAAATTTAAAGGCTCAGTTCGTGGGTTCAAGCCCCACGTCAGGCTCTGCATTGTAGTTCAGAGCCTTGAGCCAGCTTCGGATTGAGCCAGCTTCGGATTCTATCTCCCTCTCTGCCCCTCCACTGCTTGTGCTCTCAAAAATTATTTTCTAAAAAAAAAGTCTCTTATGGTTTGCCTCCCTGTGTTTATCTTATTTTTCCTTCTTCTATGATCCTGTTAAGTTTCTCAAATTCCACATAGAAAAGATTTTTTTTAAGTAATCTTTACATGCAACATAGGGCTAGAATAAACAAGAGTCACATGTTCCAACAACCTGAACCAGCCAGGTGCCTACAGGCAATTTTTAAAAATAAATACGATATTATATGTGTACTTTCCTTACGATTTTTGTAACATTTTTTGTAGTTTAAGAATACAGTTACATAGGGCTCCTGGGTGGCTCAGTCACTTAAGTGTCCAACTCTTGATTTAGGCTCAGGTCATGATCTTACAGTTTGTGAAATCAAGCCCTGTACTGGGCTCTGTGCCTGCTTGGGATTCTCTCTCTGCCAGTCCCCTACTTGTTCTCCCTTTCCCTCTCAAAATTAAAAACTTAGGGACACCTGGGTGGCTCAGTTGCTTAAGCGTCCAACTTCAACCTAGGTCATGATCCTGACTTTATGAGTTTGAGCCCCGCATCAGGCTCTGTGCTGATGGCTCAGAGCCCAGAGCCTGTTTCAGATTCTGTGCTCCCTCACTCTTTGCTGCTCTCTCAAAAATAAACACTAAAAAATTTTAAAAATAAAAACTTAAAAACATATAAAATACATTAATTTAGATTTTCAAATGTGTGGTAGATTGGTGCCCTTAACCCCCACAATGTTTTGCTTTCCTAAAGAATGATTTTATGAGAAATCTCCTCTAAGTTCTATAGAAGGGGGCAGAAAAAGAACCCTGTCTAAGAGTCAGGGTGTACAAAATCTTCAAAGAACGATAGATATTAGAAGATTATTATCTTAATTATATAATCTTTGAATATATATATATATATATATTTAAATGTTTGGGGTTTTTTGGGGGGTGGGGGTGGGAAGAGAGACAGAAGGAGACACAGAATCTGAAGCAGGCTCTGAGCTGTCAGCACAGAGCCCAATGTGGGCTCGAACTCAAGCCATGAGATCATGACCGGAGCCAAAGTCAGACGCTTAACTGACAGAGCCACCTAGGCGTCCCCCCAACAAAGAACTTTATAAAAAAAGGACTGAAAGATGCTCTAGAGATAAAGCTGGTCCAATCCACTCATTTTATGGGTTAAAAAAAGACAAAGTTAATGTAAAATGTTTCTCTGAGGATGAATATGGTTAGCCAGGTTAGATAACTACCATTGCTGGACAGTCAAGAAGCTGGAAGAAAAGAACTACTACAGGATTTTCAGAACTTTTACTAGTGAACTGTGCCTCTCTCACCCAGTAACTGAAAAAATCCCTATAATTTGCAGGACTAGTAATTCAAGGAAGAATAGTTTGCTCTGAATGGTCTGTTATGTCCTTCAGTTTTTCTCCTCAGGTACATCAGAATAAAACCAACAACTGTGAAGCATCCCTCCCAAAAGAGGAGGGGGAAACCTTTTGATATACTGCTTAAACTCTATTAAATAGGACTCAAATTAAAGCTGTTAATAGGAAATCCTGAGGCCCTTTACAAAGGGAGATCTTTCATTTTTTTTTAATTTTTAAAAATATTTAACATTTATTCAATTTTGAGAGAGAGAGTGGGGGAGGGGCAGAGAGAGGGAGACACAGTATTAAGCAGGCTCCAGGCTCTGAACTGTCAGCACAGAGCCCAATGTGGGGCTCGAAGCCACGAACCGTGACCTAAGCCGAAGTCAGAGGCTTAACCGACTGAGCCACCCAGGCGCCCCAGATCTTTCATTTTAAAGACTGAATAGTTAGCAAATTTTTCTTTCAGTAGAAGGCAGAAACTGCAGTGAAATTTAACTTGACTGACAGGACTAAGTATATATTATTGGTTTAAAAACAAATACCAGGGAATAGTCAAAAAGAAAACTAGTCCGTTACAGTTTAGAATTTATACCAGATAGCCAATCATTTCTATTTCTGTTTTTGATAGGTCTTACAGAACCGATAATGGGCTCATACAGAAACAAGGTACCAGGATCAAAAAACTGAGTACAGGTAGTCCTGAAACCATGCACTGGGAGAAACTTTAGGGTCCATAAGATTGGTAGGGAACAACCTAAGTAGAAATTACCAAAGTGGCTAAACCAAG
Source organism: Proteles cristata cristata (assembly GCA_017311185.1). Classification (NCBI taxonomy): domain Eukaryota; kingdom Metazoa; phylum Chordata; class Mammalia; order Carnivora; family Hyaenidae; genus Proteles; species Proteles cristata. The sequence goes on along the minus strand of JAESUZ010005238.1, from coordinate 85,856 downwards.
AACAGAACTGGCCAAGAGTTAGGACTACTGAACAATCTGTCTCACTATAGTGCAGAAATACTGGGAGGCTCTTAGGACCATTTAAAAATTAAGCAGTGCAGGGCACCTGGGTGGTTCAGTCGGTTAAGCATATGATTTCAGCTCAGATCATGATCTCATGGTTTGTGGGTTCGAGCTCCATGGCTCTGTGCTGACAGCTTGGAGCCTGCTTCATATTCTGTGTCTCCCCTGCTCACTCTCTCTGCCCCTCCCCCACTGATGCTCTGTCTCTCAAAAATAAATAATGTTTAAAAAATTTTTTAATAAAAAATTTTTAAAAAATTAAGTGTTAAATGCAGACCCTTCCCTCAGCCCCCCAAAATAAGTTACTGCCTGAGGTGAAGATAAACGGGAAACTGCCAAGTTTTGTGCTTTTCCATACAACCATTTCCCCTCTCTCAAATAAAACTGGAGAATATATCTGGAAATTGGATTTTTGTTATATGTTCCACAAGTAGTGTGGTTTTTAGTTACTGAGAACTAAGGCTGGTTCGGCAGGGAACCATAAGGAATATGGTAGAAAGGATCTCTGGGATTTTCTGGGTAAGGAAAGTTTATAAAAGAAAATCTGGTGAAGACTGTCTTTCAAGACTGATGGACAGGTTGATCTGGCTATGGATATACTCAACAATGGACACAGATTCCACTGACTTGGTAGGCTTTTCACTATGATCAAAGTTTATATTAAGTTTAAAATCAAACTTAATACAGAAGCTGCTCTATTCCTAGTACAGTATACAGAGAGCAATCAAGATACTATTCAGAAATTTTGCAAATGCTTGCCACTGGTCAAAAGGATTAAGGATAAATAAAGGGAGCAGCTAGCATATGTAAGCACTATAGGGAAAAAGACATCAACTGGTATTATCTTCTGGGACTAAGGACAGCATATCAATAACTAAATGCATTTCATTCTGCTTATGGCTTTATTAATACTTCAGGTTTTCAGTTCTAGAGTAGAAAAACCAAAACTGCCTTATATTTCCGACCTTCTATAATTTACTTAACCAAAATGAAAATGACCATTAGAAACTTAAAAGGTTATCACACAAGAGTATTTTAACATTTCATATTTTCTTTTGCAAATTTTGTAAAAATTTCAACTTACAAGATCTTGTCGTTCTGTCATGCTCATCTTCTCTACTATTGACCAGAACCAACGCTTGAACTGCAAGAGCTTCTCAGCATTTTCTCCTACGAAGAATATAAATCCAATATACTATACCAATTATTACTTTAAAACACTGCTTCTTATAAATTGTTACTAAGGATCAGGGGTTTAATTCCTAATATAGGAAATTAGGACCACTTGCATAATGTTAAAGTTCATTAGTCAGTCCTGACTTAAGATGATCAAGAAAAATGGATCATCAGCCTCAAAATTAATAATCACTTACTTTAATTCTACCTGTTGAACTTACACCAGTGCTTCACAAATTGTAATGAGTTTACTAATTACTTGGGGATCTTTTTAAGATGCAGATTCTCATCTACTAGGTCTGGGAAAAGGGAGGAAAAAGAACCAAAATTCTCTATTTCTAAAACTACTTCTAAATGATACTGATGATGCTTATCTGAGGATCATATTTGGAGGGGCCTTAGGTATTTATTTTCTACTCTTAGGTCTTAGGTTTGTAAATGAGACAAATTGTTAAATAGCACAAAAACTATTATACAATGAATCTACATGTTGCCAAGCATAAAAAACAAGAAAATTTATCCAAATTTAACTTGCTATAATTTAGCTGAAGCTGTTTGCAAAATATAAAGGGGAAAAATCAGTACCTTCATGTATGCAATAATTTTGGACTATAGGTGTAATCCTCTCATAAGGAATTTCTTGAAGCTTTCAGTGTCTTATGGTATGGTCACAGCTAAAATTCTATTCCTAGGCTACAGAACTTTGAAGACAAAGTGTTACAGAAAGTCAGGGGCTGATAGTAAAGGTTATTCTAGAAGGAATATCACTACCTCCTGTTACTCTTTCTGGACTTTCCTTTTGTTTGTATGCTATTATATCTTTATGAGTGAGCTTTGGGAACAGTTCTACAAAGCAAACGCCATGCAAATTCTTTAATTAGAGAGCCCAAGAGAGATTAGGAATTGGGAAAGGCTATTTTTTCTTAGCATACAAAAATATGTTTACATAGCTGCTCACCACAAAGAAGTTTTACTTGTATTCATACTAAACCATATACTCTTTAAAGCCTAGAAATATTAAACAAAGATTAAAAACAACCTAATGCTAAGCCATCATAGTTCAATAATATCTTAAAAATTTAGACAAAAAGCCTTGAACACCTGAGTTATACAGCATTTCTAAGCCCTGTGAATTTATCTACCTAGTAGATTCCTTAAATAAACATTCAAAAAATTTCCTACCTGATTCATCATTGAAAGAGGTGAAACTGATCAACATTTGCACATTAACTTCACCACAGCCATTTACCAAAAGTCTAAAATCTTCTGCTGTTAAATCTTCTAATGAATTTTTTGGCAGCACATCCAGTAGACCTTTCCTCATTGCCTACAGGATATTTTAAAAATTACCTTTTTATTACTCTGAGCACTTTATTTTCCATGTAGCATTTATTGTTGTTAAAGCCCAATTATCTAATTTTAGCAGCCTAGGAATACTAGCTCTCATTTTAAACCAGAGAGAAAGAAATGGAGTATTTTTAATTTAACAGATTCAAAAGAGAAGCAGAGGAGAAAAAAGGGATTATGAATAGGCTACAGGTTCAAAAGTGAAATAGTATTGTTATACACCAGGATTTTAACTGAAATAATTTACACGTTAATAAAATAGGCTACTCATTAAATAATAGCTTCAAGTTTTCAAACATGCTATCCTGTCATATCCTATGAAAAGTAGGATCCTATGAAAAGAACACAAACTCAAAATCTAGAAGCTCACTGAGAAATTACAATGTTCTAAGAACTGTTCTAAGTACCTTACATGTATTATTAACGCATTTAATTCTATCCTCATTGTGCAGAGGAGACGAAAGCACAAAATACTTAAGTAGTTTGCTAGTGTCATATAATAGCTAAAGAGTATTGCAGCCATGATTTGAATCCTGACAGCAGGACTCCAGAGCTTATACAATTATTCCTGGCACAGAAATCAGATCAGAACACTTGACAAATAGAGCAGGCCTGATGTTGCTTTTTAGAAGCCTCTCTTGGATGGACGGGGATGGTCCTTGGCTGGCATCTGGAAACTTGGTTTTTGGAATGTTCCCCCTACATTACTGATACGGCTGTTCTGAAAGCCTGGAGCGATGAACTCTGCTGTGCCAGCTTACCTAGACTATTTGAGCAAACAAACAATGTGACTTATGATGAACACATGCCTCTAAGAGTCTAAATTCCTTGTGTCCACCCATGGTTCCAGAGAGAGAACTTTGGAAGGCAGCAAAGTTCTAGATTCCTCCAGACTTGGTCTAACGTACTTTTTCCCTTGCCGGGAGTCCTTTTGCTATAATAAACCACGACTATCAGTACAATTGCCTTAGAGTCCTTCTAGTCAGTCACCTTCAAGTATGGGTAGTAGCAGGACCCCACAACAGTAGTCATCTCAGTCCCACAAGAATCTTTTCTCAACTTTTACTCACCAAATTGACCTTGAGGATTGCATGCCTTATCCAAGTAGTTTTTCCCAACAGAAGGTGAGTGCTTGGTTTGGATTCAGGTGTTAACTTACACTGTACATAAATTAATTTGGTTTAAAATTTTTAACCTTTTATATGCAAGCTGAATACACCTGAACTAGTTTACTACACATGAAGACACAAATAGCCTCATCAGATCAAATAACACTTTTTAGAAAATACTCACATGTAATGGCTGTTCGGCAACTACCAACATTCTGTGTTCTGCGTATTTCCTCACATATTCATACACATTCTGGGGAGTGACTGGTATATTTACACCATTAGGAATAAGTTCAACCTGTAATAAATTTAGCACTACCATTTAAAAGCAATGGTCAAAGCAGGAGTAAGTCTACAGTTCATAAAACAATTTCCTAAATTCTAAAATCTAAAGACAAATCTCGGACAAATATCTAAAAGATGCAAAAATTTAGGCCTAAATAAGTACAAAAAAACACTACCTTTCCCTATGTCTCATTAGCTCTCCATCTCTCTCTCTCTCTCTCTCTGCTTGTCAGTCTGCTGTTTGTCTGTGTGTCACTCGCTCTGTCCCCATCCACACTGTTTCTATATAAGATAAGCACAACAGACTAACCAAATTCTCTTGCCAGAATCAGAAAGGTACATATTTGCTTTACCTGTCCTCCACCCTCTTCTTTACACAAATCAATTGCAAATGCCAAATCCATTGCAGAGAAAACAGCATCAGCATCTGAACTCTGAGAAGCGAGGATAAGTTGCCGTAAACTCTCATACATCACAGGGTCAAAAAAAGCAAAATCATGCCAATTGACCTAAGGAAGTAATCATATGGAACTCAATTATGAAGCATCTTCACTACAATTTTATCTAATTTGAAGATATAAAGAGTACTATCTCACTAAATATATTAAAACTAATTTATTTAAAGAGATAAATTCTAATCTTTGGCTCTGATAATATATGTAATTATCATGGTATATAAAAAGTGTAACATATACTTTGAAAAAAAATTTAAAGCCAATAGTGGAAGAGTTTAACTTCCAAAACAATTTATTTGCAAAAGTCCTGCATTAGTTATTGACAATGATTATGCTAAGCAGCTGGTGTTTAGTGTGTGTGTGTGTGTGTGTGTGTGTGTGTGTATACATGTCCTAGTCTTGATTATAATAAAATACAGATTAATTCTAGATAATCAGTCTGATGCTCAAAGGAATTTAATAACTTGTTGAAGGTCATATCATTGGGTTAAACTTGTCTATCTGATTCCATGATCTTTTCTATAAACCTTGTTAAAGATTCCACATATCAACATTTTTGAGCTGTTGCTGAGCTTTAAATCTAGCTCTTTGTGGTACAAGAACATTTAGCTGGAATATTTTAAGACTGCAAGAGGGTCAGAGGTAAAATATATATACACATACATATCATATGCTGTATTAAAAAACTATTCATCAGTGAATTTGATTTAAAAAAATTAAGACTAGAACTTTTAACAATGTTACTTTGTATCAGATGTGTGTGTGATATAAATCGCTGGAAGAGACTAAAATATTTCATTGTTTTGTGTCAAGAAATTTCTTTATAATTCCTTCAGAACACTAGCAGTTGTGTTTTAAATCAAAAGCTGCATAATTAGTATTATACAGTAATTTCAAGGATGTGGTTTTCCCCTCCCCCCAGGATAAAAAGAATGTGCAGGCAGGCAAACTATCAAAGCACATAAAGAAATTAAGCTACTTCTATCACCCAGAGATAAAGATCAAGCATGCCATGCTGTATTTTCTTACATTGTTTTGTCTCCCTCTCTCCTGTACATCTTACATATATTTTTGAAGCCAACAATGCTCTTTTCGATAAACTACTACTACTACTTCCACTACCACCTGTTTGAACAAACAATAATCATTAAAATCTATTGAGCACTTACCAGGCACTATTATAGTTTACCATTATATAGTTTTACCATTTTCTAACTGGGAAAATATGCGATAGGTGTCAGGGGATTTGTCTGCAGCAAGATCCAGGTCTGTCAGACACTCTGGAATCCACCTGTGTCACCCACTCTGCTATGCTATCTCCTCCATGTATTGAGATGTTTTTCCCATGTCATTAAATGTTTGAAAAGGACTTATCATGGCTATAAAAGGAAATTTTTGCAATTGTAAAAGCAGTTAGGTTCATTAAATTCACTTACTTTCCTACCAAGCAACACTTTAATTACATGTCTATTCAATGTAATAGGACATAGTTCATTCTGTAACAGACATAGTCCAAGAATCCTAAAAATAAAAACAGGGAAATATATTTAAATTTGAAAATAATTCTAGAACATATATAACCCCACACATACATACATAAAATACATACAGTATTTTGAGAAATTTTCTACAGCCTCATTTCTAATCAGTATGAAATAGAGCATATACACATTTTAAAAACTGCTATGTTTTAGAAAAGTCTCGAACTGAAATTTTATAAAAATTCAAATATAAGATTAGAGTTATTTTACCTGCCAATGTTTCTGAAACAATTCAACCTTGCTTCTGTGTTTTTGCCAGGCCGTGGAGTATAAAATCCTCTTTTTCCAGGTTGGTAAAACAAAGGGGCATTATCATCACCATCATCTGTATCATCTAAATCCATATCTACAACACTTCGACTAGAGCCATGACGCTTTCGGTTTTCCTAATAATAGAATATCAGAGATTAAGTCCCAAACCTGATTTTTAAAATGAATTATATGAACAGGTCCTCTAAAATCACTCAAAGTGAAGTCAGTCAGGTAAAGCAACATTTATATTTAAATGTAAATATTTTTTAAAAAATTAATTTTGAAAGAGTGCATGTGCGTGGAGGAGGGGCCCAGAGAGAGGGAAAGAGAATCCGAAGCAAGCTCCATGCTATCAGTGCATAGCCCTCATATCAGTCGTGAGCTCAATCTCACCAACTGAACTGCAAGATCATGACCTGAACTGAAATCTAGTTGGACACCCAACCAAATGACCCACCCAGGCGTGCCCCTGTAAATAAACTTTAAAATTTTTTTTAATGTTTTACTTATTTCTGAGAGAGACAGCATGAACAGGGGAGGGCCAGAGAGAGAGAGAGAAGAGAGACAGACAGAATCTGAAACAGGGTCCAGGCTCTGAGCTGGCTGTCAGCACAGAGCCCAATGTGGGGTTCGCACCCGCAAACTATGAGATCATGACCTGAGCTAAAACTAAGTCAGACACAACTAAGCCACCCAGGCTCCCTGGATTGACAATTGTTTTTTAATGTTTTATTTACTTCTGAGAAAGAGCGCAAGCGAGCAGGGGAGGGTCAGAGAGAGAGGAAGACACAGAACCTGAAACAGGCTTCAGGCTCTAAGCTAGCTGTCGGCACAGAGCCCGACGCAGGGCCCGAATCCAGGCGCCCCTGGATGGACAGTTCTTAAAGCACTCTGAGAACAATGAACCATTATTGTCCTCTGGCCTATATCATTTCCAATAAGAAATCTACGGTCTTTCAAATTACTGTTTCTCTTTGCATAAGGCACTACTTTTTGGCTGCTTAGTTTTACAGCAGTTCAATGATAATATGTACATAGTTTTCTTTCACTTTATCCTTTTTAGGGTTCACTGAGTACCTTGAATTCATAAAATCTATGTCCTGTACCAGATTTGCAAAGTTTTCAGTCATTATTTCTTCACATATTTTCCTGTAGCACTCTCTCTTCTGGGTACTCCAATGACATGGATATCTGATCTTTTGATATGGTCCCAAGATCCCCAAAATTGTTCTTTTGTTCAGAATCTTCTCTCTGTTCTTTGGAGTAGATAATTTCTATCTTCAAGTTGACTGACACTTTCCTATCATCTTCATTCTGCTATTGACCTATCTGGTGTTTTTTGTTGTTGTTGTTTTTTCTTTTAGACACTGTATTTCTAATTCTGAACTTTTCCCTTGGTTCTCTTTTAAAGTTTTCTGTATCTCTGCTGTGACCCTCTTTCAGTTCATTAGTACTTATCTCATAGAATATGAGATAAAATCTTTGGTTAATTCCAAGCCAAGTAGGTCATCTTGAAGTTGGCCTCTATTGGTTCTTTTCCCAGGAGAACTGGTCAGTCTTTCCTAGTAAAGGAAAGTATTTTGGAGTGTCTCCTGGGCCTTTTAAATATTAAATTGTGAAACTCTGGGTCTTGTTAAAATGATAGGGAAAATTTGGGGGTTTTAGTAGGCAGTCAACCTGGTTAGATTCAGATTGAAAGTGTCCCCATCTGTGTGGAATGATTCTGGTAACAAATTTTCAAAGCCTTTTATTATACTGTTTGGGTCCTAGACAATGGTTTATACCACACAGTTGAGTTCTCAAAGCCTTTTCTATCTTCCAACTAAGATGGGAGTAAAAGAGATCAATCAGCTTTACTGCCTGAAAAAATACCATACCAGCTGTGTTTTCAAGTTTTGACTTTCCGCTATAATTTGTGTGCTTTTCAGAATCCTCAGGCAGTTCCTTTTAAGTTTTTAGTTGTAATCAGTGGTAGAGATACAATTATAAAGCTTTTACTCCACCTTGGGTGGCAATGAAGTTCTCAGGTAGCTTAAGAATGAAATACATCATGCGCTAAAAAAAGCCTTCGTTGCAGCTCCTCCACGTCTCCTTGTCTCTGCATCTTTGGCACTCAATCCTTCCTTAAGAAATAAGCCCTAAGAAATTCATGACATCTTTAAATTCAAGCTTAATTCAGGCTGTGCTTAAACCGGAGTTCCAAGTGCTTATTATTAGCATATGTACAAAACTTCACTTACCTGTACCTTTTCTGAGGAGTCTAATAATCCAAGATCCAGGATACTATCAGCTCCATTTTCCCTAAAAACAAACCAAAAAAAACCCTTTCAAATTCCAGATAACTGAAACTTCTAGGATTTAGTATAGAGAAACATGCATTCCAATTTGTAAGAATTTATAAACACATTTAAAATTTTGAAATAGGGGCGCCTGGGTGGCTTAGTCGGTTAAGCGTCCGACTTTCGCTTAGGTCATGATCTCGCGGTTCGTGGGTTCGAGCCCCGCGTCGGGCTCTGTGCTGACTGCCAGCTCAGAGCCTGGAGCCTGTTTCAGTCTGTGACTCCCTCTCTCTCTGACCCTCCCCTGCTCATGCTGTCTCTCTCTCTCTCCTAAAAATAAATAAAACATTAAAAAAAAAAATAATAAATAAAAATAAAATAAAATAAAATTTTGAAATAAATGCCTAGGATACTTACTAGTCTTAGTGCAAATATAGGAACAGAAAAGTCATTATATACATAAATAAAATTAGGTGCTACAAGTGTGATTCAAGATAATGAGATAAAGGCTACCTGATTTAAGACAAAATAAATGCAGTCTTCACAGGGGGACTGAAGATTAGGCTCACATGGAGCAATGTAAGAGAACAGAAAATATTCAGAAAGCAATCACAATAGGAATCAAATTCTTTAGTGTGTTTAATTATTCTAGAATACTAATAAATTCACTATTCACTTTATAAAGTCAGCTGAAAGCAGTCAGTATTCAACAGAAAACACTACTAATAAACCAACTCTTACAGATGTTTAAAAAAGATTTTTATAAAATCTATTTATTGATTTAGAGCACACATGAGCTGGGGAAGGGCAGAGAATCCCAAGCAGGCGCTGCCCAAAGTTAAGAGTCAGATGCTTAACCAACTAAGCCACACCCAGATGACCCATTTATAAAAATCTTTTTATCAAAATGTTTCAGTCTGTGACTCCCTCTCTCTCTGACCCTTCCCTGCTCATGCTGTCTCTCTCTCTCTCCTAGAAATAAATAAAACATTAAAAAAAATATATAAAAAAAAAATGCACACTCCTCAAAACCTTTCCTATAATGGGTGCTGATTACCTCCAGAGACTGGGAAAAGGAATGAAGACACAGTACATAAAAACCCAGGTAAGAAAAAAAGTAATTAACAGCAAATAAACTTCAAGCAATGGTCTTTTCACTTGGACCATTCAAAGGCTATGAAACAGATAGGCTAAACACTGGAACTTAACAGACATCTATCTATCCACTTATCCATTTCTAGGACTACATCCAATCCAAGTTCCTCATTTAAAATAATCACTAGGAACAAAGAAATCTGCATTTAAAATAACATTTCGGGGGTTCCTGGGTGGGTCAAGTGGTTATTAAGGGTTTGACTTCGGCTCAGATGGCTCAGGTCATAAGCTCACATGGTTAGTGAGTTTTAGTTCTGTACTGGGCTCTCTGCTGAGAGCTCAGCCTGGAACCTGCTTCAGATTCTGTCTCCTGCTCTCTCTGCACCCCCATGTTCGATCTGTCTTTCAAAAATAAACATTAAAAAAGTAACAATAAAGTAATTAGCATTTCAAAGCCTCCAACTAGATATTAAAGTTGCACCAGGATGGAAGGCACGGAATAAGTTTGCATATCTTCCTGATGTCACCTTTACTTGTTACCTTGGGAAAAGAATTATTTGTTACATATTTCTAAGTTTTATTATAAAACAAGTATATTACACAATAGAAAGCAAAAGCTTAAAAAATCCATGTAAGATAAATCAGAAGCTCTGAAAGAAATTTCATGCTATGGCAAGAACACACCAATTCCTTAAAGTATCTGGCCTCTGCCATCAGAGGTAGTCTGGTAGAGAATTGGGGGTGTACTTCTTATAAGTAATTTCTAAATTTCGGGTTTAAAAGATTTTCAGAACCTAAGTCATTGCTAAAATTCTACCTAATACATGTGAAACTCAACTGTCACACTCAGGAATTTTAAGCCATCTCTTATAAAAAAAAATATTTAATGTCATGTACTTTATAGTATAAATTTTAGGATATGGTGGCACTACATCCTAAAAATAAAGTAGTTGATGTTTAAACTGAAATGCCTTCCCAATTATATACATTACCGTCCATGTGCTATAATGAGTTCCATGGCTTCATCCACTCTTGCTCTCAGAGAATCTTCACTTGCTAGGAGGAGGAGCAGTTGGGCTGGGGATAATTCCAACAGCATGCCAGTGATTTTACTTGCAAATGCCTGCAAACAATGAGCAAATGTTACTTGCCCCTACTCTCTGAAACCTCCTGTCTAAATCAACAATCTTTTATGGAAAAAAAGGAGGGGAGAGAGGAAGGAAGGAAGAAAACTTAAGAAACCTTAGGTAACAAAACATTTCTGAACTCCACAGGAAGCTTAATTAAAGAGAACTTTGGTAGTCTTGTTAGTTTAAAATTTTTATGACGAGGGGCGCCTGGGTGGCTTAAGTCGGTTAAGCGTCCGGCTTTCGCTTAGGTCATGATCTCGCGGTTCGTGGGTTCGAGCCCCGCGTCGGGCTCTGTGCTGACTGCCAGCTCAGAGCCTGGAGCCTGTTTCAGTCTGTGACTCCCTCTCTCTCTGACCCTCCCCTGCTCACGCTGTCTCTCTCTCTCTCTCTCCTGGAAATAAATAAAACATTTAAAAAATAATAAAATAAAATTTTTATGACGAGCCTTTTAAGATGTTTGATGTCCATAAGTAAACATACAAATACTTGATTTCCATTTTTTCCTACTATAGAGAGCCAGAAACATTTCTTTCATGTAGGGTAGAAGAAAAGAAAGGGAGGGAAGAAGTGAAGGAGGAAGATGAAAGATGGCCTATAAAATTTAAGGCTAAGGATTTACTGAAAGAAATGTAAGTTATGTAAAAGACAAGAAACCATTAGTTTATGTTTCATATTATATGAAAGAAACCTGACAGAACATTCAGTATAAAAATCTCCTAGCAATAGATAACAGCAGTAAATAAAGTACAGTCTTTGCAGTATGTTTTATCTACAACTTAACAGATTAAAAAGTCTGCTTCAAAAAGTAACAATTTGTACAAATAAAGGTACAAATTTAATGCATGGATAATTCTTTAGCACACAAGGAACTTACCAGGTAAAAGGACAACTTAACATAGGTAGAAAAAACAAATCTCAAGCTACCCTCCAGCCCATTTTGTGGCTTTCCCTAAGCTTCCTTTTTGTTTACTACAGTCCTCAACCCCATGGCTTGCCAACAGCTAACAACTTTTTAAAATACCAAATTTTGGGTTGCCTGGGTGGCTTATTCAGTTAAGCGTCAGGTCATGATCTCACAGTTCGTGGGTTTGAGGCCCGTGTGGGGCTCTGTGCTGACAGCTAGTTCAGAGCCTGGAGCCTATTTCAGATTCTGTACCTCCCTCTCTCTCTGACCCTCCCCTGCTCATGTTCTCTCTGTCTCTCTCTCTCAGAAATAAATAAAACATTAAAAATAAATACCAACTTTAATCCAAAAACAAAAATGGGGACACCTGAGTGGCTTAGTAGGTTAAGCATCTGACTGTGGCTCAGATCATGACCTTGTGGTTTATGAGTCTGAGCTCAGCCTGGAGTCTGCTTTGGATTCTTTGTCTCCCTCCCTTTTCTCTGCTTCTCCCCTGCTCATGCTCTGTCTCTCTCAAAAATAAATAAACTTAAAAATAAATTCAAACGCAGAAATGGCACAGCCAGTTATGGGGGGCTAAGTGCATCGTACGTACTGGTTGCATTGCTTGTACTCGGGGATAAAGTCTCTCTCCAAGTGCCTGACGATGTGCTGGCAGAGGATCGGGATCATCACTAGGATTCCCTTCAGAGGCTGGTCTGAAGGGTCTAGTATCAATGGAAAGCTGTCTTCTAAAGTCTCTGAAAGAAGAACAAAGCTATTATATTTCATCTCCCCTGTCTGCAAAATAACTTCAGCACAGCCAGTAATAAAGATGGAAAACCAAAGCATACAGGCAGCTCTCTCTAGTTATCAAGGTGGTAGAATGCTTAATAGATGGTCATTGGGAAATAAAGGTTTTCTAGATACTAATACTTAAAATTCTATAAACCTAAAAATCTAATACATAGTTGTTTGATTCCAACGGAGTAGGACTATAAAATACCAGATATTAAGAATCCACCCACATTTCCTAGATATTTTAGTCCAAAGTAAAATGCCACCCATCTTAACAGGAGAAAAATTAAGAGGTTTAAATATAACACAATTGCCACGATTAAAATTTTAAGACAAATTTAGGAAAGAATGGTAACAGTACAGTGACTATACATATACCCAAACATTAAAACTTTTTCTTAAGCATAGTCCATAACTGAGATCCTCTCATTACAGGACTACCTATAATTTCATTCCCTAAGGTGGTATTCAATAAAAGATACAAAATTATCTTACCTATCTCGATCTCTCCGAGAACCTGCGCGCAAGCCACTACTCCTCCTCATTTCCCTTTCTCTCTCCCTTTCCCGATCCCTCTCTCCTCTGTTCCTTAGTCTCTGCATTAAACCTGGAAGAAGATATAAAAACACACTTTGTTTAGATAAATGTGAATGCAACTATTTTAACTTTTAAAGTTAATGTGAGGACATGAGACAAACTTAAGAATATGACAGGTGAAAATTATCTCCCTTATGCCTTCCACTCATTCTCTGTATGGTTTTGAAGGCTGAGGGTAATTATATAGAATCTACCTGGCTCATAATAAATGTTCACTCAGTATGTATTTAATGAATTATGTCACAGTTTTGAAATGATTTTTTAGCAACTAGGGCTGTTAGTTTTACCATAAATAATGCTGAAATTTCTTACGTGACTAGAGTCAGATCTCTTTTCTATTTATTTTCAGTTTGGGGCATTAAGCATTATATATAGGCCACCGAAAACATCCAGCTATTATTATTTTCAAAACCTTAAGCATAAGCCAGAGTATGGTTTCGCAAAGAGTGTGCAGGAGAGCTATTTCTGAAAATGTTACGACTTCTTAAGCTCCCTCATTCACATTTGCTGATTTCTTTTTATTATAGGACTACAGAAAGTCAAGTGGTAAAACTAATGACGAAAGGCTGCAGTCTCTCTCCATCTTTCCATCCTCAATCCTTCCTAGAGCTCACTGAGCCTACTCTATGGTGGCACTTTCCAAAACCTGGTATATTAGCACTACAGCCTCGGTGACATACAGGATTTTATTAGTGATGTCCTCTCCCTGAATTATCCACCTATGAAGTGACAATCTTCTGTCCCTTGTTTATATGAATCCCCAATTATAACCTACTTAAGGCATTTGTAATTTTCACAGATTTTTTAAAATTTGAAAATTAGGTAAGAATCCTAATTCCAAAGTGCTGGTCCTCAAAGTGGTGGAGCTTACACCAGGATGTTAATAAAGAAAATCTTATTATCAAAAAAAAAAAAAAAATAATAAGTCTTATTATACAGTGAGTTTAGTAACACAGTCAACCAGTCTATATTTGGTTGCAAGCTCCGTCTTTCATTGGGGACCAGTAACAACTCTGCAAATTGTCCTTCGAATAGCACTGCTCTAGAGAATAGGATTTTCTTAAGTATCTGTACTAATTAAATACACAGGGGTGATGGAAAATTATGTAATGTGCTCAATGAATTTTTTTGTTAACACAAAACTTACAACTTCCCACTCCCCAAACATGACTCACTAGTACCGTCATACACATTTATAGTTTAGGTAAGATTAAATCACTAATCTAGAACATAATTACATAAAAATGAAGTGTGCAGTAAAGTTCTCCCAGTTAAAATACACTTAACTGTGATTGTAATTGTTTTGATCAAACAAGAATTTTTTCCCTCTTAAAACCCTTCACCAAGTCCGTCTATCCAAATAATTTTTATGACATTTGTTATCTGTAGAATACTTACTTGTATGAGTGCCTTTGTTGGCATTTTGGATACAATCTAAATTTGGCAGTTTTTCATTTGACAAAAAAGCTTGTGCAATGGCTGTATAAAAACTTCGTGCTACACCACTGCCCTCTCCTGGCTCATCCTTAAATGTGACTTTTACTCTGTGTACAGCCATTGGTGTAGTAGCACATCTTCGACCAAAGTGATTGTTAAGCTGCCTCATGGTCTGCTGAATAAGAAGATCTCGATCGCGATCAACCTATTAAAACACCAAACAGGAATAAAGTTCAATGTTAGAAACCACCTTGGAATTTTCCTATGTAAAATCTGAAAATGTAATTTTAGCTTTCTGTTGACAATTTAACTACAAAGTAATCTGGATTTTTGGAAGCTTATACATTCCATACATTCTAAAGCATACATGGAAGCTTATACATTCCATACATTCTAAAGCATACAAGAATGTCCTGCATTAAGTAAGGATAATGGAATTTAAGTCAATTCTAATATTTCCTAAAGAAGCCCATTGGAAAACAGCAATCTGTTCAGTTTTGAAATATACCAGGATCAATTCCAAGTGAAAAGTATGTGTTGTTTAAAGAAACAGCAAATACTAGAAAACATGGGCTATTCCTTTGGTGACAGAAAAGCACAAAGTATAAGAAAAATGACAAGCTGGAAAACAACTGGTGCCTTCTATTATGGACAGGTATTCATGAATAGTACACATATCACTGTAAGATGATGTGCTTATAAATAATTGAGAAAAACAATAGAAAATGGGCAAGATGTATCAAACAGTTCATAGAGAAAGTAATATCCTTAGATACATGGAACAATGTTTAGCTTGCTCTTAAGAAAAATGCAAATTAAAACTACATTAAGATCCACATATTGGATGGGCAAAAATCTAAAACTTTGACAACTACTGGCAGCATTATAGAGGATCAGGCATTCTCATATTAATGTTGCAAATGCAAAAATATGTAACCATCAGGCAGAAGTATTTTCCAAATTTCCAAAATTATATATGCATATGCCCTTTAACCCACATCTAAGTTCTGTGTCCAAGAATCTACCTCAAAGACACGCCTGCCAAAAAAGAAAAACACACATAAAGCTATCATCACACTACTATTTGTAACAGCAAAAGATGAGAAAAAAGCCCAAATGTCTATCAATAGGAGGCTGGCTTAAAAACAAACAAAAACCCCACATGACACAACCATGAAATGCAGTACTAAGACAAAGCAGCTGTAAAAGAAACAGAACAGAACATTGCTCTATACAGTGATGGCTTTACCCCCAGGATGTACTGTTAACTGGGAAATGCAAGATGTAGTAAAATGTACAGCACGCTCAGAGTCGGGAGTAGGGGACAGAGGTGGGTAATGAATTACACACACATGACTATTTTTTTTTAAAGAGGGAGGAAAACAACATCACACACACACACACACACACACACACCTACCTCTGAAAGGAAGAGGAGGGGCATGGTAAAAGAGACAGAAATGGAAACTAGACTTCCCTAAATATACCTTCTTCTGTAAAGCTGATCTTGCACTATGGTAGATATCTTACATTAATTACAAAACAAAACCAAAAAACAGAAAGCAATCCCTAAAAACTAAAAGCAAAATGAAACAAAGACCCTGGTTATATGGAGATTAGTAGCAAAATCACACAAAGAAAAGTTATTTCAAATGACTTTAAAACAAAGCAAATGGACTACATCTCTACTTGGATATGCTGGGGGAAAAAAAAAGCCCTTAAGCTCTTTTTGATAATTATTTTGGGGTGGTAGTGTAGATGTGATTCTAAGACTGCTATGTATATGCCGTAGGATAAAAGCAAATGAGTAATTTTATTAGTGTTGATGGGAAGTAGGATATTCAGTTCAGAACAAAGGAGATAAAGACTAAGAGGTGGAAATAAACAAAACAACCTCGTAATCCTAAATCTTGAATTTGAACTGGAAATATCAGTATGTACTTATGATATAATTTTTTAAAGGAGAATTCCCTAGCTCTAGCTAATGAAAAGACCTAGAAACTACGAACAACTTAGTAGGCAGTGAGCAACCCTACAGCCCACAGTATAGTCTTAAAGTACCTTTTTTACTACCAAAAGGAACCAGGGCTTCTTGAAGAAATGGCTGGTCTAAGATCTGAGACAGGAAATACACAAGATGAGACGTACCAAAAAGGAAGGAAGTTATCAAAGATTATTGGGAGTCCTGTGAAAAGGACTGAGGAGCGAAAAAGGACTCGGGACTCCCACTATCCAGAAACCATCTAAGCATCAGTGGAAAATAATAATCTTAATGGAATGAAGGACATCGAAAATGTTTAAAAAAAACAAAAACCGAAAACTTGAAAAATTCATTGATCATGAAACCAATTACATTACTCTAAATTTGGTGATCATCATTTATTTAAATTTTTAATTACACAACATATATCTCTAAACATGAAACATGATTGTTATAACAGTTTTCAAATTTCATTAAGTGGCATACTGTATGTATAGTATTAGAAAATCTAAATACCTTTACCTCTAGTGATAAATCTCTTGACTGCTGGTTTCTCAGTTTTTCCATTTCTCTACGGAATTTTGATTCTTTTACCTCAAAACCACCCAATTCGGTTAGGATCTTTAAAAAAAAAAATGCATGACAGAATTATTCTCTGACATATGTTCTTTTCACGCAGAAGAGAACTAAAAGTGCTCAAAACACATACTGATCCAGGTTCTGCTCCAACATCTTCCATGAACACCCTGCCGAATAGTTCCAAAGAAAGGCGCCAGCGTCCTAACAGCATATCATGGGAAATAACCATTCCCATGAAGCTGCACTGTGGCCTGCAAGAGGTTTAAGAGAAGAAGGAAGGAATTTAGCCAACTGTAAGAAGCTCCTGGTTTTTGGTCAATGATGGTAATTTGGTTGGTTTTTTCACATTATGAAGTCTTAGGCACTTTGGCCCACATCCTCTCTAACAGAATCTTTTTAAAAACTACTCATTCCTCACAAAACTTCTCATTTTTACTCCATTATTCCTTCTGTCCTTTACAGAAGGATACACCTCTCAGCTGCCTCTCTTCATCTTCAATTTTACCTCTTCCGCCCCTTAAAGTTCAGTGTTCATCTACACTTAGAGGATTCCCAAATTCCTCTCTAGTTCAAACTTTCACAACAGTCCAGAATTTCCACTGTGCTGATTACACCCATGTCTGTAACATGTAACTCCAACTCAACATAGGAAAACCAAGGATGGCTTCTTCACTTCAGTGACGCTGCCTCTTGATTTCTTTCAGTAGTACCATCAATTTCCCTATTGCACAAACTTGAAACAAATTTTAATTTTTCTTTCCCCTATATCTCGAGCGATTAAGTCCTTCATGAGTCTTATCCCCTCCATAATTTCCTAATTCATCCCCAAAGGCAATATTGTATTTTACCCCAAAGGTAAAAGCCCCCTTTTACCACTAGCCAGAACCTAGTAACCACTTTCTTTTTAACTTGTCTCCTTACCTCTCATTCTTCTCTCCTTCAGTCTATTTGCTTTTACATATTCTACACATCTCAGCACAAGCCATATTGCCTCTGAAAAACTTGGCCACCCTAGGCCACAATTCTTTCTTGCCTTTTATGATTGTTAGACTGTATATATAAAATGAATATAGCTTCTTAAACCCAGTTAACTCCTCATCAACAAAAATAATGATCTCAGAGTCTATAACCAAAAAATAACATAAAGCAGAAACTCAACGGGCAATCTGACACGGACATATACTTTAACTCAGTGCTAAACATTAAGAAACACAATCTTAGACTTTCCTCAATGCAGGTGAGGAAAAAAATCAGAATGCCAATCAATAACTAAAGTCACCCAAAAAATCCAGAAAATTCAAGTTTAATATTTAAATATCTGATTATAAACTAGAAAAACAAAACAGTTAATTCTATTATTTACATACAAATGAAATTATAAAATTCCTAAATAAAAATTCTTACAAGAATTATAATATCCATAAAGTAAAGTAAAAACAGAAGAATTATCTCTACTTAGCAAATACCTGAAAGACGTAAGAGGTGGCCCTTCACTTTCAGTCAGTCCTATTTCTGCTAGTAAACTGCTTTTCAATTGTGCAGCAAGATCATGAGCAGATGGCCCTGGTTTTGAACTTTCAGCTTCTTCTGGCACCATATTCTGTTCTTCCCCTTCCTTTTTTTGTCGATTTTGCATGTTCATTACATTTTTCAAGTTGGCAGCATAAGACATTTTAGTTGGAAGAACCTATGAATTTTTACATTTAAAAGTTACACATTAAAAAAAACCACCTAACTAGATTTCCTTTTCAACTTACTAATATTCTACAGAAATCACAGAAATTACTGGGTGTTTCAACTACAAAGATGCAGCATGTTTTTTTTTTCCGATTCCCTTGACTGACCACCAGTGAAACTACCCAGTGCAGTTTCAGTGCATTCACCACACAGCCTGAACTTTTATCTAAAAACCAGATCTGCCACTTAACTAGTTGTATAACAACAGACATTCCCACAAGAAATGTATGTAACCTCTGCAATCCTCAATTTTTTTACCCATAAAATCAGGATAAATATGTTTTCTACCCAACATGGTTATAAAGATTGAGACCATGCCTAGTAGACAGAATTATTCAACAAGTCATTATTAATATTACCTTATTTATTCACATTCTACAGTCAAAAAGAAAAGTGCCAAGCCAATACTATGTATGCTCATGTATAAAAACATATTCACATTATATATACATTTAAAGATTTTAATTTTCAGCAGCATTACTATTATTCAACTCTGTGAAATAGGCAAAACACAAAATGACTGCCAGTTTACAGAAGTCACCTGACACAAAACAAGTCAGTATCAAGGCAGGCAAGTTGACACTGATGAATTATAAAATTATATGAAATTGTCATAAGGCAAGGATTTCTAATACTTACATTAGTTGAGGCAACACAGTTTTCTGGATTAATGCGTTTCCAGAACTTATTCCAGATACTGGGATAAGTTCTCATTCACAAATATGATATTGTGGAGATTTTTACTATCTTACCTCAAGGCAGTTTCTATCCACTGTAACCTCCATTAAGCATTTCCCACTACTGGCAGATGAAGAATAAAGACCTTGACTTGGACGGCCAAAAAGATCCTCCTTTCTAGCGTTTGGCTGGAATTTTAACAGAAATATTCTAGTTACAACTGAACACTTAAAAAAAAAAAAAAGTACTTAGGGGTGCCTGGGTGGCTCAGTCGGTGGCTCAGGTCACAATTTCACAGTTGGTGGGTTCGAGCCCCGCATCGGGCTCTGTGCTGACAGCTCAGAGCCTGGAGCCTGCTTCAGATTCTGTGTCTCTCTCTCTCTCTGCCCCTCCCCCCACTCACACTCTGTCTCTCAAAAATAAATAAACATTAAAAAAAAAAAAACAGTACTTAAAAAGAAATCTTACACGACTAGTTTGTTTAAATCACCTGCAACAGATGTGGCTGATCAGCCAAAGGGATGGCTTCAGCCAGAGGCACTTCAAATGGGTTTGGGGGTATACATCCAAGGAACGTCATGGAGTCTGAGCGTCGGAAAAATGGATGGTTTTGACCAGTTTCTGCAGGAAGAGAGTCATCGTCCTTATCATTCAAAGTAGCACCTAAACATAGAGAGATAAAGTGTTTGATTTTTAGAAAAAATTAGTTATTGGGGAAGAGTTAAAGAATCTTAATCTCCTCAATCTGAAATTCCTGTTCCCTCTTTACAAAATTTTAATGCCACTCAAAAACAGTAGTCCAAAATTTTGATAATATTTTAGGTGACAACTGAAAATATTAGCAGCTTAAAATGGTTACAGTGGTAAATTCTATTAGGTGTCTTATAACACAACAATAAAACTTTTTACAAGGAATACAAATATTGTTTCACTTTCTACGGTACAGATATTTCCCATATCTTTCTCTGTCTCTCTCTCTCTCTCTCTAGAGATTCAGACCTGAATACAGCTAGATTCCTAAACATACTCAGGATGCAGCTCACTGAGGATTCTAAATAGAGGAGATGGTCAGGAGCTGAGAGTTGAGCATTTGCTTACTTGTTAAGTTCTGCTTTCTCTACAAGACAAAAATGTCTGGGCATCTCATTCATCTCCACAGCAAAGTCGGCCTAAGAACACCATCTCCCTTAATGTACTAAAACTTTGGACAGTTAGCTTACAGTATATGCTGTGAAAATAGTGAGCTATGGCTGGATTTTCAAACAACAGCAGTTACGTCAGTTGTCTCTCCGTGGGCTGAATAAAAGTACTACTCGATAATAAGAAATAGGCAAAAGGACAAATTTTTTACAATCCATTTGAAAGAGTAGCTAAAAACTACAAAGAGACTGTAGAAGATCCCAAAATTTCTCGAGTTTAGAATATTTTCTTTTTACTGCATTAACCATTAAGGGTTTTCATATTTGGGAGTTATAACTGGTATTTCTCATTTTCTTGACTAAATATATTTTGCACCCATATCCATAAAGGTTCTGCTAAGACTTTTAAAAAAATGTAGTACTTACACACTTAAGAATAAAGGTAAACATATAACTAAAATGCAAAAGGTACAAAACCAGAAAAAATACTGACTGTTAACAAGTTCATTACATTTGTTTAATTCATCCTTATTTATGAAGCAAATAATGCAAGGGTATAAAAGGAAAAATGGACAGAAAATGCAAGAAATGGGACATATAGAAGAAAAGAGAAATTCCCACCCAGACAGAAAATAATGAAGTTAAAAAGCTTGAAGGGGAAATACTGAGGCAGCCATTTCTTGAAGTAGATTAGCAGATTTTCTGTACACTAACTTTGATTGGTGTCATCATCATTTTCATGTTCTGAATCTTCATTATCAATACCCAGTTCCAAGAGTTCTCGCGTCCTTTAAAAAGACAAGTGAGTCATTTGACATGAAGTATGGAGTAAAGGTGATAGGAACTATAAGCAAAAAAGCACTGAAAAGGTCAGTATCTAGCCAATTTCAAAAACTGTGGTCAAGTTTTGGACTCTGTTAACGGTAGACTGAGCGGCCAAATGTATTACAATTAAAAAAGAGGCTCAAGAGAAGCAAAAGGATACTCACATTGAGAAATACTGAGTAGTTAGACAGACTCTAACAGAAAACATGACAAACTATCTTAGGCATAAAGCTGAACTAAAAACTCTTACATTTCCTGTTTTAAGTGAGAAGCAGCTATGGAGAAAGGTTGAATAGACTCAAACCCACTTTCCCGAATGAAACATTCCTACGCTATTTTCTCTTTAGTCACTCTTCTTATCACTCCAAAAATCAGACAATATACTAAGACTACATTGAGCAAACAGGTATTTCCTAAACCAATCTCATGGCAAGTATGGATACCTTTTGCGTTCCAGTTGAGGTGTATCCAATGTTGTCTGCTGATTCATTGCTTTAATCCAATATATAAGGGCTTGAAAAACATATGCCACATGCTTCAGTGAGCAAACATCCAAAACTGGAAGAACATCCGAATGCTCATCATTATGAGACCGCATTAAGGACAGTGCATAATTTAGGAAGTCCCCTCGGGCAGACATCATTCCTTGACGGGCGCTAAGCAGTGTGGCACGTCTATAGGAGTAAAAAGAAATGAAAATCTTTGGGGCGCCTGGGTGGCTCTGTTGGTTAAGCATCCGACTTCGGCTCAGGTCATGATCTCACAATCTGTGGGTTTGAGCCCCACGTCGGGCTCTGTGCGGACAGCTCAGAGCTTGGAGCCTGCTTCAGATTGTGTGTCCCTGTCTCTCTGCCCCTCCCTCGCTTGCTCTGTCTCTGTCTCTCAAAATAAAAAACTAAATGCATTAAAAAAAAAAGAAAGAAAATGTTAAAAAAACAACAAAACACAAATGTAAAACTTACCACTATCATAAATATGCAAAATTAGGAACTGAGGATATCCAACTCATTAACCCTGTGACTCTGCTTTAGAGATAAAAACATTGTGGATGATTTACTGCCCTGTATATTTTGTACAGGGATGTATAGTGTCCTTTGGAAATGGACAAGGAACTCCTTCCCTGAACCTCAATGTCTTACTAAAATCTCGTAGAGGCCTTGTTAAGACAGATTGTTTTGGCCCCACCTCCATAGTTTCAGTAGGGCTGGGGGAGGCCTCCAGATCTAACACGCTCCGAGGTGATATTGATGCTGTTCTGGGGATCACAACTTTGAGAACCATTGTCTAACCATTGTCTAACATGATACCGAAACAAAAGCCAAAAAAAAAAAACACAGCACCAGACTTTATCAAAACTAAAAACTTATGTACTTCAAAGGACACCATCAAGAAAATGAAAAGACACAGAAAAGGACAAAATTTCTGCAAGTCATGTATGCGATAGGAACTTAAGAATCCAGAAAATGTAAGTAACTCACACAACTCAATTAACAAAAAGACAAGCCAATTAAAAAATGGGCAAAGAATCTAAATAGACATTTCTTCAAAAAAGATATACAAATGACCGATAAGCCCATGAAATGGTGCACATCATTTAGCCATTAGGGAAATGCAAATCAAAATCACAATGAGATGCCACTTCACACCCACTAGGATGGCTACAATAAACAAACAAACAAACAAACAAACCCAGCTAGTAACAAGTGCTAGCAGGGATTTAGAGAAATTAGTGGCCTCGCACACTGCTACTGGGCATGTAAAATGATGCAGCAGCTCTGGAAAAGTCTGGCAGTTGCCCAAAAGTTTAACAGAATTACCATATGATCTAGCAATTCCACAACTAGGTATATAATCCAACATAACTGAGAACATGCCTATACAAAAACCTATACACATTATTCACAAGAGCAAAAAGGATGAAAAGCCCAACTTATGAACAGACAAAAATGTGGCACATCCATACAATGAAATATTACTAGAAAGTAATGTACTGACTGATAATGCTAAACATGATGAACCTTAAAACTGTTATGCTAAGTAAAACAAACTAGGCACAGAATACCACATATTGTATGATTCCGTCTATATGAAATGTCCAAAATAGGCAAATTTATAGAAACCCAGAGTAGATCGGTGGTCGCTTAGAGTGTGAAGGTATGTGAAAATGGGAAGTGACTATTAATAGGTATTTTTGTGGAGATGATAAAAATAGTCTATAATTAATTGTGATGATGACTGTGTAGCTCTGAATATATTGAGAAGTATGGAACTGTATGTAAATTATATCTCAATAAGGCTATTATATTAGAGTGAGAGGCACAGTGAGCTAAAGGGAGAAGAACCCTGTCACTAATCTAGATCTATTATCAGAGCTCTGTTATTCAGGCTGGGCTTACAAAGACAACACTTGTGCCTTTTTGTGGAGCAGGCTTCCTAGGACAAGAAAGCAGAGGCCTCCCAAGTAGTCCAGACCTCTCTGCCAAGCATTCAATTTTGCATTCTAGACATTTCCATCAACTCCTCTCCCAGCTCCTCAGTATTTTCAAAAGCCACATATGTCCATTCTACTGCTCTAGAATTTTCTTATAATTTTTCCTATTAGTTATTCAAGAATCAAAGTCTAGCTGTAAATTCTGCCTCCTCATGCTCCATCCCTCAACAAGGCCCTCAATTCTGTTATATGATTTCAGTGCTTCTCTCTCTCCTTTCTGGCTTCACTTGTCCTACTTAAATAAATCTATGACCTTTCAGTGGTCAGTCCAACCATAATTTTGTTAAGGTTCCTGAGCAGTCTCCTAGGCCCTTGTCTTTCCCGTTACAAACCTCTCAAAGCAGCAAAGTTATTTTGCCTGAGCCAAAGCTAGAACCAAATCCTAGGACTCTGACCTCAGATACGGGGTACTTTGACTATATGGCACTGCTCTACTGCAGTAGTGGCACAAGCCCCATTGCTCTAGTGTTCAAATTCTGGGCTAATTCCTACTCCTGAAAAAGGCCATTTTATAACTAAAAGAAATAAGACCATAAATACATAAAGAAATTTACTTTAAGTACAGTTCAACAGACTGGGGGATATAGAAAAAGAAGCCTGATTCAAGGAAACCAAAGAGCAACTTTGGTAACCACACATTCTTTCCTCTTCCCGAAAACAAAATACATTCATACTCAATCATGGCCAGAATAAGTCTTCCTATAAATACATGCCTCTCAAGGGGTGGGGGGTCGAGGGGGAAGCTTGTAGGATAATGAATACTTCAAAAATGAAAAGTATCAGATTCCTAAAATATGAATTTTGAAAAAAAAACCAGCTTGGATTATAACTTACTTACTCTGCTTCAACTATACAACAATTTAAAAAGAACACACTTCCCCTCTTCAAAACAAAGTGAGGTCTAATGTAACAGCAACCAAAAAGCTCTAACTCTCTGGGATATAAGAGCTCTAACATATAAGCACATGGGAAGAATTTCATACCGTCTGCCTTCAAGGGTTCGTAAACTAGCCTCTTCTCGTGCAGTCATCCTCTCTCTTCGAGCTGAATTCTGAGAAGCGTGAAGAGGATGATTTGGGTGTCCCGGATCACCAGCAGATGCTAATGCAGAACCATAACGTAATTGAGCTTCAGTAGAATCCATAATACTGACCATCCAGTTCCAAGTGGGAATAAGCTTTTCTTCTACATAGTTCTATGAAGACCAAACTGAAATAGTTAAAACTATCCAAATAAATTTACATTTGATATATAGTAGTATTCTATAAACATTTAAATATCTGTAACATTAGCTCCCATTACAGTGGAATTCTCAAAACTGACATCCCAAACTTAATATATTTAGAGTAACTTGTCAATGTTTTCATACCTGTAAGTTTACTGCATCTTGGTAAGTCAATTTCACAGCTGCTGGAATCTGTGAGTACACTAGGTGATTATACTTAGGAATGAGGCCCATCAAGTCCGAGATTTGTCTGATAACAATGCTGTAAGCCCTGGCTAAACTGCTCGCAGACGTCAAGTAGCTGCTGGCATTGCTAGCTTCCAAAGCAGCAGCTGCGGCAGCAGCACTCGTGCTGATGGTACCACTACGGCGTAAATTTGAAGGATCAATATAAATCAATCCCGCTGAACTTGCTACAGAGAAAAAAGGACAACCACAATAAGCTGTCAGATGCTAATTGTGTTTCTCTAGCACTGTATACATTTAAATAAGCTAAAACCAATTGCAATGGCAACGGTGGTCACTGAGCAAAAAGCTTGGGTCGTAAATCACACCAGCTTAAGGAAGGGCAATGGTGAGAGGGACAAGAATTACTAGGATGTTCTAAACCAGATGCAGTTTTGCTACTGCCCCCGCCCAAAGACGGGACAATCTGGCAATGTCATAGACAGTTTTGGTTGTCACAACAGGTGGGGGGAGTTGGGGGAAAGATTGCTACTGGCATCTGGTGCACAGAAGTCAAGGATGCTTCTACTAAACATCCTACAATGCACAATCACAAAGGATTATTCAGCCCAAAGTAGCAATGGTATAGAGACGGAGAAACCTTGATATAAGGATATGTAATTGCAAAAACATATTTGAACACAGCAAAAACAATGAAGAACGATTATGAAGCTACTTGTCTAGATGAACACACATAATTTTAAGAACCTACTTAAGTCCTTTTAAGAATACCAAGTTTTCAGAGGAACCTGGGTGGCTCAGTCATTTAAGCATCCAACTTCAGCTCAGGTCATGATCTCACGGCTTATGGGTTCAAGCCCCACAGTGGACTCTGTGCTGACAGCTCAGAGCCTGGAACCTGCTTCAGGTTCTGTCTTCCTCTCTCTCTGCCCCTCCCCTGCTCACATTCTGTCTCTCTCTCAAAAATGAATAAACATTAAAAAATTTAAAAAAAAAAAGAAGAAGAAGAATACCAAGTTTTCAGACTTGCCTGCTGGTGTGGATGTGCTGGAAGGGGCTGTGCTGGCTGCCCGCTGATGCTGGGTGTTGCGGACAGCCCACTGCATGGACCGGGGGGCTTGGGCAGCACCATTGGCATGGGAGCTATTCGTGGTTCTCTCTAATGGCTCATCGAGCATAAAGGTCTCCTGTTCTATGTCATCACTCTGACTACTGCTGCTATCAGAATCGCTTGAGTCATTTGACTGTGAATCATCTTCAGAAAAGAAGGCAGGAACACTGCTCGCACCTAAATTTTTTATTTTTAAAACCAAAATCAATATCACTTTGTTGATATATAAAACTACAGTGTACACCCTCTTTCAGGAAAATATACATACATTAAACAGAATGCCAGGCTATAGTCAGTAGTCCACAAAGACCATCATTAAAATAGTATAATTACTGGGGTGCCTGCATGGCTCAGTTGGTTGAGCATCCAATTTTTGATTTTGGCTCAGGTTATGATCCCAGGGTCGTGGGATCGAGCCTCGTGTTGGGCTCCACACTGGGCATGGAGCCTGCTTAAGATAATTTCTCTCTCTCTCTCTCTCTTTCCCCCACCTCCTTCTCTCTGCCCCCTTCCCCAGCTCATGCACTTTCTCTCTAAAATAAAATAAGGGGAAAAGGATAAAGTTATAAAAAGTCTTAGCCACCCCTTGTACAAATCCTAAGGAGTATAGTTTAGCCATTTCATATTAAACATAAACATGGCCTTAGTATAAGCAAGAAAGCCCGATAAGGACAAGGTAACATACCTGCTTCAGAGCCAGCGGTTGCTGCTGTGACAACACTTCTACGCCCACTAGCATTATCTTGGTTGCTATGGTTACTTTCACTGTCACTTTCTGTTTCAGCTGCTGCTAACAAGTCCAGCTCCATGTCACTCCCTAGGAAATATTTAAATAAGAAGGAGGGAAAAAAATAAAACCCCACTGTGGAACAGAGTCTCATAAGCCAAATCCTAAGTTATAAGGGGGGTGGAGCAGGGAAAAGTGATTATTATGACAGGAAGCAGAATTGCCTGCTCAGAAGGAGAAAAATGACTGGCAAATTTATGGTCCTCCATAGACTATTACACAACAATTCAAACTCTGTTCTGTACAGCCTTAGGTAAAAAGGGTTGGGCAGGAGAACTTCTACCAGTGGGCAAAACTCTGGGCTAGGACCACTGCTCCATTTTCATGTTTTACATATTGGGATTCCACAAGGGGAAGAATGCTATAAAGGTCTATCTAGAACTTCATGGTATATACACATCAAAACAAATTTTAAACGTGTGGTTTATTGTATGTCAGTTACACCTCAATAAAGATGATCCCCAAAATGTCTATCCATTGGCTACTGTAAGAATGGTTATGATGGTAGGAAAAAGGCCAAAATGAGTCGTCAGTGGAGGGAAAAAAGGCACAAAAAGTTACACATACAATATCTAAAAGATATGCAAAGGAATGAGGCAGCACAGGGGAAGGCTGAAAGTAAAAATGCAAACTGTTAGGTCCACATGGGATTGTGGGTCATTTGCTTTCCTTTTCTCTAATTTGCAAATGTTTCCTAAAGTAATGATGACTATTTTAACTTCTAAAATGCTTTTTAAGAAAAGAGAAAGTCAGGGGTGCCTGGGTGGCTCAGATCGTAAAGCATCCGACTTCAGCTCAGATCATGATCTCGTGGCTGGTGAGTTTGAGCCCCATGTCCGGCTCTGTGCTGCTAGCCAGATCCTGGAGCCTGCTTCCGATTCTTTGCCTCCATCTATCACTGCCTCTCCCCTGCTCAAACTTGGGCGCGCATGCTCTCTCTCTCTCTCTCAAAAATAAGCATTAAAAAACATTTTTTAAGAAAAAGGGTAAAGAAAAAGGATACACTACTTTATACATATCAATATATATGAGCATACACATGCTTCCTAAAATTTTGGAACAGATGCTACAGCATCCCTAGGCTGAAAAAACATGTTGAACATTATTGTCAAATGGGGCTTTTCTCTGTATTAATATCCTTAAAGGTACCCAACGTACTCCTATTGAATGATTTCTCAAATAACCTGCATACCGTCTTCATCATGCTCATCGTGCTGTCCCTCTGCCTCAGCATTTTCTTCCCCATGTTCTTCCTGTTCATCATGATGATCCTCTTCTCCAGCCACACCCTCCACCACCTCAACCTAAATCCAGAATCTTATTTGTAGACAATCAAAGTATATAATACACCCACATCCCTACTAGGGTTCCTCCACAGCAATTCATAAACTAAAATACAAAGATCCCTAACTAATTACAGAGAATATTAACACTCAGGAGTTTGAAAATCGTTTGTTAGTGACAACTTGCTATCAAAAATTATGTCAGATATCCTAAAGTTCATGATTTTTGTCCATATGCAGAACCTTAAAATTAACAGTTTAACAACCAGGTGGGAAGTGTGTGTTTTTTTAAACTTCCACAGTAATAAAATTTACCTAATGAATATGCAGGATCCATTCACCTTCAAATACATTGCACAAAATTACTAAAGCATTTTTTTAACATTGAGGATATCTTTCTATGAACCCTAAGTAAAAGCAAGCTTATGTTTCCAATTTTGTGTTATCCACTAAATCAAGGATTTCAAGTATTTATAACATGTATAACCACGAATGAGAACATATAACAAAACTCTAAAAGCTAAAAGCAAAAACACATAATGGTAGTAAACTACTATTAATAAAACTTCTTCCCTACCAGATAAAACCCTGTCATTTACCACAATTAAAACAATTACAAGGGCGCCTGGGTGGCTTAGTCGGTTAAGCGTCCGACTTTGGCTCAGGTCATGATCTCACAGCTCGTGGGTTCGAGCCCCGCATCGGGCTCTGTGCTGACAGCTAGCTCAGAGCCTGGAGCCTGCTTCTGATTCTGTATCTCTCTCTTTCTCTCTCTGACCCTCCCCTGCTCACACTGCCTCCCTCCCTCTCTCTCAGAAATAAAACATTAAAAAAAACAAAACAAGCAAAAAAACCGATTACAACCACCTCTTCCACGTCGGCTGAAACAATGTCATCCTGTTCTTCATCTCTGCCCCGAACAGGCTGTGACTGGCTGATGCGCCTCTGCTGTGGGTTCCGGATGATGTAAGAAGACTGAGACTGACTGGAGCTGTGGAGAACCATGAGCGTATGAGGACAGTGCTGCCACACGGCACACTTTAAATGCTTCTCAGTGTCACTCGGTATGACCCACTTGCTAGGAAGCTATTTTAAATTTCACCTAAAAATTCCCTGGAAACCAACAATTAATCCACAGCAGATCAGAAAATATGGACTCCAAAGAAATGAATTTTACCATAGAGATTTAACAGAAATCTCAGAAGTGTTTCTGCTTTTCTGTAAGTCATTTCATATTTGTTAATGCACATACTAATGCACGAGTTTTTCCCACTGAAATGCTCCCCAGGAAATACTTTTCCTTCTCCGCTGCTTTCAATACCAACAGTCCTCAACTTGTACAGGCTCCGACAGCAGCATTGATCCATTAACAAAGTGCGGTAATAATGTACACTTATTATAAGTACTCTACTATTTGAAGAGATCTGATATGATCTACTTTGCATCAGCTTATGAACCACTGGCTTGTGTGTAGAGGGAAAGCATTAGTTTAAAAGTATGAATTTGAAAGGTGCCTGGGTGGCTCAGTCTGTTAAGTGTTCGACTTCAGCTCAGGTCATGATCTCACGGTTCGTGGGTTCGAGCCCCGCATCGGGCTCTGTGCTGACAGCATGGAGCCTCGAGGCTGCTTTGGATTCCGTGTATCCATCATCTCTCTCTCTCTGCCCTTTCCCCACTGACTATCTCTCTTTCAAAAATAAACACCCCCCCCCCCAACAGAAGTATGAATTTGAAAATAGAATCATAACAAAAACTGGGGAGCCAAAAAATTCCACTTCCCTAAAAATCTGCCTTAATAAATAGCCAAGAAAAGACTGATTCCTCCATTATAAAAGAAAGGGGAGAGTGACAGAATGCATCTTAAAATGCAGGTCAGAGATCAGAAGATGGTTGTTCAATAATCCTGTGACTTACTATTGTCCTTTATTTACAAATTTAAAAATGTTAAAGGACCTTTAAAGGTGTTTACACTGATCCTGTTCTCTCCTCACTTCAGCTGCTCTTAGAAGTAAGAATCAAACCAGTATGCATGAAGAATCCACTGAGACAATCCACCTTCAAACACACAAGTAGTCTCAATATGGTGTTCAATACTAGAAATTTAAGTAACTCGTTCTTCACAGAGCCAATTACAAAACATAGGAGGAAGCTAAAAGAAAATCTGAAGAGATAAAAGGGGTATTTCCAGCCTAAGATTTCAATATTTCCAGTATTAAAAAAATAAAACTCAACACTGTGAGAAGCCACAAAGTATTCCTTAAAAAACAAAACAGAACAACAACAAAAAACCCTAGAACAGACATCTACAAGATCTATTGTCCCTTCAAAGAACTGTACGGAGTTATGTACTTAGTATGTATAACACTAATAATGTCCAAAATATATCCCCCAGTTTTCTTCATACCACGATTCAACTTTTTTCCCACTAGACTTCCTGGCACAACTACAGTCCTGAAACCCAGGCTAACAGGATTGTTAAAATACTTCCAAGTTTTGGGAACTTCTAGTTCCAGCAATTTGCCAAACTGAAGAGACATCCCTCTTGGTGTAGAACACCTAAATGAACTAGATAAATTTAAGAAACAAAGCACAACTATCCTGGTGATAAAGGGAAGCAACTGTACTGAATAAGCTTGAGAACAGTGGTGCCACCATTAACACCAAAGGCATCTGCTGGTGCCTCTTAGGCAAGAAGGGTTCCAAAGACCCACAGTTTTCATAAGAGACAGTCTAGAGTATAAAGCAAAATAGGAAGTTCCATCATAGAAATCTCCTCTTCTGTCCCCCTCATACATGGAGCCAAACTTAAATTGGGAACGGGCAACCGATTTCGAGAGACTTGCCTATCTATCAGCCATGGCTGGAGGGGGGCAGGAAAAGTATCTCTTCAGAGAACTTTTTGTTGTTGTTGCTATTTATCTTTGAAAGAGGGAGAGAGAGCACAGCGGGGGAGGAGCATAGAGAAAGGGAGACAGAGGATCTGCTCCATGCTGACAACAGAGTCCAATGTGGGGCTCAAACTCAGGACCTGTGAGACCACGACCTAATCCAAAGTCAGACACTTAACCAAAGAGCCACCCAGGTGCCCCTCTTCAGGGAATTTCATATTACAAACCTGTGCTCATGAAAGTTGAAGACTGCAATTTATGCTCTGAGGTATGGTTAGTTTGTGATGATTAATCCAAAGCCTCAACACTTTCAATAAGCACCAAAGAGCAACTATCTCCCCCTACTCTGCCATCTGATATTCAGGAATATAGGAAAAAGGAAAACATCTGTCTAGAAGTATCTCCAAATATCTTCAAATGTTAATTACTGTACAACTTTAGACAAATTACCTGAGTCTCATATTCTTCACTTTTAAAATTACGATGATAGTGGTTACCTATGAGTTATTGGGAAGATTAAAACAGGTAATGCATTTACAATGCTAAAAGTTCCTAATACATGCTAAAATTTCAGTTAAAGAGTTTTTGTATAAGGCATGGAGATAGAGAAACAGACAGGTTAATTAGTAAGGACATTTAGAGTTTTAAAGAGATGAAAGGAAGAAACAGAAAAAGCAAAAATACAAAACTCAAAATTTTACATTCAGTGGAGTGACATATACCATCTACCACCCGACACAAGGGAAATGGCAGAGACGAGTCAAGTGTGTGCTTTTATTTAAGACGTGCTTGGAACACTGATCAAAATACACCCTTACAAGAAGGAGTGCTTGTACCACATTATAACGAAGGACTTTTACAATATATCAACAGTTGTAGAAAACATTACACTATTATCTTGATGATTCAATGAGATCTCCTTCTGGGAAGACATGACAGACTGACTCAAGAATTAATCTAGGGATAAAAAAAAAATTAAAAAAAATTAAAAAAAAATAAAAAAATAAATAAAAATAAAAAATAAAATAAATTAAAAAAAAATAAAAAAATAAAAATAAATAAAAATTTTAAAAAAAAGAATTAATCTAGGGGGATAAAGTGAAGAGGAGAGCTGAAGAGTGCACAATACTTAAATAAATAGCCTTTCCACAATGAGAAAGAATGAAATCTGGCCATTTGTAGCAACGTGGATGAAACTCGAGGGTGTTATGCTAAGTGAAATAAGTCAGGCAGAGAAGGACAGATACCATATGTCTTCACTTATGCTGAGAACTGAGGGTTGATGGGGGTGGGGAAGAAGTGTGATGGGCATGGAGGAAGGCACTTGGGATGAGCACTGGCTGTTATATGGAAACCAGCTTGACAGTAAGCTATACAATAAAATTAAAAAATTAAGAAAAAATAAATAGCCTGTGAAGCATGGCAAAAGGACACAAAAATCTTGATAGTAAGAACAGGCTGATGGGCACTGTTTAAAAAGGAGATCACCCCAAAAATCTATTCAACAGATAAAAAGTGTTTGTGTTCTGGAACGTAAACACAAAGTAATACCACTTAAGTAGCCAGGGAGCTCCTCACAGTGTATCAGGCTCAGGAGCCATCATATGGCACCCAAGCAAATTTTGAGTAAAGAATCGCTGGATAATGGGGTATATTTAGCAAGTCTGAAAATATGTAGCTTGATTTGTAACCACTTCCAGCAAATCCTGAAAGTATATCAGTGACAAGGCTACCATGAGAAAGCTTTGACAGACAAACCTGGATTTAGATTTTAGGGTATCCTAGGAGACCTGACAATAAAGGAAAAGCTGGGACACATACTGGCACATGGAATAATGAGAACAGTGAACACATCAACTCAGATGAAACCCAGGAATGAAGTCTAGGTAAGGTGTGCTAAATATACTAAGGCAGGCCTTCCTTAACACAGAGATGTTTTCCAGAAAAGAAGAGGAAGTCCCAGAGATCTTTATTAAACATCATTACAATTACACATAGTAACAAAATCAGACATGAGAAAGCCAAATAAACAAATGTTTGCTAAAGATCACTATAGCCTTGCAACTCAAAAGTAGGACCCCAAAACCAGCACCACTGGCTTTAGTTTAGAGTTTAGAACAAGTACAGAACCTCAGGCCCCACCCAGACCTCCAAAATCTGCCCCTGCGTTTTAATAAAATCCCCAAGAAATTTGCATGCATATATCATCAATCACTGTGCTAAAAGACACCAAAACATTTCAGTTTCTAAACATTCTGACTCTCAACAAGCTTGCAGTCTAGTTACCAATGGGAAAGATGAGGAAGATTTAAAAATAAATAATCTTATTAACTAAAAACATTTAGTTAATGAATTGTTTTAGCTCTATCCTAGATAATATGGTGGCTGTTGAGACTAAGGAGCTGTCCCCTAACCCAGGCAGGAAGTATGTCTCTAGAAATCTCAACTTTCCTACCAGATTCCTTTATTGACATAATAAAAATAGTGCCTTTTCCAAACCAAAAATAAAACCCACAGCTCTAAGTCTATTACCTTATATGTGTAGACACAATGTGTAATTTTTAAAGTCCTCTCACAGGTTTCAAACAGTAAAATCTTTACCATTTGTTACATAAATTATCACGGTCACAGCCGGAGTGCTTAGCCAAACATGACCATCTCCAGAGAAAGAATTAATCGGAATCTGTTACCAGGCAGAAAAGTACCTGCTAGACTGATCAGATGATGGTCGTGGTGGCAGTGGTTCCACGGAAAACAACTCCTCACTGCCTTGCATGGCATCTATGCTAGTACTCGCCAGGGTGAAAGGCGCAGTCGGGCGAGCGATCCCCATTCTGACAGGAACAATCAGCGACTCGGCTACATTGCATAATTCTTCTACAGCATAAGGCAGTAGCGCTTGGAACACACGCTTGCATTTTCCTATCGGCTGTGGAATAAAGTTGCTAGAGCAAAAGGAAAAAAACAGGAATCTTTTATGAATCTTTTCATACACACGACATCATTTAATAAAATATGTGTGTAAAATGATATAAAAGCTCAAATCAAAAAAGATGTCTTACTTTTTCTTCTTGGAGGAAGCCATTTCCACACTAAGAATGACAAAAACTCTTGCCACCGAACGCAAAAACCTCATTGTCACAGCAATAGCTTCTTCTCTCCGTCCAGGTGTGTATTTGTTTTGGAGTTCTTTCACTAGTGTACCTAGTAGAGTATCTAAAAGCTTTAAAAATTGTAATCACTCTATTAATGCTGAGACATCTCTTAAGATGTTTGGACATTTTATAAAGTAAAAAGTTTTAACACTTTTTCAATATTACCATTTCATAATAAAAATCTCAAAATAAATTTAACCAAAACAGTGACTAGTATCAGTGACTAATTAATGCCACATGCCTACCAAGTCTTTACCCTACAGTAGGCTTCAAATGTCTGACTTCCTTCCAGTCTGTTTCTATCACACATAGAAAAATAACAAATATATCAAATCAGAAAGAATAATTTCTCACTATAGGGTACATATTGAAAGCAAAGTCGTTTCAGCTATTTATATTATAAATTCATATTCCCATCTTCTCACATAACCATTATTATTGTTACTTTCTAGTCTCATTTCCATGCATCATCTATCATACATGTTAATTATAGAGCACGTCTAATTTCATGTTATTTGGGAGTTTTTAAATGTTACTTAAAATAACATTTACTTCTGAATTGCTGCTTTACAATTCAGCCAGTGGCTGATATTTGATTCAACTATAATTTGATTTCAACATTCTACTACTATTGGATCCATCAAATATTTCATTTTTATATTTTTCATTCTGTAACATGATTTTTTTTCTTATATCACGAATTATTTATAGTACGTCAAAAGGCACTGATTTTTTCTTTTAAATGTTTATTTTTGAGAGAGAAAAGAGAGCGCAAGGGAGGGGCAGACAGAGAGGGGGACAGTGAATCCAAAGCAGGCTCCATGCTGACAGTGGAGAGCCCAATGTGGGGCTCAAACCCATGCATCGTGAGATCATGACCTGAGCTGAAGTTGGACACCTAACCAACTGAGCCACCCAGGCGCCCCAGAGGGCACTCATATTCCTATGGCTTGTGATATTATTGCCAATTGTTTTCTAAAAGAATACCAAATGCAATGCCAAACCCCGTAAGTGTCTGAATGCGTTCTTTTTCCCATAACCTCATCAGCAGGTTTTATGCTTTATATTCTTTTCTAATTTCACACCAAAAGAGTACTTAAAAAAAACACTTGCACTGGGTTAATTTTGAACACTGCTCCATTCATTTTTATATACTGTTGTATTTTTAGCACATTTTAGAATTTTTGTTTAGAATGAAAGGAATTTTGTGTGTTAACGGAGATATTTAAATCACCTCCCAAATTTCATTCCCCTGAATGTACTGTTTAATTAGACCTTATCAGTACTTAGGAGGTTGTATCAATAAAATGACGGGAAACTAAGTCAGAAAACATTCCTTTCATGTGCTTGTAGATAAACATCCAAAGAACTTACCAAAATATCTGCTGTACACTTGACTATAAGGCAATGAGTGAAACAGTCCAGCCGAATGGTGCCACTTTGCTGATTGAGGTAAACTTGCTCTTCTGGCAAAAGATGGCCTATCCTACTGCTGGCACTGAGACTTGAGGGGGAAGGAAAGACAATGTATTGTAATCACCTACATTAGCATGAGAAATACATAAATCTAAAGCCTTTTTATGAATACATACGGGTCTTTATTCTCCTGTGACCCAAACATAATCATAGATTTCAAAGCATTCCAGTCCTGTAGAACACGCTCCAAAGCAAGCTGGGCAAACCTTGGGGGCTCTAAATCATGATCAGGCATATCTGAATCTAAGCAGAAAAAGAAACAGTGGGTAAGACAGAAATAAATAAAATGCTTTTCATACAGGTCATAACCATCAGACTCACCCACCTTCAGGATTGGCTGTTTTTCTATTACGATCCTCCCTGATCCGAGGAGGTCTGTACTGGCAGTGCTCTACTGTCTGCCTTGCAACTGTCTGCACTAAAAACAGTAAGAGGTGCTCTCCCCTGCAAAATGGAACATCGTTGTGAGCTGAAGAGGGGGGAGGGCTACTCAGATGTGTAGTGTTTTTCAATTTATGTCCTAAAAAACCCCACTTGCCTGCTGTTTGGCAGAGTGACCAGATTAGTGGCGGTGAGAAGGCGATAAAGTAGATCAAGACGAGCAGATTTCTGTCCAGCAATTAGAGTTTTACACTTACATTTCTCCCAACAATCACAATAGGCTGTTGGTGATGTCCGTTTGAGTCTAGAAGGAATTCATACACAAGTACAAAAACCAAAATTTAAACTGTAATCCTTAAGGCATACTTGACTAGAAGTATTACTTAGTGGCATGAAGTCTACAGAGCAACTCTCCTGGAAAGAAGGATCTTGTAATGACTTGAGTATAGTCACCTCCTCTAGAATGTCTTCCTGAATTCCCAAGAGCCCCCATTCAGTGTAAGTGGTCCTCCTATGTGTTTCTCACGAGCCCTAAAACCCTTCTGAGCAGATGTTTCTTGCTTCCATCCTCTGACAGGACTGTAAGCCCCGTGAGGACAG
Source organism: Proteles cristata cristata (assembly GCA_017311185.1). Classification (NCBI taxonomy): domain Eukaryota; kingdom Metazoa; phylum Chordata; class Mammalia; order Carnivora; family Hyaenidae; genus Proteles; species Proteles cristata. The sequence goes on along the minus strand of JAESUZ010005238.1, from coordinate 48,887 downwards.
AGGCTCTCTTGTCCACCACCGCCCAAGCGCCCAGTGTGTGACAGCACTCAGTAAGCAGTCGATGAACAGACGATCACTTTTAGATGTTTAAAATAAGGAAGAAAATAGATTAGCCAAAGTTCTTAATAAAAGTTTAACGAAAACTTTAATAAAAATCATAAATAAGTACCAATGCAATATCTATATTTTCTACTTGTCCTGTATAATCATTTATTTTAAAGCACAACAGATGGTTTATACAAACCAATTCTCTGTTAGACATCTACATATCTGCAGCACAACTATAGCTGATGTCCCTGCTGAGCCTCCAAGGCACTGCAAATGTTCATGCTGGACTATTTTACTGATTCTTATGTCTTTGAAAATTAACACACTAGCCATGGTGACTCTGTTGCTGGATGGAAGGTTATTACATTCATTTTAAGAATAAAGCATAGGCCAAATAGTCACCATTATTCACCTAATACCTGTAGTGATTTCCTGCTAGGAGACCCTACTACAGACTAAGCCTTTGGCTAGAGAATATAGACAAAAGCAAATGAAAACCATTTCAAGGTACACTTTATTTAAATCAAGAACCACATTTCAATACGTAAACTGTTTTAAAAAAGAACTTGAGAAAACTTTACGCTTCCTGAATAATAAATTAAAACATTAACTTGGTACAGGTTATTTTAATACACCAGTATGACATTAAGTAGTTTATATTATTAAAGAAATTGTACTCACTTGCAATCATGACCTTTATGACAAACTCTTGCACATTCAGTACAACAACAGAGTGACTCCAGCAAGCCACAAGTTCGACACTCAAAAATATCCTACAATTAGAAGGGTTTATTTCTTACAAGAAGAATATAATGTACGCCTCATTACCTTAATTATTTCTCGTATTTTCTAAAATCCATTACAATGAAAACAGAGCAAAGTGAATGTGCTCTGGAAACAAAGAATTATAAATGGATACAGCAAATATATATTTTATAATATACAAATGGAAGTCAAATATTACCAGTAGGGCAAAAATATTTCATATCACCACCCCCAAAAAGATACTACAGTTATAAAATCTGTATCAAGAGCTGTGGAACAAATTATACTACTAAATGAAGATTTCTAATTTTTGTGGTATCTCATAACTAATTTAATGATCATCTTCTGTGCCTCACTTATTTGGGAATAAAAAGTATTTTTTTTTTTTGGAGAATTTAATAACTCAGAATGAAAGGAAATGACACAATTCCACAGCTAAGAACTATAGAACTGTAATTCTAGTAATGGTGAAAGGGGAAAAAAGCAAAGAATACCTCAAGATAGCATAAATACAGAGAAATATAAAATAGTCTACCTGGTTAATGTGCTCTGCTCCAGTCCACGTAAAACTGCAGGTATCATTACAACATAACACATATAAGGGTGAGTCATCAGGGTTGGTACCTGATGGGCAAACCATTCCCATAAATACATCTTCCTCTTTTTCACTCGAGGACACTTCAGCTAAAAAGATTAAGAATAGTAGTTCACACACCAAGAAAAGCCTTAATCACAACCAGCTACTGCTTTACTCAAATGCAAAAGCTCTAACATTTATACCATATAGATCAAAACTACTATATATTCAGTTTAAACACTGATATACAGGGTGCCTGAGTGGCTCGCTCAGTTGGGTGTCTGACTTTGGCCGGGTCATGATCCCATGGTTAGGGAGTTCGAGTCCACATCAGGCTCTTGTGCTGACAGCTTAGAGCCTGGAGCCTGCCTCAAATTCTGTCTCCATCTATCTGCCCCTCCCCCGCTCACACTCTTGTCCCTCTCGCTCTCTTTCTCTCTCTCTCAAAATAAACACTTAAAAAATAAAAATAAAAATAAAAAACCCACTGATACACAAGTCAATATGCAAGGAAATCCAGTCAATTCTGGTGCAAAGTAAAGCAAATTGTAATTATATCATAACCACATGACAACACACCACACATCATGTGAATACACAGACCTATGTTATGCAGTTAAGATTTAAGTTCTAGCTCTATTTAATAAATTAGAGATAGTCACATAAATTTTACACTTTTTAAAGGCTGGGTGCAGGAACTGATATTCCTTACTCTTACTGTTTTCTATTAAGCAGGAATTCTAAGTCAGAAGAAAGAACAGTAAGATATCCGGCCTATCATTTCTATAAAAGTTTATCATTATCACCAGTCAACCACTGACAGGTCCTATCAGTAACCCATCTTTATTTTCAAAAGATTAGTCATGGGGCATCTGTGTCGGGTCGCTAAGTTGGTTAAGCACCTGACTCTTGATTTCAGAATCTCGCTGTTCGGGAGATTAAGTCCTGCACTGTGCTGTATACTAACAGCGCAGAGCCGGCTTGGAATTCTCTTCCTTTTCTCTCAAAATAAACAAAACATTTAAAAAATGTCATTATGTTATCCATTATGCTATTTTTTTTAATAATTTAAAAACTTATTATACCAGCTGTTTTTTGGTACAAAGTTCAAAATACAATATACTTGAAAAAAGTACAAACACGAATTTTACACACACACACACACAAAAGAATCATCTTGTTAGCTTCTACTCAGTTATTCATTATGAAAAAAAATTAGGTCTGAATAACTGTATTATATATGTAGAAGAGAACCTTTTCAAATTAAAAAATAAGCAACTCTTTTAGGATAATAACTTGTAATAAACTTGTAATAAATTACCTTTTGCAATTTTCTGGGCTGTTTCTAAGATGGTAATTGCAGCTGGATAAGCTCGGCCACTTACAGCTGACATAAATGGGGTCATCCCTCTTGCATCCCTAAAATGAGAAAAAGTATGCATAAACACATTACTTTTCAGTTATTTTCTTTCTTGATTACTAAAGAAATGTACGCTCAAGATGAAGCAAAAAAAGTAGTTTTATTGTTGTATTAAATAATGTCCTACCACTCAAAGAAAATCCCTGGTGGTACTTTCTAGTCTCATATTACCACATTAAAAAAGAAAGCCACCTAAGAATCCTTTCTCTCTCAACCATGCTCTCCTTTCTGGGTCTTAGTGACACTAAGAATAGATCAGCAGGGGTGCTAGAGTCAAACTAATATTATCTAGATGTGGGGATGATAATAGGCTCTATCTCATACAATTATGATGAGGATTAAATCAATTGTTATTTAGAAGCTTTTTACCTGCGTGGTAAATAAAATGTATTCAATAAATGTTAGCTATTATTATTATTATGTATTTTCTCTGAAAGGTGTACCTTCAATATTCTTCACTGAATTTCTATTCCCTCCCAGAACCATAGCAATTCCCAAAATGTAGTCCTCAACCACCTGTGCCTCTCTCTCTGATCCACCAAAACAACTACCACTTCTATGATGATAACACAGTTCCAAAATCTGCACTTGCTTACTTGGTAAGTCTACTTCGGATTTTCCAGTGATACTGCACTCTTAAAACCTCTAACAACTAAAATCACCTTTCTCCCCGAACCTGCTCTCTACCTGACTTATGTCAGCCAACAGCATCACTGTTCCCAGGAACTGAGACAAGAAAAATTGGATTCTTCATGAGTCTCCCCTCTAACTCAATTTTTTGCTCTTGCATATAATCTTTCTTTTCCATTTTCCGGTTCAGTTTATTGCAACACATATACTAAAGGCGACAGGTAGACAGAAAAAAACAAAGCCTCAACTCAGGTCTCTACTCTTGCCTATTTTAGTCCTTTTATATGCCACCATCACATTATTATTCTTATAAACCCACTCTGATACTATTTCAGTCTAACCAAAGCCATCTGAGGACTTAAGGCCAAAGAAAAGAGACCAAAGTGGTAGCTTTAATCTACTTCTTCGGATTCAGTGGTTATTGTTCTCCTCTTCCAATCCTCCACTTTTAATCAGATGTGTCACTGTTTCCTAAAGTGTTTATACTTCTCCATTTTTAGGCTGTTGCTCACTCTTTCCCTACCTAGTCCCCAAGCTTCGTACTACCCCCCTCTGCTGGAGGGCGCCTGGGTGGCTCAGTCAGTTAAGCGTCTGACTTTGGCTCAAGTCATGATCTGAGGCTCATGGGTTCGAGCCCAGCATCGAGCTCTGTGCTGACAGCTCAGAGCCTGGAGCCCGCTTCAGATTCTGTCACTCTCTCTCTCTCTGCTCCTCCCCTGCTCAAGCTCTCGCTCTCAAAAATAAATAAACATACTGCCTCTCTGCTAAGGTAAGAATGAGCTAGTTGAGAATAAAATTCCCTACATCTTTACTAACCAGGAGAATTTTACCAAAATTTACTTCCTTTAACTTATATTACTAAAGCAGACTCCAACCACCTACACCTAAGATTGGAGGGAGCTGGGGGGCACAGAATGCTTATGTTGGAAATAATGAATTTTTAAAAAAAATCCTTCATCTTCATCACACACAAACATGCGTCCGCATCAGAGCCATGCTCTCAAATTAGGATTCAATGCTCTGAAGTATTCTCCTAGTACTTTGGATATTGCCAAATACAGTTATGCAAAGAACCTTTCTTAACTGAGTCATCTGTATGGCAACTAATTTCCAGTTAAACCGCTGGAAAGTTTTATTAGCAACTCCAGGAAATTCTCCTATATTTGTAATATAAAAAAGGAAACAAACAATAATATGCTTATTACCTAAAGGGCAAAAGAGCTTTGCCTTTCCTCTCATTTGTTTCAAAGCTGTAATCAATAATACCAGCTTATTAACAGAATGATGTGGAGCGCCTGGGTGGCTTTCCTAAGTGTCCAACTTTCACTCGGGTCATGATCTCACGGTTTGTGGGTTTAAGCCCCCCATCGGGCTCTGTGCTGACAGTTTGCTCAGAGCCTGGAATCTGTCTTCAGATTATGTGTCTCCTTCTCTGACCCTCCCCTGCTCCTGCTGTCTGTCTGTCTCTCTCTCTCTCTCTCAAAATTAATTTAAAAACATTAAAAAAATAAGAATGATCTATTTTCCAAATAGTTCATGTATTTTCTCAGATTAAGGGTTGGAGGAAAGCAACTACTATTGAAAGGGCACTAAAATAACGGACTGGTGAACTAGAAATGCACTGCAGAAATGCAGAATGGATTAAAAATAAATAAAGAGAAAGGGATTATTATTCTTAAGAACATTCAATGAACTTTCAGACAACACCAAATGACTGAACAAATTGTTCAAAGATAATATTCTTAAGAACACCAAAAACAGAAACTAAAAATGCAACTGAGGAAATAAAAATAGGAAGATACACCTTTCTAAAACAGAAAGAATGTATTTGTATATATACCATTTTTGTCTATGCATCAAACCACTAATAAATTAGTAAGCTTCTTCTGTAGTAATAACTTATTTCCAATTCAGTGACTTATTTTACCAGTGGGAGTAGCCTTCATTAAAGTATTCATTTTAAGTTCATAAATTATGTTCATTATGACCTAAGATTAAACAAAAATGTCCTTGCCCTTAGTAATAAAAAACTCAAAACACCTTCTTATACTTAAATTGTGGGGAGGTAGCTTAAGGGTAATGAATGCCTGGAGTCTCAATGCTGGAATTAAGACATGGACAATGGCTGGAATTCCAGCTGTGCCACTCACTAGTTCTGTGTCCCTGAGTAGGTTAATTAACGTCTAAGACCATGTCTTCAAATATAAAATGGGAATATTACCTACTCCAGACGGCTACTGCTAGAACTGGAAGAGTAAATCCAAGTAGAACTGGCACAGATCAGAGCTTTTACAAAAATGCTTACTATTATGAGTTTGTAAAGGAACATAAACAATCACACTGAAAGCAGAGCTAGACTCTTTCAGTGGTTAGTGAGCACTTGCCACACAATACTTATCAACAACTGCATAATCTCATTATGATTGTGCAAGCCCAAAAAGATTTCCGAAGAAACCATCAGAATCCTCCACAGAGTTTTAGCATACAAATTCCAGGCCCCATCCCAGACCTATTGAGTCACACCTGCATACCTGTTGCTAGTGCAACATTTGGAGAAGAATCTGTATAATTTTTGAAGTTCTCCAGGTGACAGTGATGGAATTTATGAATTCACATTTGAGAGTAACTATGCTGTGATTTATATATATGTGTGTGTGTATACATACACAAACACACACCTCCTAATCAAACTCATGTAAAACTGGCTTGTATTTATTTAGTGTACACTGTATTATACTCAGGAGAGTCTTTCACTGAAGGGAGATTAGTTGATTACAGCAGGAATAAATGCTAGATTCTGGTCAATTATTTTAAACTGACATAAGATAACTTGCCTGTACATTGCAAGATCAACTTAAAAAGGAAAAGGAGCTGAGCTAAATCTTCATATCAAAAGTATAGTATATTACAGGCGACTGGGTGGGTCAGTCGGTTAAGCAGTAGACTTCGGCTCAGGTCACAATCTCACGGTATGTGAGTTCGAGCCCCACATCAGGCTCTGTGCAGACAGCTCAGAGCCTGGAGCCTGCTCCAGATTCTGTGTCTCCCCCTCTCTCTGTCCCTTCCCCACTTTCTCTCTGTGTCAAAAATAAAGATTAAAGAGGGGCGCCTGGGGCTTAGTCGGTTAAGTGTCCGACTTTCGCTTGGGTCATGATCTCGCGGTTCGTGGGTTCGGAGCCCCGCGTCGGGCTCTGTGCTGACTGCAGCTCAGAGCCTGGAGCCTGTTTCAGTCTGTGACTCCCTCTCTCTCTGACCCTCCCCTGCTCACGCTGTCTCTCTCTCTCTCCTAGAAATAAATAAAACATTAAAAAAAATAAATAAAAAAAAAATAAAAAAATAAAGATTAAAGAAAAAAAAATTTTTTTAGGGTATATTAAACTTCTTACTTGGCAGAAAGGAGTTCTCGTAAATAGGGCTGCAGAACAACGCTGTCGCATAACAATTTTAATATAAAATGAGCATTGGCTTTCCGATCCTTGGATTCTACTACAGATGGCTCTGTGGAAGGACCTGTAATTAAGCAGATCCATTGGTAACAAAACCAGAGTAAACAAGACAGAGTGAAATAATATTCTGGAATGACAGAAGTATCTATTAATAAGCCACCAGAAAAATATTCTAGTACCAGCAATAAACTGATAATTATAGAGAATTTAAACACCATAACACATTTTACAATTCCCAAGTGATCTTACACCACCACAACTTCACTGACATATGAAGATCTAATTCAGAGAATTAGATGTTTCTCAAGCCAAGGAAAGTCTTGAGATAAAGTGTGGCTCTGTAGAAACCCAAATGCCTAGGCAGAGAAAACAGTGCAGATCCTCACCTGGAATGGTGGAGGTGCTTGGTCCTTGACCGGTGCCAGTCGCTGCTGTGGTAAGAGATCCCACAGCAGGGGCCAGGATAAAATCAATGTCACCATCTTTCAGTAAACAGAACAGCAGGATGTACATCATTATAGGCAACACATCCCTAACATGTTCTCTTAACTGGCCTTAAGGCTTTTCTCTGCAAGCCACAGGTCACATCGGATAGAGGTTTAAGTGGAAACTTGTTTTCCAAATCAGAAGAGAAGGAATCCTCTAAATTACTGACTTACTATGATGTATTTATTACTAGTTAGCTTCTTGCCAGTGTAGAAATATGTATTTCAATAAAAGAGCTTCTAGACTTTTAATTAAGTTATAAACCCCTTAAACCAAATCTTAACAAATTAGTTACAATTTACTCATTACGCTACTTTTAAATACTTCAGATTTCTTAATATCCCACTAAAATGTTCAATTTCCTTTCTTTCAGGACCTTGTTTTGTTTAACAATAAAATAACAGATCTTACCAGGATCCATCGCAGGAGGGTCAGGAACCCAACTAGGGGGAGCTATGGGGGGTGAAACCGGATCCTGGTGGTCACTGGATGAAGCTCCGGCTTCGTGTCTACCCAAACCAGCTGCTCTCAATGAACGTCTCATCATTTCCCGTAACCTCAAACTAGAAGAACATGGACAAAATAAGAGCTCACTACCATGGCTAAATGTAATGAAAAGGTGCACAGAACTTCTCATCTGAGATCAAAGTTTGTTCTATAAGCAAACACTCCAGGCAAGGGAAGTGAAGTACAAATGCCAATTCTGGAATCACAAAGTCAGTGAGGGATAGAAATGGAACTGGGGGCACCTAGTACCCAGTTCGGCACTAAAACCACTACATTAAGCTCCCACGCAAACTTAATAAGCACAGGGAACAAAACCTACGGTGAACATTAGAAAATAATCTTTCATACATTAAGGTAAATAAACAGCTGAACATTAAGACAAAAAAATTTTCTGTCCCTGTTTATAATCAGTGAGAATTAAGTTTAATAATAGACAACAGCAAACATACTGAGTAGCACAAAACCAATATTGTTATTAGCCTACTAAATAAATCCCTTTGCTGTAATCTCAAAAACAATTGAACTAATGTCCAAACAGTGAATACTTTTAAAACAAAGACCAATTTAGGTTTATTTTTTTATACCAAAAGAAAAAAAAATTTTTTTAACAGTACAGTTTGTATCCCAAGGAAATTAATGCAACTGGAGCTTGTAAAATGTGTTGTTAATGTCTGGGCGTGATTTTTTTTTCTCCTGCTTTGCAAGAAAAAAAAATACTGCACAGGTGTGCACATCACTAAAAAGAAAAGGAAATAATCACAAACACAGACCTTGTTAGGGGAACTGGTTAACTACCTGCATAAAAATCTATTACCTCTCAATAAAAGCTTACAAAGCCTACAAAATTAACACATTATGAACTAACAGCAATTAAGAGAGAGCATCTGAGGCAAATCCTTTCCATCAGCCACAATTTTAGAGGTTCTAAATGAATAAAGACTAAAAATTCAACTATAAGGGCCAGGCAACACATAAGGGACTTCATTCTCCCATGCAGATTTAACCCCAGACAGGACATTCCTCTGATGTGAAAGACCTACCACCTTACCAGGTGAGCATTATATATAGGTCTACAAATAAGTAATTTAGAAAGATTTTTATAAATGTTTGAATCTTCTAATTATAATTGTTATGTGATCCAAGGATAAACGTGTTTTTCCATATTCATACACTTTCAATTTTAAAAGGACAAATTTTCTAAAGCTTTTACAAAAATTTCCTTTAGAGGCTACTTTCAAGAGCACATCTATTTTAAAAAGCTTATGTATGACGATATACCTTTGGGAACAGAAACATATCTTTGGAAGATTCTGCAAAGTAAATTTTAATGTCTTAAATAATGTATTAGTTATTATAGTATTCACTTTAAAAAAAAATACCTACAATTAATTCTTTTATGGTATTGAGATCTTCTCTCTCCCAATTTAGAAATCTGAGTTTTTAGAATATGGAGGGAAAAGGACATAGGGATTATGTCAGTCGAGGTCACTTCCCTGTCCGAAGACATTACCCACAAAGAAAGGCAGTCTCCTTACCAGTTAACAGCACCCACCAGGGTGACTGTTCACACTGTGATGTTCCTAATACAATTTTAATTAAGCTCAATATATATACTTGGTACCCTAATGTGTCTTACTCAAAACAGAGAGAGGAAAAAAAAAAAAAATCAGCAGTAATTGAGAGGCACTGCATATAACCTGAAAATAAATACATGTTTGGGGCCTATTAAGAAGAATGCACACATCAGGGTCACAAACTCAATGCCTCCTGGGCCCGGAAGGCAGTACCAATTGAGGAAAGGGCAGTCAGATGTAAGAAATGGGGAGTAATGGCAAATTAGAAGCATAGCTGCTCATCTGAAGGCATTCAAATTTTAAAGAAAGAAAAAAAAATTTAACCGTGCACAGGCCAAAAAACATAGGTGGGCTATTCTCCAACCTCTAGCTTAGAGTAGATTAAGAATAAAATGAAGATAAGTGGAGACCATAGTCTCATCTTGAACTTGCAAACTCCCAACTCTGTTGTTGTCATGTAGTCAATTCATTATTAAATGAGGGGGTCATTCCTTTGTCATTTTAAAAAATTGTCCTTAACCTCTTTTCTTCATTACGTCTTGGGAACATTTTTAAGTACAATGCCCAGCTCCTCATATAGATTCTTTAAAAACAAAAAACAAAAAAACAAAAAAAAGAAAATTATTCTTCAAGATGTTGTACACAATTCATGAAGATTCACCTGTATCCTCAGTGGCTGAGGACAATACTGAGGAGATACCACCTTGGCTGCTAAGATTCAGAGTTTTGACATTTCTTCGATAGGCTTGCCTGGAGTCATCGTATTTTCTGACAATATGGAAGAATTCAAGGATGATGTAATTTCCTCTTTGTAAGCACGTTATATCCATGCTACAGAAGCCTTAGAATCCAGTCATGTTCAAACATACCACTGTGACAAAAAAGCGAAGGTCATGTGTCTTCCAGATTAACAATCTCTAGAGTACATACACCTGCAATCAGATGCATCAATCAAGCTTTCCACTAAATCTGCCCTTTGTACTCAGGAACTATGAGTCACATAACAAAACTTCTGAGTCAAATCATCATCTGAAGACATTTAACAGTACTCCATTCAATATTGAAATTGCATCAGTTTTGAGCTTACAGCTCATGAATGAATCCCAGCCTGCATACTCATCAAGGGGCATCGCCTAGAAAATCCATTGTAGGCTAGAGGAGGGTTTCACTTCAATGAAGCAGAGTCTGTGGACTTCCTACTGCCCGGCGTGGATAATAAGACTCCTGTGCTTTCATCTGTTCAACCGGCAGCCCTGAGTTTGAACTGGTTAAGAGCACTGCAGTGAAATCTTCGGCAAATGCCTCAAAGGAGCTTACTCTGCAAATTATTTCTGTGAGCAACACATCACCCACTCTTGAAGCTCCTTTTAGTCTTTGCCTTCAAAATAATCCTTACATGAAAAAAAGATGGCAGCACTGGCATTGGACCAACCATATCAGAGTCCAACTTGATCTGCACCTGTATTTTCCCTGAGGAAATGAAATACCTGAAATAATTCAGACACTAATTTCTTCATGAAGAATTTAAGTTGCTTTCCAGTTTAGACCAAACACTTTGTCTGCCTAGTGTAGTCCTAAACAAATAAGCTAGTGATCATTTCCATTTGTATAGTCTATATAAGGTCTTTGTACCGTTTTAAATTACAATTTGGTCACCCATAAATAGTTTTTGATAAATTTCATTTCAGGACATTTTTGAACCCGGGAAGCTATCAACTTGGTACCAATTTTAGAAGAATCATTTTTAAAGGGAAGGTTGGATATGGCACAGAAAATAGGCAAAGAGACTCTTCATTTTAAGTACACTTTACAACCTATCACATTAGCACAGAGAGCAGTGCTTCCGTCAATGATCTGTCAAGTGTCCAAGAACTCTGGCTCTTGTGTCTAATATACATGTGCTTTTTCCTTCAGAAAAGAAAAGAAAAAAAAAAAACAACTATATCCTGAATTCTTTATATTCTTCATCTATTCAAACACCTGTGATTTTTTAATGTGTTATTACGGTTTGTCCATCCCACAACCCAGAGAACTGAAAACTTTAAATACCAAGCATTTATAATACACAGCAGCCTTTCATTTCTTCCCAGATCGTTAAGACATCTGAGAAACTGATCTAAATAAGTAATCTGAAAATAAAAGATTGAAGTTCTTTCCATTATTGTTATTACTTATTCTCCAACTAAAGAAAGTAACTTCCTAGGAAACAAGGATAATAAACTTAAAACACATTCAAAGAACCAAGGTTGAACTACTTGTCTATATTATCTCAAGTTTTTGAAGCATCCTAGGTCCAACTGTTCTATACTTAAAATCTAATTAGATACTATCAGATCTTTTTTCCCAGGGTGATATTTGGAGGAATAAAAACAAAGCAAAAGGACCCGTCAATTCATGCATATGACAGGTAAGAGATACATTTTTCTGTACTTGGGTTCTGTTTCCGCCAATTAAACTTTCCTGGTAAAAATCACATTACCTTCGACTACTTGATGATCCAGCCCGATTACCTGGGCCATTACTTGAAACAACGGATATTGCATTTGCAATGGCCTCAACAGCAGAAAGCCTTTCCGCAAATGTATTTCTTTCGGAGCGCTCTGCTTCTAATATAGAAGAGAAAAAACTAGGATCAATTTAAACTTCAGAAGTAACTAAGAGATTAAGTATCTACAAGCCATTAAATGCTAACTGCTTTGTATTTTAGTGCTCTAATTCTCATACTAGAGATAATGAATAGCTTAATTTTTTCCTCCTTAGAGCGACACTGAAGATAGATTTAACTATGAGTTTTAATATGCGAGTTATTTCTGTATTCTGCCTTACTTCCAGCCCCCAAAGGTCAAACGTAGGATTATTCATGAGTAGACTGAAATCTAGCTTTCACTATCAAGGGAGAAAAGACCCATAATTCAGTACCTCAGTCTCTTCCTTTAGTGATAAGGAAGTAAACCACCACTCAAAAATGTAGCTACCAGAGTGTCATCAGCAGAATTCAAAATCAGGAAAAACATTATGAATCACCCAGTTGCACTTTAAGACTTTCAGATTTCCCCTTCATATACCCAACTAAAACCTTTATGGCAGAAAAAACTTACTTTTCCAAAAACACCTCATAATGCGCTAGGTTATTTTTCCCTCTACATTATGAAAATTCAGATAAAAGTGGCTCCAATATAACTTGCCTCAACTTGTTTAATAATTCTGATGGTAACAAATGTCATCTCTTATTATAAAATCATCAAATCTCATTAAGTATTACATATAATGCCTGTATATATCAAGAATAGAACTCAAGACAACAAAACATACTGCTAAGAATTTACTTGCTTATGTTACATACTCATCCTAATAAGAAGTTGGGCATCTTCACCTTCTAAGCATGTCAAAACTGCTAGATTTTACAAAACAAAGAAAAAGTACAAAGTCTCCCTGGTGATCTCCTTTTCAGTGTTATATTTTCAAAACTGCCTAAAATTTTTTTAAAAAATCTTTTAATATTTATGTATCTTTGAAGGAGAGATAGAGGCAGATTGTGAGCAGGGGAGAAGTAGAGAGACAGGGAGACACAGAATCCACACCAGGCTCCAGGCTCTGAGCTGTCAGCACAGAGTGAGGCTTGACCTCACCAACCATGAGATTGTGCCCCGAGCCAAAGTTGGACACTTAACTGACTGAGCCACCCAGGCTCCCCAAAACTGCCTAAAATTCCTTTCAAAGACCTTGTTGTAGTTCTAATTCTCACCCTCTTCTTCTTTAGTTTCCTTATTGCTGGTTGGAAAACAAACTGATACACAAGCATGCAAAATATTTCGGTTCCCATCACATCTGTGGCTGATGAACGTCTGTAGCATCTGTAGATTCTGCTCTAAAACAACCGCTTGCTCAAGATTCATGAGATATTGTCGACAGGCCTCATAGTCACAGCGTAGGATGTGCTGCATTAAGGTTTGTTTCTGTGCTCAGACAAAGTAGGAAAAAAACTTCGATGAATTCAAATAGCACATTATACATGTCAAAAACTCCTCATTTTATAATTTCACACAATAATATAATCACCTCTGCAAATAAGGAGAGACAATTTCAGGTGGCCTGCCAAAGGAGTTAAAATTAAGGTTACTCTTTAAGCAGAGTATATAATTCACAGGAACAGAGAAGGGTGTATAAATTTTCTCTAAAGGACCAGTACACATTTTCAGCTTTGGCAACTAACTCAACTCTGTGGCTATGGTGGGAAAGAAAGCCACTATACACAAAACACAAATGCCTAGGAGTGGCTGGATCTGGCTGGCGGGCCATTTTGCCAATCCCTGGTTTATATTGTATCTTACATAACTATTAAATTAGAACCCTATTAGTACTGTTAACCACAATTAAGCAAAGGGTATACATTCTATATAGGCTTAGGCATAACCCCCATGCTTAGGAAGGTTGTATCACACTGCAATACATGAAAACCAATACCTTCAACTCCCCTAGAAATCAAGATGATGCAATCTCTCAGAGGTTACAACTAATGTAACGTCATTGTCAAAGACATGGTAGCATTAATAATTTACAGGACGTTTCATTAACTAATGAAAAACAGCATGTTATAGACTGAATATCTACAGCCCCCAAAATTCATATGTTGAAGCCTATTCCCCAATGTGATAGTGTTTGGAGGTGGGACCTTTCCAAATTTATTAACTTTGAATTATTCTCATGGATGGGATTAATACCCTTAATGGGGCTGAAAAAAACCAGTGTTCTCCCCTCCCACCATATGAGACTACATGGCTGTCTATGAAACAATAAGTGGGCCCTCACCGGATACCAAATCTGCCCACGCCTTGATCTTGGACTTCCAGCCTCCAGAACTGTGAGAAATTTCTGTTGTTTATAAGCCAGTCAGTCTATAGCAACCTGAACAGACTAAGACACAGCATGAATATATCAAGGAGTTCAAATGTACTTCTTTCAGAGTGTAAAACTATAGTTAAGGGATATTTAATGGGCTAAATATATATAAAGCATTAGTTCTGGAAGATAAATGAACTTGTTCATTTCAACTAGAATTGAGAACTGGGAAAAGTGTGGGTGGGAATACAAAGGGAAGAAGATGCATCTGAACAACTTGCCACTTGTCTCCCAAACTACTTAAATATCCCATCCTTCCCCCAAGTGTATGGAGAGGAGAGTGGGGGGTGGTCGAGGAAGGGGGACAAAAAACTACAATTAAACATTTTTAGTATTTGCCACATTTCAGTCCCGGAGATAGGCTATTTGATTATGCACTGAGACTCTGAGCTTACACGGTAAGCTCCAGTTCAAAAGTAAGAGGTGGGACACACAAGATTAAACTTGACAAAGTCCAGTGACGTACATGCAGTAATTAATAGGCTGAGAGTACATGTCAAAGTCTCTCCCAAGAATAAAAAACACACTGCTTTTGAAAGTGACTGAAGTCAAGATATTCTGCTGCATAGTCTGTGACATAAAATGTCTTCAAGCAATCAGCCAGTCATTCAGCTAGAAACAACTACAGGGAACTCTCATCTCCAGGGTGCTTCCTACAGGCTCTCACCCTGAGAGCTATCAATACCACAATGACTATGTGAGAAGCAGAAGAATTTACTCTGCATCACTGTATGTTTGTATTTGTCACTTTTACAGAGAAAGGCGGAGAGAGTTCAGTGAAACATTTCTCGCAGGCCCACCGTGCACCAAGCCCTGCTTGCTGGGGTACAAGGATAAATGATGGCACGCTTTACCCCTACCCATGGGATGATGACACATTTTATCTTTACCCTTGAGATGCTGACAGAGTGCAGGGGTCACAGAACCAAATGCCTACAGATGTATCTGAAGTAATACAAATGAGCGGAGGAGGCTGGGGGTAAAAAGATAACAGAAACTGCATCATAAATAAACGGCAACATTTAAACTCCAAGCAGATAAGTATCAGGAACTGCAATAAATTGGAGAGACCACATACAGCCACTAACAGGGACATGCTAATGGCTTTTATGGTGGCCCAATGTTACCAGATCTTCTCATTTTTTATGAACTAAAAATCTGGATTTTAAAAATAAATCCTGTGGTTTTCAAATGCTGGCAACCAATTACGAATTTTAAAATGATGTGAAGGTTATTTCTAGGGGCCCACTTCAGTCCATGGCCACCTCCTTAACCATACCCCTCTAGTCTAATAGGTTGCAATCAAAACTAAACTAAGAATGCAAGTACTATGTCTCTAAACAGAAAGCTCACAGGAAGCTCTCAGGAATACCTGGATTCAGACTACGTTAGATGCAAATCTAACATGTGTGCTTTCACCTCCAACCTAATGAACGGTATATAAGCCCCCATACTAAGCTCTACTTTCCATCCTTTATAGAAAATCTCCTCACAAGAGAGATTTATATTGATCTCTAGTTCTTCTTCCACTTTTTCCATGGCTCACTCCAATCAGGCTTTCCATCCCCACCACCCAGAATGACCCAGATGGAGCCAAATCCCCAGCCACTGTTTGGCGCTTGCCTCGCCTGGCACACGGCATCACCGGACATGGCTGATCACTACATCCTGGTGACACGTTTGTCACCTGGCTCCCAAGATAACACTCGCTCTAGTTTCCCTCCAACCCCATGGATGCTGCTGCTTCTCAGTCTCTTATGCAGGTTCCTCTTTATCTCCCTGTATTTAAATGCTGATACTATTCTGATGGCTCAGTCCTTGGACCTCTTCTCCACAACCTTAGTGATTTCGTTCCACGTAATTCCTCTAAATATCACAGATGTACTGTAAGCTCCTAAGTCTAATTCTCCATCTTGCTCTGGGTCTTCAGAATTACACATCTAACTCTCTATGTACCATTTCCTCTTGGATACTTATCTGACAGGCACCTAAAACTCTGCAGTCTAAAACCAAACTCCTGCTGTTCACCCCTCCTCCCTCCTGAATCTGCTTCATCCCTAGTCTCCCTCTCTGTAAATGCCAAATTCATTCCTTCAGAATCTTTGGCCTTATTGCTTCCTCCATCTGATACCCTATCCTGAGCCATAAGCAAATCGTGTTGGCTCTACTGTCAGCCTATCTAGCATATCTAGAATTGAATGAATCCCTTCTCCCTCACAGCTCTACTTCCTGGGCCAAGTCATCTTCCCCTCCCACCCAGACTGTTTCAATAGCCTCCTCGCAGGCCTCCCTACTTCCACACTGTCCCCTACTATTCTCGGCAGGTCAGCAGGGATCCTGTGAAAATGTTAAGTCAAATCGGTTCAATCTCTGCTCAAATTGCTCCAATAAGTTCCAGTGGCCCCACGTCCACATCTAATAAACATCTCAGCTACACGTTTAAAACTAAACTCATCCTCTTCCCTATCCCTTTAGTTCCTCCTATTTTTCCTCTCCCTACCAGCCACACCCAAATAAACAGCTTTAGAACTCGTTCCTTTCATTTACTGCTGAAGATCACACCAAGCTTTGGAGAGTCTACTTTCCTAACACCTCTGAAATCCGTTCCCTCTTCCTCGTTTCCAAGAGTTCAAGTTTACTTTGTTTCTTAATCTGGTCTCTGTGATTCTGTCTTCCACTCACTGCTAATCCTTTTTAAAAAGTCAGTTTAAAATCCTTCTCCTAGCTTTCAGGGGGAAGCTCACAGCCCTTAGGTTAGCACACAAGGCACCCCAGTGCCTTTCTCCAGCCTGTGCACTTGCCACTCACTTGACTCATGAGCCCTACCTTCTGTTTGTATCAACAAAACGTGCATGGTCTCCCAACATTAAGATTCACAAAGATGTGGCACCAGGAATAACACTTGCCACCTTCACCTTGTGTCTAGAAGACCCCTACCTGACTCTTCAAAGCTGTGTTCAGGCACTGCCTCCTGTGAGAAGCCTTCTCTACCATCACAGTCTGATTTCTGTCCCTCCCCTTCGTGCTCCTACAGCGCTGCGCATGCCAAACATGCACATTGCCATCTACGGTTCATGCATCTCTCTTGTGATAATACACTACTACCACCTACAGGGAAGGGTCAACAAATAATCTATTCAAGATTCTTTTCCCTAGATTCTAGCAGCATCACGTGAATTAAAATGCCAGGGAGTTTCAAAAGTCAAGTTACCTCTACAGCCATGATGATAATAGCAGCTTTCTTTTTGATTGTTGAATTGGCAGGAAGATTTATTAAGGAATGTACACCCATTCCAAGACTACTAATAGGTGGAAGATCAAGCCAATCAGGATCCCTTATTCCTCCCATGCAATCTTTGGCCATTGGGTAGATAGTACCATTTCCATCTCGAAGAATAATAGGGGACTCCTATAATAGAGGGAAAATAATAAAATCTGGCTCCCAATCAAAAATGGATCTTTGATTTTTACAATAAGTATAGTTATTTTCATATGAGATTAGTTTAACCAAATAAGAAAGCCAGTATTAATTGTACTTGATATTCTAACTTCTTTAATAGTTTAATAACAAGCCAATTAGAGCCCAACGTTAGGCTTTACAAAAATGCCAATATTGTCCTATCAGTTTTCACAAGCAAAAATAAGCGTCAATACCTGTCCAGCAGTGAAAATGGCTACATTCCTCTCATTCTGGCCAAGGAAAGCAATGCTGCTTGTAGGGAAATTATTTTCCTGCTCTGCTTTTCCTGTAGCAAGATCAAAGATACAGTACCGTACCCAGTTTCCAGTCTTCAAAACAGCATGCACACCTTCAGAAACATATAAATGTAAAAAAAAAAAAAAAATTTAATACATCTTTAATAATCTCTAATAAGTACCTGCCAAATTTTAACATCTCTGGTCACATTTGAAATGTAGATTTATTTCATTCCATAACATTACACACAAGGAACAAAAACTGCCAAATACCCCAAACCACTTTATATTACACTCTTTAAGTTTATTTATTTATTTTGAGAGGGAGAGAGAGAAAGAATCCCAAGCAGGTTCCACATTGTCCACATAGAGCACGATGCAGGGCTCAATCTCACAAACTGTGAGATCAGGACCTATGCTGAAATCAAGAGTCAGACGCTTTACCGACTGAGCCACCCAGGCAGCCCCTATATCCTATGCCCATTTACTACACAAATAATAATAGGATATAAAGTATGCCAGGTGAAAATGTTACCAAATCTTTACCTTTGGAATCTACATTCACTGCTAATATTTCTGTTTTTTCAGGTATACAAAGCTTTTTAGGAGTCCTTTGGAAACAGTCAGGAACCTTTGGTGTCCCACCAGTTTTGACAACCTGCATGACACAAAAGGAACTTTCTCTCAAATACTGTAACACACTCAAGTAGTAAGTGCCAACATTTACCTGCTGAGCGATCCCTCCACACCTACCTGCAGTTCATCAATTCTAAGTAACCTACAATCCTGCAGGAGAGAAGAAGGGTCAGCATCTGATCCAGAGCTGCTCTGACAGTTTGTATTACTGGACGTTCCTGGAAATTTTACAGCAACATAGGCACCATCCACTTTTAGCACCTGTAAGTACAGGTAAATATGCTGAATATTAACACCAACTTATATGAAATTCATATGCAAATTATGTTCACTGAATTAATTAATGCTGAAGGCATTTAATTTCTTCTATTTCTTTAATGATCACCAAGTTATAAAATTAGCCATCAGCTGAAAAAAGTAAGTATAACCCATGAAATTCTCCCAACCTTCCTTTTTTATTAAGTTTGGAGCCCTGCTGTGAGAAAGAACTTTTGCGATTCTTATCAATGTCTTTTATCTGCACTGCCCAATATGGTAGCCATTAGCATAGGTATGAAATACCTGAAACGGAGCTGATGTGACTGAGGGGCTAACTTTTTTTTTTTTTACGTTATTTAATTTTAATAAATTTAATTAGCCAGATATATAGCTAATGGCTACCACTTTGGATGACACGAGAGAGTCAGCAATGTACAGGAAGATGAGCACAGGACTTGAGACCAAAATATTGGAGTCCTACCTGTGCTGCTTAGTGCTTCTGATTTTGAGCCCGTGTGATCTTCTCATAAGAAACACCTGCCCATAAGCTACAGTTCTATTTTGAGAATCAAATCAAATAGTGTATGAGAAAGGCTTTTGTAAAGTGTAGGGCAGGGCATACCTACTCTTTCCCTAAAGTACAAATGAAAGACCGTCAATTCAGAAACAAATGAGCAATCAGAAAAATCTTTACTTTGCAGATATGGTTCCATTTTGTTTTTCAGTATGTGTGGAGAGAATGGTGAAATTAATGGCATTTCAGCTGATGGACTCTACCCATTTGGTTTTTAGAAAGCGAGAAGCCCTCTCCAGAAAGAAGGGAAAAGAAACTCACGGTGACGTGAAGACAGTAAGATTTTTAAATGTTAAAGGAAGTTTTTAAGTATTATGGAAGATGATCTCTCCTTCAGAACTGACGGTTTCAAAGAATGGGCTGTATCAAAAAGTAATATAATCTCCTTGCAATTTTTCTGCAAACCTAAAATTCTTCCAAAATAACATTAAAAAAAAAAAAAAAAGCAACATATCACCATAAATGCTCAAGAAGAGACCTCCTACTCCTCTATTCGTCTGTAGGGAAGAGCAGCTATCTGCAGGAGGCTGAGGGCTCACTGACAGTGCTGAATGGAGCAGCTCTGAGGAAAGGGCTGATGAGCACTCACCAACCATAAACTCTTGGACAACCAATACTGCTCTAGTTCTGGAAGTAACTAACTCTTAGACATTTTGAACAAACCTTGCCAACAGGAACATTCTTAACATCTTCCACAAAAACGACTTCCCGAAGAGACCACTGCTCTTCGTTCACCTTTTCCTCCTCTTTCGGGGCAGGGGTGGACCGTCGTCGTTCTTAGACAACAACAAAATGGTAAGTACCAAAAAGAAAATGTGAAAGAGACTTTATAGATTTCATCTAAATATATGAAAAAAGATCATTTGTAAAGGGATACATAATTGAGATATCTATATATCAATTCTCTGAACAATTTACTTTATGAATTGACATTTTAGGACCAATTTCCACTTCAAATGACTAAGTAGCAAAAATCACCACGTCTGTTAATGCCTAATGATATTAACACTACTGCAAACACACAAAGAAGAAATAAAAAACTTATTTTGAACCCTTAAAACTAGAGTTATCTGACCAAGGTTTAGAAAGGGAAGAAAAAAAAAGACCTGCTGATCTGTTTTTAAAACTATTATGTAACTATTGATTAAGTTTCAACTTCCTCAAGTACAAAGCAAATACACTGTAAAATGAATTTATTTTGAGGACCTTTCGAAAACCTCTTTAAATCCAATATGCAGTAATGAGTCTAGGTTTATAAATTCTACAGATTCAGAGCACAAGTTGTGACCAAGCCATAATCAATTCATAATAAAAATAGTTGCAACAAAGGCGGGAGGATATTCTAATTAGCAGCAGTCATTTCCCACTATCCCTACAATGCGTTTTTCAGATTGTAAACTCAATAGAACTCTAAAAAAAAAACATGAAGTCAACACTGTAAACACTATTTTTCATTTAAATAAAGTTGTGCAGACACATAAAATCTAACTAGCAGAAACAAAATTGATACAAAAAGACACTTAAAATGGTATGAGTTGCCTCAAATCATAAACAGACAGTGAGCACCCAGCTCTCTGCCTGGGCCTTACTCTGACCAGAGCACACTATACATAAAACTTACTATATGGCATTGATGCGCTGCTAGCGATTGAGGACGCGTCACTGCACGTGGAGGCCGGAGATGGCGGCGGACCCATTTCCGTTTTCACTGGTTCCTGCTTACTTTCAGGCCTGATATTAGAAATAAGATTTTCACTTGTCAGATGGTGGTTGTTGTTTTTGTTTTTTAAAATTTTTTAATGTTTATTTTTGAGAGAGAGACAGAGACAGGGCACAGGAAGGAGGGGGTACAGAGAGAGAGGAGAGGGAGACACAGAATCCGAAGCAGGCTCCAGGCTCTGAGCTGTCAGCACAGAGCCTGATGTGGGGCTTAAACTTGTGAACTGTGAGATCATGACCTGAGCTCAAGTTCAACTGAGCCACCCAGGCGCCCCGCAGATGGTTTATTTTTTAGAATCAAGTTTATTCTTATAAGGGAATGAAATATTAAAACCTATACAAAATGGTCTATTTCTAGATCTCCAGGTATTAAAAAAGGTACACAGTGCATACTTCAAATGCTTAGTAATATTTTCAAAGGAAAGAAAAATACACCATATAAAGCTATCAATAACTTTGAACAATGATTCAGATAAGCCTTATCTAGGAATAACAAGAAAAGCTACACTCAATTTATTATAAGCCTCTTGAGCAAACAGGTTTCACACTTCAGTAAACCCTGATTTGGACACAGCAACTTATTTGAGAAATGGTAAAGGAAAATAAAATACCAACTAGATCATCAACTTCTTAAGAGTTCAAAGAACTCAACTCACAGTGGTGTACAAAAATTTATGTTTTTTAATGTTTTATTTATTTCCAAAAGAGAAAGAGAGAGACAGCTGAGCAGGGTAGGATCAGAGAGAGAGGGAGACACAGAATCTGAAACAGGCTCCAGGCTCTGAGATGGCTGTCAGCACAGAGCCCAACACGGGGCCTGAACCCACGAAATGCGAGATCATGACCTGAGCCAAAGTCAGATGCTTAACCGAACTAAGCCACCCAAGCACCCCTACAAAAATTTATTCTTGAACTATATGATGATGAACCATCACCTGTTATAACTGAAATGAAAATTACAGACTTAATAAACTATACTTTTTCACTGAATTCTTTAATTATACCTAATAAGATAACTAGAGTCAACAACTTATACAATATTCTACAGAATAGTCCTTAAAAGGCAGAAGTCAATTTTTAGTCAGAAAAGTCACCTATTACTAACAGATTTGTTATAAACAGATCATTCTGGTATATACTGGTATCGGCCCATCATCTTAACCCCTTTGTATTCATTTATCCCCAGCAGGAATTTCACTAGAGGTTACAAATAGTCCACAGAAAACCAGTATTATTTTCCCCAGCATCATGGCGAAGTACTGAGTACGAGCACACGTGAACACTCATAGCAGCTCTGCAAATCTTGTGATGGTGGAAACAGGCTGATACTGACTACTCACCAGCATGCCGCTAAAGTGAACTCATCTCAACAACTTAGCAAAAGAAGAGTCTGTTCACATGAAAATGACTATGTTCTTAACACTTAATTTCAATAAGCTCTTTTACTAAGTTTACTAACATAGATGGAAAATTTCAAGGAAGACACTGAAAAACTTCATAAATTACACAATTTCAGTAGCATATTCTAATTGCTAACTACAAACTCATTTGTATTTGTGCACATCAAAAACATTTCCGTCACTCTTTACAAAGTTTAATAATGTGTTTGGTCCTTTTTAGCTTTAGGATAAAAATCAATGTAATTACAGAGGAAGTCTATAAATCTATTACATATAACTAGACAGGAACTGTTGAGAGAGCATGAAGACAAAGCAAAAAAGCCTTAATATGGCATAAATTAAAATAGTGTTGCTTTATTAAAAAGTATTTAACTTATTTAATAATGATCCATTTTCTTTTTTAATTTAATTCATTTAAATTCAAAACTTAGTTAACGCACAGTGTAGTCCTGGACTCAGGAATAGAACCCAGTGATTCGTCAGTTACATATGACACCCAGTGCTCACCCCAACAAGTGCCCTCCTTAATGTCCATCACCCCTTTAGCCCATCCCCTCACCTCACCTACCTTCTCTCCAGCAGCCCTGTTTGTTCTGTCTTTACCAGTCTCTTATGGTTTGCCCCCCTCTATGTTTTTATCTTATTTTTCCTCCCCTTACCCTATGTTTACCTGTTGGGTTTCTTAAATTCCACATGAGTAAAATCATGTAAATCATTTGTATTTCTCTGACAGTGATCCCTGTGTTTTCTTAATTACAATTTACATTTTTAACATTAAGAGAAATAGCAATAATGGTAGTAAATTTATAATTATTACATTCATTTGAGAAAATAAATCTTAGCATTTTAAATACCTATATGTATTGTACAATCCCCATTTATTGTACAATCCCCTGTAAAATTAAAAAAAAGACACCAAAATATTTAAAATGTTATTTCTGGGATGTGATGCTATTACGCTTCTATGTTTCTATAATGGTTACATATTTTTATAAGAGTAAGGAAAAAAAGTTATTTATAAACTTTATTAATGTTTTTAAGTTCATGTTCCAAACAACCAAATTATACCATACATGAATACTTATCGGTGCTTCTAGGGGTGCCTCAGTGGCTCAATCAGTTAAGAGTCCGACTTAGCTCAGATCATGATCTCACAGTTCGTGGGTTCAAGCCCCGCATCAGGCTCTGTGCTGACAGCTCGGAGCCTGGAGCCTGCAGTGGATTCTGTGTCTCCTCTCTCTGCCCCTCCCCTGCTTGTGTTCTCTCTTTTGTCACTCAAAAATAAACAAACACTGAAGGGAAAAGAAGGTGCTTCTAAAAATACAGGTGCTAAATAACTGTATGTCTGGCTTCCAAACAATAAGCCAGCCTCTGTATGCAGGCTCCACACAATTCAGTGGTAATTCTGTTCACATACCCCTCCAGCCCCCAAAAGTCTGCAAATCCTTTACAGAATCTCCCTCCCTGGAATGTTAACTTATGAAATCCGTCCATAGATCAAGACGCAGTTAAGACATTAGGTAGAAATTAACATGATTACATGGGGGAGGGGGGGGGGCGAGTGTGCAAAGATGGCCTGATAGAGATAAGGCTAAACACATTATTACTGGCACACAGTAATGGTAAAGGACAGACTCTTAATAACAAAACAAAGACATCAAAAGAGAACTCTATATGGTCATACTAGCTGCTAAACATCAAGAACAACTATAATATACAAATATTAACCAAGCTGCAAACAGTAAATTTTACCAATTCCTTTTAAAACTTCTGGGCATCTTCACAAGACCTCACCATGGTAGCAATTTTCTAGATCACTGCACACCTCTAAGTCTGCCTTGACTACCCCTCTCATATACACAGCAAACTAGAAACTGGTGTATAATCAGGATTAGTTAGTTACAGTCCAGTACTTACTTAGCTTCAGTAGTTTTGCTAGCTTTGTCCATGCTTTTCAAGCTCTCTGGAGATCTAAGTTGAAATCTACAGCTATCATTCATATTCCAAACTGACTCCATTAGGACACCAACTTTAGGAATCCCAGCACTAATTGAAAATGCAACTGCTCCAGCATGATAAAGAGGATTATTTCTTAAGCACACCTAGCAAACAAAAGAAAAATTATCAAGATGACATTTTAAAGCTAGAAGAGTTGTTTCAAATGTATAAAAATATAATATATAGACGTATTATTTCCTAGGTTTTCCAAAAACAATCTTGGACCATCAATAAGGCTATTAAAGAATTATCTTGGGGCGCCTGGGTAGCTCAGTCGGTTAAGTGTCCGACTTTGGCTCACGTCATGGTCTATCAGTCTGCAGGTTCGAGCCCCACGTCGGGCTCTGTGCTGACAGCACAGAGCCTGGAGCCTGCTTCAGATTCTGTGTCTCCCTCTCTCTCTCTGTCTCTCAAAATAAAATAAAGCATAAAAAAAAATTTTTTAAAGAACTGTCTCTATTAAGAATTTGTTAGGGTGCCTGGGTGCCTAGTTGGTTAAGCGTCCGACTTTCGCTTAGGTCATGATCTTGCGGTTCGTGGGTTTGAGCCCCGCGTCGGGCTCTGTGCTGACTGCCAGCTCAGAGCCTGGAGCCTGTTTCAGAGTCTGTGACTCCCTCTCTCTCTGACCCTCCCCCTGCTCATGCTCTCTCTCTCTCTCTCCTAGAAATAAATAAAACATTAAAAAATTTTAAAAAAAAAAAAGAATTTGTTCCCAAAATTAAGAAGCAGCAATAATTTAAGCACATTTGCTAAATAATAACTTTAAAATTCCATGCAACAGGGGCACCTAGGTGGCTGAGTCAGTGAAGTGACTGACTCCTGATTTCAGCTCAGGTCATGATCTCACAGGTTGTGAGATCAGTGTTATTAGTTTCTGCGCTAATAGTGTGGAGCCTGCAGAATCCCTGCTTGGGACTCTCTCTTCCTCTCCCTCTCCCTCTCCGCCCCTTCCCAGCATGCATGCACACACTCTCTCTCAAAATAAACATTTAAAAAAATTCATTGAATATAACAAATTTCATGCAACAAATATCCTACCCATTCTGCTATAAAGAAACAGAATTGAAATAGAAATAGCAGAGAAGAAACTTTTCTTTTTTTTTTTTTTTTTTTAAATATTTTTATTTATTTCTAGGAGAGAGAGAGAGAGACAGCGTGAGCAGGGGAGGGTCAGAGAGAGAGGGAGTCACAGACTGAAACAGGCTCCAGGCTCTGAGCTGGCAGTCAGCACAGAGCCCGACGCAGGGCTTGAACCCACGAACCGCGAGATCATGACCTAAGCGAAAGTCAGACGCTTAACCGACTAAGCCACCCAGGCGCCCCAGAAGAAACTTTTCTTAAAAGCTGTCATTAGGGGCGCCCGGGTGGCTTAGTCGGTTAGGCGTCCGACTTTCGCTCAGGTCATGATCTCGCAGTTCGGGAGTTCGAGCCCCGCGTCGGGCTCTGTGCTGACTGCTCAGCCTGGAGCCTGTTTCAGAGCCTGACCCTCCCCTGCTCCCTGTCTCTCTCTCCTATAAATAAATAAAACATTAAAAAATTTAAAAAAAAAAAAAAGAAAGTTTAAAAAAAAGCTGTCATTAAAAAAAACAAAATAATTACATATTTTGTCACTTTCTTATATTCTGAAATTACTTTCCTAATTCATGATGCTATATACTATACAGACTCTATAAACTTCACCTCAATGGGTGTTTCCTTCCCCCAGAAGACTTGTTTTCTACAAACCAAAAGCTTCACTAGATTACATAAGTTTTCTCTTATGTTACAAAAAAGAGTATGTTGACAGCACTGTTAGAAGGTAATTGAGGTCAGGAGTAAACAATCTGAAACTTCTCACTGACAAGGAGCACCCTCAGGTCATATACTCTGAAACCAATAACCTGCAAGGTGACACTGTCAAACACACCAACAACAGCTCCAAATGAGAGAGAAATATTATTTCTGGAAATCGCTTGATTTCTCCAATAGCTCAATCTATGGACATTCTATTCAGTCATCCACTAAGGAAGTGTTATGTTGTACTTGACAGTGGCATATTTGACGATCATGTGTTTGGTGGTTTATAATTAACTGTAAGTGACACAGAAGACGCTGATACATTTGAGTAGTATCACAACTGGAAAAACTGGAGCAGAGTTGCAGTTCCATCAGATAGTTATGAGTCACTAAATATAGATCTGTGGCTTAGAATGAATAGTTCATTAAGAGCTGACTTCTGGGAAAAGGTATGTCCTGCTTAGCTGTGACTTAAAGGGAAGTTTTAACCACAAATTTTCAGAAAAGACTGGTGAAAGCTTATAGCCTGAGAGAGGATCATTAAGAAAGGCGGCTGTATTTTAAAGAAAAATGGGACAAGATATATTACAAAATAGATTATTTATTAGTGCCTTCTTATAAAAAATAAATGCACCTTAAAGACAAGGAGGTGTGTATCCGGGGAGCAGCATATCATGAGATGTGCCAATGAATAACTGCTAAATCCATCACTCTCAACGATTATGACCCCCAGAGTGTGGCTGTAGCTGAAAACTCTACGTGATCGACAGTTAACACACTAACACTTTCCTTATTCTGTGGCTGTGACTATCTTAAATGTCTAGTTCTCCAGAGCTTTAAAACAAAGTCTTGGTTCTACACCAAAATACTTTAATATACCTCTATCTCTCAGCAATTTAGTGCCAAGCGATTTCACTTAAAAATTTCTTCAGTGCATCTTTAAAGTGTTTTCTCTGCTCTCCCCTCTCCATAGCAATGTCATCCTCCAGGCTAATAAGGCAAATGCTAGGATATCTTGCTATTAAGTGAGTCCAGTGAACAAGGGACTTTAACAACGTGAGCAATCAGTATTTGGACTAAACAGAAAAAGGGGAGCTCCTTGAAGCTCCTGTCCAAAACAACTGACATAAATCATGAAGGCTGAAGAATATTCTAAATAGTGGGTAATCACTAAAAACTTCCCAGCTGGAAGGCCAAGAAATAACTCAGAGTAAGACAGCTGTGACAAGGACCAAAGCAAAACAAAACCATAGAGGCACAAACACAAAATAGGTACATATAAGCTGGGTTTTGTAGAAAAGTAACAACTGAAGTAGTAACTGTTTAAGGACTTTATAATCCCTAATACTTAGACAAACCGTAGTTTGTATTACATGACGTGTCATCTTGCACTTTTTTTTTTTTTTTAAATATTTTTTAATGTTTTTTATTTATTTCTAGGAGTGAGAGAGACAGCGTGAGCAGGGGAGGGTCAGAGAGAGAGGGAGTCACAGACTGAAACAGGCTCCAGGCTCTGAGCTGGCAGTCAGCACAGAGCCCGACGCGGGGCTCGAATCCATGAATCGCGAGATCATGACCTAAGTGAAAGTCGTACACTTAACCGACTAAGCCACCCAGGCGCCCCATCTTGCACTTTCAATTGTTTTCTCTTCCTTGCTGCTACAAGGTGAGATAACTTTTATGTTTCCTAGGCCTTACGAAATACTCATCGCAGCCCTTGCTAGAATATACGCCAATTTTTATCCCCAAGATAAACTTCCATAGAGTCTAATGAATGAAAGTACAACAGCTCTCAAACTGAGTTCTTTTTCCCTATTAAATATTCTGAGGACCCAAAACTATTTTATTTGGGTCCTATCTAGTTGGTATTTAACGTATTAGTAATTAAAACTGAAAATTTTTTAAATTTCACAGTAATAAATGCCATGTTAATATTAACAGTTTTATGAAAAATAACTGCATTTTCAAAAAAATAGCAAGAAAAGTGGCACTGTTTACATTTTTGCAAATCTTGCAATGTTTTTTTGTTGTTGTTTTTGTTTGTTTGTTTTTATTTCTAGGAGAGAGAGAGAGAGAGCGTGAGCAGGGGAGGGTCAGAGAGAGAGGGAGTCACAGACTCTGAAACAGGCTCCAGGCTCTGAGCTGGCAGTCAGCACAGAGCCCGACGCGGGGCTCGAACCCACGAACCGCAAGATCATGACCTAAGCTAAAGTCGGACGCTTAACCGACTAAGCCACCCAGGCACCCCAACAAATCTTGCAATGTTTGATTTAACAGAAGACAGTGCGTTTCCAGGTCTGCCTCTGCATTCAGTCTGTTGTGCTGAATTATTTTGATTCAAGTGTATGGAGACAATTTGGCTTCACAGATATGTAAATGGAAAAGAAAGGACACCGCAGACTCCCTGAAAAAATGGAGAAGCCAGAAGTGCTTGGACGCCAATTTGATCCACTGAGGTATTAGAAAAGTCGCCTTCTGTAATATAGGAGCCTAAAACCATCTCAGAGTCAAAAAACAAAACTGGTGGAAAGAGATGTGACGAAGCCTCCCACCCTATGCTAACAATAGTACCCTTCGAACTGCCGGGCTGTTTATCACCTGTGATGTTTGTTAGCATGGCCATCCCCAGGCCTTACCACCAGAGAAACTGAAGGAACGTCTCAGGAGCTCCACCCTCTGTATTTAAGTACCAAATGATTCTCAAAATTAGGCAAATCTGGGAACCCTGCCCCACAAGCAAACCTACTGACACTGGAGCAGAATCTCTATGTCACTGGACTATTGAATAAAAAAGCATATACATGCTATTGGGACCTGGTCCTTCAAAGGACATTCATTTATAAAACTGCTTACAAGGGAAGTAACTAAAAAAAAAATTTTTTTTAATAGTTTATTTTTGAGACAGAGAGAGACAGAGCACAAGGTGGGGAGGGGCAGAGAGAGAGGAAGACAAAGAATCTGAAACAGGCTCCAGGCTCTGAGCTGTCAGCACAGAGCCCAACACAGGGCTCAAACCAACAAACCGTGAGATCATGACCTGAGCCGAAGTTGGAAGCTTACCTGACTGAGCCACCCAGGCGCCCCTACAAAGGAATTAATTAAAGGGGAAGAAAGTGACTTTGAAGAGAAACAACGTCCCCTAAGACAGCTGACCTCTAATCACTTACCTGGGTACCCACAGTGATGTTCGGCATCGAAGAAATACCAGCACTAGATTTGGGCTTTTTATTTTTTGCTCTCGCTTTCTCTAACATTTTTTTCCTTTGACTAAAAGGGACTACACCCCTGAAAAGAAAAAGTATAAATTGGTCAAGCAAGCAGCAAAGATGCCTATTAAATAAATCCGAAATTACATATACTACAATATTTTTTGCTTCAGAATATTTACATGTACAACTTATTCTTAATCATAACTTGAGCACAGCTTTAATACATAACTGGGACTGTTTTTATTAAAACTTTAGGGATTAATATTTTACAGAAAACTGATCGCCCAAAATTTTCTTCCAAATAATTATATTTCATTAGTAGATTCCCCTATATTTTTCTGTCAATGCAAATTTACTAACTCCTTAAAACCCAGCAGAAAAATACACTTAAAGTCCCTAACAGCAAAGAAATAAAGCGAGGCACAGAATTTACATCCAATGAAATACTGTAATTAATTATATTTTATATTTAATTATATATAAGGAAAACCATTAAATGAAAAAAAATGAAAAAATACCCTATAGCCTATGCTTCCAATTATGTAAAAGCGAAGTATATATTTGTGTGTAGGAAAGAAAGATTTAAATACTCCAGAATGCTAACATTAGTTACCTTTTAGGCTGTAGGACAATAGGTAATTTTTGTTTCTATTTTACGCTTTTGTAAAATTCCATAATGACAGTCACTAACGTGTGTGTTATAAAGTTTTTTTTAGTGTTCCTTTGTTCCAAAGTGAGAGTTTAGTCTCTATAAAGCATTATCTTTTGACCAACCTTCTTATGTTGGTATCCCACTTCTCAAAGCACCTATCTATACACATAAAAGCATTCACCGATAAGGAATTCCCCCTTCCTGTGATACTTACCACCAATACAAATTGTTCTCTAGCTGGGCGCAGGTGTAAAGGGCACAGCAATGTAAAGAAACAATCCGTTCACCTTGAAGTTCTGAGTAAGTCTGTGCAGTGTGCTCTAATTTAGAAGCTACGGAACTTAAAGTTTCATCTACCCATGTAGCCACCTAAAAAGTAAAATATTAGAGGCTTAAATAAATAAGGAAGAAATAATCTTTCAGAAGGACTGTGGTCAAAACTATGAAACGGCATACATACTCTACAGACTGGAATTCTAAAATGTGTTGAGCTAAATGTCAGAAAAATAAGTTAAGTCAGAAAAGGTTCTTAATTAAGACAAGAACCTAAAAATACACTCTTCACACAAATAAAGTAGCAGTTACTGAAATGAATGTCTAAAGCCATCTCTAAAAAACTAATCAGAAGTAAACATTTGCTCCAACAATTTTTAAAAGCATTTAGGGGCGCCTGGGCGGCTCAGTCAGTTAAGTGTCCAGCTTCGGCTCAGGTCATGATCTCAGGTTCATGAGTTCAAGCCCAACATCGGGTTCTGTGCTGGCAGCTCAGAGCCTGGAGCCTGTTTCAGATTCTGTGTCTCCCTCTCTCTCTCTGACCCTCCTCTGCTCATGCTCTGTCTCTCTCTGTCTCCCAAAAAAAAAGGTTTTTTTTGTTTGTTTTTTTTTTTAATTTTTTTAAGTATTTAGTGACTCAAGGGGTATCTGGGTGACTCAGTCAGTAAAGCGTTCCACTCTTGATTTGGGCTCAGGTCATGATCTCACAGTTTCTTGAGTTCGAGCCCCTCAGGTTCTGCACTGACAGCACAGGGCCTGTTTGACATTCTCTCCCCCTTCTCTGCCGCTCCCCTGCTCACTCTCTCTCAAAATAAATAAACATAAAAATAATAATAATAATAATAGGTGACTCTAAAGCCAAAGAAAATTCAAGGCAAAATAGTCACATACTTTCCCAGTCCATCTCTGACCGCTTTTGTCAGCACTTACCTTGAATATTTTGTCCTTCCTTTTAAGGAAAAAACCACCCCTAAAGCTGGATTATAATACAGGGTAAACCAGCAACAAAAAGATTATACACTGGATTACTCTCTTTAGGCTTGAGATGCTTTGAAGTTGTGGATTTAGAAAGAAAATTAAAAGATGGAAAGAGGGCAGAAGGAGAGGAAGAAAACCAAGAATTTAAGCATGAAATGCTTCTCAGTCAAAAGTGTTTCCTACCTTGTTATTTTCTGTAGCTACAGTTGCTCTTATGCTGTTTGCAGACAGCAGGACTATCTTTTCACTGGTCAGCCCCAAAAATGTCGCTCGTGGATGGTGCAGTGAAGGATTCTTAGAAAGCAAACAAAAAATGATTACTATTTTGTATATCAATATAGAGAGAGCTGTCCGATGCAACTTTAATAGAAAATACCTGTGCATTTCTGTAAGGCTCAGATTCACTCCACTTCCACTGATAAAGTTCTCCTTTACTGCTGACAGCCAGAAGTTCAGAATATAGAGCCCCAATACAGATGAATTTTGTTCCATCCTATGAAGTAAAAGAATAATACAGTAGTTTAAGTACAACTGTCCAACCTAAGCACTTTAATCACTTCATCAAATCTGGATTAATTCAGTGAACATATAAACCCCAGCTACGCAAAGTCATCAGCACAGCCTGCAAGGCCCTAGGTAATGCAGCTCTGGCTTCCTCCATGAACTCACTGCCCTCCAGTCACACAGGCCTCCTTCCAGCTCCTAGGTCATGCCCCAGGGTCCTGCCCTGTCACTGGTGTCCTCCTGTTGCTCACGTGACTCAATCCCTGTCCTTAATCAAGTCTGCTCAAGTGAAACCTCTAACCACACTACCTACAAAACCACCACTCTCGTATTCCATCTCCTTACTCTGCTTTCTTTGCAGATGTCAGCATTTCACAACTTTACATACTAGATCACTCATTTACAGTCCATTCACTTGGATATAAGCTTTGTCTTGTTCACCACCGTATCCACATTTTTTAACAGTGCACACAGCTAGTGATATAAATATGCTGAATAAATGAAAAAAATAAGGTGAAGCTGGAAAAATGAAGTGTCAAGACAGAAGATTCCTTCTCTCTAGGCTCTTCCAAGCTCCTGAAACAAATGTCTAATTTGTTTTTAAGGTGAGAGTTCATTTTGTTTTAAGGAGATGCACATGCCAGGTGTTTAATTCAACTAAATTCTAAAAATCTTTGACAATAAATGTAAATGCACAGTATCAACCAATAATTTTTTTATATTCACTTTGAGAGCAAGAGCAGGGGCAGAGAAAGAGAGAGAGAGAGAGAGAGAGGAGAATATCCCAAGCAGGCTCCACACTCTCGGAGGAGAGCCTGACACAGGCTCAAACCCACAGAACCATGAGATCATGACCCAAGCCAAAACCAAGAGTCGGACCATCAACAGACTGAGCCACCCAGGTGCCCCAATATTTATACGTTTTATATTTTTAACACAATGTTAATGATCAGAATCAGAAGCTTCTAATCAGGAGCTACATAGAAATCACACGGCAAAACTTACCAGTAAGAGATTTTTGGCTGTACTTTTGCTACTGTTCTAAACACTGCTTCTCTTTGGAATTCTGGCTCTGGAGTCGGCTAAACTAATGGTGTCATTTTGCTTTTCTGTCAAATTCCAATCTTACTTGGTCAGATGGCTTACAGTGCTCAGCTAAAGCCTGTAAAGTCTGCCACGATTTATAATAAATAACAGGTTATGTTGCAGAGGTGTACCGAAAGAACACAAATTTTAATCTTCTATTTTACCAACGCCCATCAGCCTTATTTTCAAGTCACTTCCATAGAGGGATATGAGAAACCAAATCTGAAATTCTGCAAGTTGGCAATTCCTCTCTTATCCTTCACCAAAGGTATCAGAAAACCAGTGTCTACTCTCTCCAAGGCTCCTGCATCAAATCGTAACACCTCTACCTCACACTTCCTTCTCTTCCCTTCAGTTAAAGGATGATGGAATCAAGCCACATGAGCCCAAAACCTGGATCCAACACGTATGAAGTATGTGACTTTGGGTACGTTTTATAACTTCTCTGAACCCACTTTTTTTATCTCTATAATCGGCATAATAACATATAAAGAGGGAGAATAAAAGCCAAAGACAGTAATATATATAAAGTAGGCACCACAGAACCCAGCACAAGTAAGTGCTCAATCAAATTCAACTATGATTACTCTGCCTGCCCCCAACTTCACCTTCTACTTAGCCAGAAAAGCACAAGCTTCATGAATATTCCTACTTCTAGATTTAACAAAAAAACACCATTCTCCTCTCCTCTCCACTTTCATCTCAGAGGAAGTGTCCTTCTCTCTTATTTAAAGGTAACCCCCACACACAAATACAGTCCTCTCTCAGAACTCCAGAAACCATCCAAACTAATCTTTTCTTCAAGCCTACTCATGAGAAAATGAATTGCTTGGCATATGTTTCACCTTACCAGCTTTCACTCAGAGCTACACCTGCACCTCCAACAGCCATATCAATGCCCCATGCATTTAATTAACCTATCATCTCTTTTTAAACTCTTCAAGCCATTTGACTCTGTTCATCTGTTCTGGAACTTCTGTCTCCTGTTCACAGGCCAATATTCCCTACTGGCTTCCTCCTATCCTCATGGCTATTTCCTTCATCTCCCTCATACCACCATCTACTCCTTGCCCCAGATTCCACTCTTGTCCCTTTATTCAAATATGCTCCACCCTCAGCCTAACTGACTGCAGCCACTGGGGCACCACGCTTACTAAACATGTAAATCTCTACCTCCACACTAACCTGCCACAAGAGCTGTCTACTGGATGTCTAAAGCACCCTAACAACTACAAAATGAATTCACCATATCCTCCAAAGTTGCACATCCTTTGCAGTCCGTCTCCATGAGTGACGTCCACCACCCGCCTTGGAACAGGAGAGAGACATGAAAACCTGGGCACTCTTGTCACCCCTTCTTCTCTCTTAACAATGTAGTGACTAGTCAACCAGTGCTGCCTTTGAGTCAATTCCTCAGATTCTTCCTTTCCTCTGTCTCCACTGTCATTGCTCTGGTTTAGATGCTCATAATCCCCTTCAAAGGCAATTCTATCAGCCTCTGAACAGACTCCAGATTTTCCCTATTCCTATCTTCCTCCCGCAATGCCAACAGCCTTCACCTCATTAAAAAAAAAAAAAAAAAAAAACACAGAACCCCAAGGATCTCATCATGTCACCTCTAAGAACTGTTTGCTTCCTGGTGACTGCAGAACATCTTAACCCCGTGGCAAGCTGCCGAGGGCACTCACAGTCTTGCTCCATCTTGCTCTTCTCCTACTCTCTACCACCCTGAATTTTTCATTGTTCTATAACCACACCGCGCCCTTTTATGACTCCAGGCCCCTGCTTGATATGTTTGGAATGTCTCTGCATCTTGGTCAATGCCTACTTAACCTTAAAAATGCTGCTCAAATATCATCTCCTCTGTGAAGGCTCCACCAAATCTCTCAGGTAGTATTAGTCATTCTCCACTGTGAACCCCAAAGCACTATATTCACGCCTTCAAGTCTACCACTGTTCACACACTGTGAACACGTTATACTGTATGTGAATGTATGTGTCCCCCACTGAGTCCCCTGTGGGAGGGGCCATATCATATTCACCTCTACATTCCCACAGGCCTGGTTGGCACATGGTACATACTAAGAACACCCTTATAACTGAATGAATAAATGAATTTTAACTCCAACTCCTCCAAGTAAAATGCCTTGCCAGAGCAGTACAATCCTGAACAAACCATCCCTAGAGCAAGAACAGGGCGCACAAAGTCTCTCCAAAGTGACTCTACCTATATTCTCCAGGACAGACCAGCGTTCCCCAGGGTCTGAACGAGCTAACTAAATGCCAAAGGCACTGAAAATCCATCATGGACAAATGTGGAAAACCTGTGTGTCCAACCAAAGGGAGATGATGGAATAATCACCTACTGCTTCTTGCCTGATTTAGATTTGTTATGGGAAGAAAAACCAAAAAACGAAACACAACAGAAAAGAACAATATTTTAGCCTCACTCATTTCATAATGTCCTAGAAAATATCGTTTTAATTGTATTAATGAAATAACAATGGGTGCCTCTGAGCAAGTTGGGGCCTGCTTCAACCCACTTGGAAAAAGGAGAGATGCATGTTGCTTGAAAGATCAGTACTTTGTAGCCCTATTTTTTTTTAACAAAAATCAAATCATTAGAGGTTGAAGTTACTGTCTGAATAACAGTAAATAATTGAACTGAGGTCGTCAATCAAAGTAGAAATGCCTCCCCAAAAGTAGATGGAAATCTTTCAAAAATGACAGAAATTACCTAGGGGCCAAAACTAAAAAAAAAAAAGCATGCCGTCCAGCAGCAGGGTAAATTCCTGCTGACCACATCTATACTTAGTGATTTCTATTTTGAAAACGCTGGCCTTTCTATTCCTAAATTTCTCCCCATACAACCTGGTTTTCATCTTTTTCGAAAACATGCTCCTTCCATCAGCCAACACTCGCTGTTCCGGTGTGTGCCAGCACCACCAGCACCGGATCGTGTATGATGCTTGAAGCAGATGGAATACAACCAAGGGTTACAATATGCGATTTGATCAACTTTATTTATTCACACCTCACTTTTCCTTGCCTATCTACTTCTCCTCAGTCTCCTATGCTTGCCTTCGCTTCCTTTCTATGACAATTTCTCCTTTTAAATGACATCTGTGACACAAATAGCTAATTTCTTAACATAGCTAATTTCTTACTACCTGGAAGCATCCAAATGTTCAACCACAAAGACCTCTCCCCACTCAACCTGCCCTTCTAGAACCCTGAAGGTGAAACAATATGTATGATTAGCAACATACTGATCAACTGGCTCCAACAGTGAGGCTGCTCCAAAGAGCTGAAGTAAGGAACCAAATGTCATGGGGCTATTTGCTCTCAACACCATTCAAACAAATGGAGAATCACACGCAACTCTGCAATTCAAAAGAGAAATGTGAATATATTTCCTTTATTTCTCTTAGACCCTATGAAGACAGCTCTATGACAGTGAGGGATAAGACTGCAAATTAACAGGACTGACTTGCTCCATCAGTTTGTCTCTTCATCGCCCATGACACAACAACTCTCACCACACTCCTCCAACAACCTGCTAAAAATACAGGATACGTGCGTGCTTTAAACTGAAAGCATTACAGGGCACAAAGCAAAGTTTTTATGTTCAGTTTCAGCAGATTTACTCAGCACGAATTTCTGTGTAATTACTCCTTCCTCTCCCTCCCATATTTGTTATTCACTCTAAACTGTACATTCTCTTGGTAACAGTATTTCGTGACTAAAGCTGCATCTTTTTTCCCTTAAAAGTCACCTTAGATTCTTGTTGGAAGCAGGCTGGCATAAATATATATAGCTACATTTTACATGTAGACATTCAGCACATAGAACTAAACTTCTATTCTGAGAAAAGTAAATTCAGAACTGACTGCTAAGTGAAATGAAGCCATGTGAGATAATCACCTAATGGGAAAATCGCATCCTCTTACCAAAGTAACTGAATTATCACAGCTGCTTCCAGAAATATAAAGTATAAAAAGCAAACAGGAGGAAGGATAGGAATGAGGAACAGTGGCACACTGGGGAGGGAGGGAAGATGATAAAGAGGCAGGGCATCATAATAAGAAAGTTGACATTCTGGGGTAAAACTATTCAGAAACCAGTACAGACTTGGCTGGTTCAACTGTGAACATGAGGAACTTCGACTTAGGGGTTCTCCTTCCATTTCTCCCTTAGGTAGTTACAGACCACTCGTTAATTTCCTATTATGCTACATTATTATAGCAATAAAATGCTGTCATTTCTTGCATTTTTAGCCAAGTCAGACAATGGACATGGTCACATCTCTTTCAGCTTGTGCCCAACTCTGTACCAGCAGAAAATCCAGCACACAAAACACTTACTGCCAAATGGACACCCCTGGAATACCCAAACCCGCAGGGGTCTCACCCTTCCAACAGAAAGTGCCTGTTCTCTTTATAGAACAAAGACCCTTTGATCTCCTTGTTCTTTACATTTTACATATAATGGGTCATCTAATTCTCATGACAATCTCACAAGGTAGAAACCATTATCATCCTCATCTTAGAGATGAGAAACAAAGGCCCAGGGAGGTTAAAGGTCTTAACCAAGGCCATACAGCTAGTAAGTGGCAGGGTCAGGATAGAAACTCCAGCAGCCTGACTCCAGAGTCCACACTCTTAACAATCACCCTGGTCTCCTATAATTCCCCAAAGCCTCCGGTACCTAATTCTATAATGGTACTTACTCCAAAGCATTAACATCATTGTTCTGCCTTCTATAAAACTCTTACCCTAGCACCTGAGCAAAAGGCCTAAGACAAAGTACGCATTGAGGCACCTGGGTGGCCCAGTCAGATAAGCATCTGACTCGGTTTCAGCTCAGGTCATGATCTCATGGTTTGGTGAGTTCAAGGTCCGCACTGGCCTCTGTGCTGGCAGCACAGAGCCTGTTTGGGATTCTCTCTTGCCCTCTCTGTCCCTCCCCCACTCACCCTCTTTCTCAAAATAAATAAGCTTAAAAAAAAAAAAGTACACATTTAATCAAAGCTACTAAGTTAATAATGACTGAATGACCTTCACCTCTGTCTTCATGGTGAAGACATCCCTATAATTCCAATTTTTATATTTTAAGGTACTAAAAAATTAATAAGGGAAAAAAGTCTATGCCTTTTCTTTTCTTTAACAACTCTGAAAACTTCTTTTTACATTTCAAGCCCCTGCCTTTGGTGCTTCCCAATCTGTTCTCTGTATCTATGAGCCTGGTGTTTTGTTTTGCTTTTGTGATTCCACATATAAGAGTCGTCATACAGCATTTGTCCTTCTCTGGCTTATTTCACCTGTCATAATGCCATTGACATATACCCATGCTGCCACAAATGGCAAGATTTCCTTTTATGTGGAATAAAATTCAATTTATGTGTGAGTATACATATGTATACATTATATCTTCTTTATCCATCATCCACTGATGAATACTTAAGGTTATTTCCATATCTTGGCAATTGTACATAATGCTTCAATGAACACAACAGCGCATGTATCTTTTTGGGTGTTTTCATTTTCTTTGGATAAACACCCCAGAAGTGGAACTGCTGGATCATACAGTAATTCTGTTTTTAATTTTTGGAGGAATCTCCATACTGTTTTTCATAGTGGCTGCAGCAATTTACATTCCCACCAACAGGGCACAAGAGTTCCCAAGTATGCTCTTATTCTAGCTTTGACATTTAACTCAAAGAATAACACATAGAAATATTTAAAATTTAAGGTTCCCTGAAATACTTTCAGTCCAAGATTAAACTGTAAAAGGCTTAAAGAGAACACTCATTCTACTATGAAAGGAACTTTATTAGCCTACAAAATGGTGAAATTTTGAAGAAACTGTTGTTTCTCTAAATAGGGAATAGGAAAGTCAGTACTGATCCATATAATTAACAAATGGAATTTCTCAGGTACCCCCAATCCAAAACGAAGAGTTAAAATACTATGGTTACTACCTAAACGTACAATTTAAAATTACTGGTTGAAGTCATTTCTGAAGTTAAGTTGGCAGGCATTCCTTAACCCTCCCTCGCCCCCAAAAAAGAAAGAAAAAGACATTACTTCTAAGTAGTGCATGCTGACAATACCCTGTATCCCTGCACCCTCCACGTGACTCTTGATAACATATCAAGCTCCCCCCACCCCTAAAACCCATACACTTCCCAGAGATCACTACCCCCAATTTTGGGGGACCTACTGGTATTTGTTGATAACTATGATAATGCTTAGGGTTAAGCTATTTTTTCCCTAAACTGATATTTTATGTCTAAATTTCAATCATAAGCTTAAAAAAAGTGGATCTTTTCCAGTGAAAATATTTTAAATTAGGTGTTTAATAGGGAAAAAAAGGTACAGGTAGGATATATTTTGTTTCACACACTCCTATTCCTCCTTCATTCAATTTCTAAGTATCAAGGAAATAACACATTACACGTCTGCACAGTCTCAAGATATCATGATGTACTTATTAACTGTTTCTGAAAACAAGCTGTACTAAAAACATGCCTATTAGTAAAGAGCAACAAAGACAGGTGAAGCCTATCAGAACATACACTGGCCAGGGAAAAAGCTTGCTAAACTTGTACTGTTTAAAACACTCATTCATCAAAAACAGTACATGATAAAGAAGCCCAGACTAATATATATGTGATGGTACTATAAAACCAGATTCATGAATCCTCTATTACTTCCTGCCAGCATGAAGCAGACACAGGCTAATACGATCCAGGCAATAGAAATAGGAAACACAGAACAATGAACGGAAGCGGGGAGGAGGAGAAAGCCCTAGGTTTAAATCACCTTCTACCATATGGAATAAAAGCAGAACTTAGGACATGTCTAGTTTCATAGAAATAAGTAAGAGAATGCCAATACAGGGAAAGTTTGTCAGCTGCCAAAGAAAACAGAATAACCTTTGCTTACAAAGAGACTGATTAAAATTCATGTTCCTTCTTGCATTCAAGCTTTCCACATGAGCTGAATACAGAAGAAAATAAATGAACTACATCATGGTTCACAATAACTATGAAAAATAAACAAATTTAAATGTTAATATTTTTCTTTTAATATCCCAAATACAAAATCAACTTCAAAGAAAGAAAAAAAAATCTCTATCAGAATCTCCTTAGCCGTTAGAGACTAACCTCAAAATTTTTATGTTCTTTTACTCCTAGTGAAGAGAATTTCCTGCCCACTGGCTCTAGAAGAAAAAGGCACAGTCAAAAAAGAGATGAGAAACATGGCTTCCTACAGGAGCCATTACCAAGCACTCAGGACAACGAAACCTACACAGCCTCAGACACTCTATTTCATATGTGGCAGTGATGGATTTTTAAAGATTCAAATCAACTTAACAAATCCTGGATGCCTTCTAGAAGCCAGCCACTGTACTTCTCAGGATGCAGAGCAGATCTCCCAGTCCGTTCCTGTTCAGCCTGCTTTGTCTCCCACAGCAGTTAGAGCAAAGGGTCTGTCGGAATTCAGTGCCATGAAACAAGACAGCTAACTAATCAAAGAAACACAGATCCCTATCTTGCCCTGATGTGCATTCTTCTATCAATGACCACAAACTTGCTCTGCAGTAGCCAGGGTCCACTCAACATTATAAAACAAATTCCTACCAAGGGCCACCAGTTAGTGGCAAAATTATCACCAGAAAAGAAGTTCTAAAACAGAATACTGATGTGTTATCTGGAACTACCATTCTCTGATTCTCTGATCAGATTTCTCTGATTTACTTCAAGTAGAAAAACCACAACAACAAAAAACAGCACCACTGAATACATCTAAATGACTCACGTAGTGCCAAATGAAGACGTTCTATGTACACGTTAAAACAAAACAAAAATATTACTTATGTCTGTTGTTATGTGTTTTAAATAATGGTACTACAGGGGAACCTTGGTGGTTCAGTCGGTTAAGCATCTGACTTCAGCTTAGGTCATGAACTTGTGATTTGTGAGTTCGAGCCCCACATCAGGCTCTCTGTCAGCAGAGAACCTCTTCAGTTCCTCTGCCCCCCTTCTCCTTCTCTCTTTCCCCCACTCATGCTTGCTCACACACGTGCTCTCTCTCAAAATTAAATAAATATTTTTAAAAACTAATGATAGTACAGGGGCGCCTGGGTGACTCAGTCAGTGGAGCATCCAACTTCGGCTCAGATCACCATTTCACGGTTCCTCAGTTTGAGCCTGGCATTGGGCTCTGTGCTGACAGATCAGAATCTGAAGCCTGCTTCAGATTCCATGTCTCCCTCTCTCTCAAAAATAAATAAACATTTAAAAAGTTTTTTTCTTTTAATAATCGCAGTACAAAAATCTGAAATAAAATAGAAACCTTGGGGGGAAAGGAGGCAGCTGGGTTTGCCAGGAATCCATTTAAATGGAAAGGGTAGGAATCTTTCCAAATACCTTATCAGGCCACCACTGCAAATCTTCTCCTAGAGATACTGGACTCTGAACGGGTGTATTCTTCTTATCCAAGTTTGGCTCTCCTTCCTTGCTGGTAGAGCCTCTTTCATTATCAAATGAGGCTCCATCAAGCCACCTTCGTTCACGTAAACGTAATACGGATTCACGTTCACGCAACAGCTCAGAGTCTCTCTCTAAGGGAAGAAGGAGAACTGGTATGCAATTGGGTCACACCAGTGGGATAAAAGTAAGCCACTCTCTAGTAAAGACCCTTCAGGATGCAACTAACAGCAGTTTATCTACTCACAAAAATTTAATGTAAATGTATATCTAATAAGCCTGACATGCAACATTCAAAACATTAACTCTTTCAAGTGAATCTGAAAATTATAAGCTATTTTTAAGAAATATGTAGAGGCAGACTTTCTGAATTCCAACTACCTAATTTTAGAACAGAATTACTTTATTTTAAAATGGATTTTTAATGGAATTAAAAATTTTTGGCTTTCATTAAAAATGTTTACCATATCTTTGTCTATTAGGAAATGTGCATAAATTAGAATGTCAAAACATTAGATACATATGTAAATCAAGAGTATTTATTAGAATGTCTTCAGTTATTAAAAAACAAAAACAAAACCTTAAACAAGGAAAAAATC
Organism: Proteles cristata cristata; assembly: GCA_017311185.1. Taxonomy (NCBI): domain Eukaryota; kingdom Metazoa; phylum Chordata; class Mammalia; order Carnivora; family Hyaenidae; genus Proteles; species Proteles cristata. The sequence continues at coordinate 6,683 of JAESUZ010005238.1, read as the reverse complement.
TGAAAAGGATAAAATATATATTCATTAACATTAACTATAAAAATGTTGATAATTCAAGCCCTTGTTTAGGGTAATCTTATAGACTGGATGTTCACGGTCAGTTTTATTTAAAATTTTTTGAGACACAATCTTCTTTTTTTAACTATCTTTATAGATAGATAAAAAGATTTCCTTACAAAAATGCTTCTCCTGCAACTGGCCTTCAAACTCTCTACAGTTTGTTGGGGGGGTGGGGGGGGCCGGCAGAGTGTTTTTGTTTGCTCATATTTTTGTTAAGTAAGTAATCAAAATATACTTTCCAAGACTTTGATAAGACGGATTGGAAACCACATAAAGTTGAACCATATGAAACTGCCAACCACGCAGGTCAAAACAGAAGTAGCAGCAACTTCATATGGTTCAAGTGAAAAGCAGTACCTACAGAGAACAACCAAAAAACGGGGAGTTTATTATTTTTTAAGCTCTCCGTTTAAGTACTAGATATTTATAGCAAGGTCTTAATATAACATAGCATTTTTTCTAGTTTACTAATGATCAGTAAGTAATATAACTGATTCTTGTCTGTTATTTGAATCAAGCAGTTTTACATTCTGGAAAATAAAAAAACTGACTTAATAAAGTTAAAATGCAAGCTAAATCTATACCAAGGTATACAAAGAAAGTATTACGTTCATAGGATTTCAAAATCTTCTAACCTCTACTATGTACTATATACCTTTTAAGGATTTCAAACTTTTGAAAGTAACATTTAATAAGTGAAACATTTCCACATATTAATTACTAGCCAATACCATTCTATTAATTTTTTCATACTTCGCACTTCCATCTAACCAGGATTTAAAAGGAACAGAATAATCACTTTATTTTAATCAAATAAACTAAAGAGACTTGTTTTCTGAATGCTGCATGTCACTGTAAAGTAGAATTCTGCTTTTAGTTCAGAATCCATATTCCTAATTAAAAATATAGTTAGATAAGTCAAATCCCTTGATAGGTATTCCACAATGTAGGTAAGATCATCTCTAAAGTGAAGTACTATCTATGGCTCTTCGACATCAAAAATAACTAGTTTAATACCAAAACATTCAAAAAGAGTAATAAGTATTAGTGTATAATTACAAAATTAAAAGTTAAAACATAGTGAACTCTATCACTATCTCTCCATACAGCCAGCCAATGATCACGAAGAAATAAACACAAAATTACCTCGAGATGAGCCTAGCCTGGAAAGCGATGAACGACGAAAAGAAGGGTAACCAAAATAGCTAATGTCTTCAGAAAACATGGCGTCCGCATCAATAATGACACTCGGGTGGGCAGAATGAATGTCAGCATCAAGAAGAGACATAAGATCCTCTATAAACAGAAATAAATATAAATAAAGCAGATACAGAAACTATCTGCAGACCACTGAAAGGTCTCTGAAAATTAAATCAGATTAAAATGAGATAAAGACTACTCACATACCCTGAGCAGAAAGTCCTAACAACCCAGGGAATAAAGTTAACTTACTAACAAAGATTTTAAGGAACCTCAAATGCATGATTGGTCACTTGGGCTACCTAAATAATCACAAGAAAATATGATCTCTATTAAAATATTATAACAGCATAGACCTAATGCAGCCAAAATCTACATGCAATTATTACATATTCGGTAATAAGGCAGCAGAAAACAACTTTCTGGAGTCATCTGTCGGACAGTGATAAAGTCAGGCATATACATCTGTGTCTTCACTGGTACTGAACATAAGGCCACTGAGCAAAAACATTTCCCCATTTTCCCTAAAAAGTATTCTACAAATTAAACAGTACAGTGAGAAATATCTACCACCTCAGAAAACCCACTGTATTTTACGATTCCATTCCCCAGTCAAAAAAAGTCTCTCCCTCTAAATTAGATAAGAAAACCATGACTGCGATCCACCAACCTCCAGGCAAATAAGATTCACTGGCTGTATCATCCCCATCATCTCCATCTTCATCATCCCGGCTAAGTAAATTATTTACAGCAAGGTTTACATCAAGATTTGTTCGCTGAAGTTCCCGAATAATGACACTTCGGGATTTGCCTTGTAAAACGACCTGGGCCTGAAGTCAAAAATAAAGAAGAGTGCTATGCTAAGTTTCCTGTGATTACATTTTGTCAAAATCAGCTTTCTAGGATCAGAATTTCCCCAATTCATGCTGCGAGTCATGACTCCAGCCCAGTGCATTCAGTTAAACCTCATCCTGTTCTGCTGCCTCCGTGAAGAGTCTCTCAAGATCCATACCTGGGAAATCAGCTCCTCTGGAATGACAGAAGCGGGAATAACTGGCTGGGGCTGACTGCCCAGAAGACCAGATCCCCGATCCCGCCCAGTTCGAATAACTCGTGTCTGTCGGCGGGAATCTCGAGCTCCAGCTGATGACCTTCCAGAGGACCCTCCTCCACTTCCACCTACTCCAGAACTCCATCGACTTCTAAAATGGGAGAGAATTTAAAAGGATTCGCATTTTCAACAGTCATTCTGAAATAAATCATGTTCATTCCCCTAAGTGAAGACAAAGCTATTTGTCTAATTGATGTAATAGCTTATAATATTTTAATAGAACAAGTAATAGAGGTGAGCCTTAAAATAAAACCATTTGTTTTTAATGCTTAACTTACATGTAAATTCACTCTTTCAGAAAGCTGAGTATCACACTTATGCATCTTTTGAAGTAATATTTTTAAAGTTCCACATACCAAATATTTCCAGTCACAGTTCTAAAATGAGTTATAGGACACACCTTGCCTCTACCTGGAAGACTCATCAGACGTAACTACCAACAACATGTTACACAAAAAGTGTAATTCAGAGTTTACAACTCAAACTGCTTTGCATGGAATAAAACATTCATTTGGCAAAGGTATTAAGTCAACTGATACTTAGCACTATTAATCACCTTGACCAAGGAAAAGCTATTATTTAAAATCATTAATTTTTTCTTAAGTATGAGAAAACTTAGGAAAGGCATGACATTTCCATCTTCACTCACTGCCCCCAACATGAGCATTAAGATTTTCAAATCAACTGCTTTTCGGCATTCAACCAGACCTCAAAGAAAATGTTCACAAAAATCACATTAGCCTTAGAAATTATGACAGTGCCCGTCTATTTATTTAAAAAAAATTTTTTTAGTAGAATTGATGCCTCTCTAAAATGAACCTAATACTTAGAGATCATTCAATCTAGATACAGGTACTATATTCTCGGCTATTCTTCATGGTACTTACCTAAGGCTGAAACCTTCAACTTCCCCTTGCAAACAGATTTAGTTTAAATTTGATTTTCCAAGCCATTTTTCCCCTTAAAGATGTCTGACTATATAAAGTGTAACAACTCTCAAATATACAACAAACTGCTCGATCTCTCTTCTCACTTAACTGAAAAGCACAATCTATGTCTAAAGAAAACAACTTTTAAAAAGGTTTCCTCAGTAAAATGGGAAAAAAAAATCTCTAGAAAACCTCGTGCAATCCTTTTTGATGGTGTTCCACACTTGCTGATGCACTCTACCAACGGTGTATGTGGTTTCTGTATCTACAGCCTGAGAACTGCCCAAGAGAATTTTAGAGAAAAACAATATATTGTGCATTCTCAGAACTATAGTATGAACCGTCATTTATCCACCCCTCCCCCTCCCCTGCTCTTTATCTCAAAAATAAACATTAAAGAAAAAATTTTAAAAATGAACTTTAAAAAAGAACATACACACACACACACTATATATATAATATTGGTATGTGTGTCCCTGTGTATATATTTATTTACATAAAAATATTAGTTAGTTCCAACACTTAAGTCAAGATATTCACATAAGGATACAGAATTACAGCTTTTCTTAAGACCAAAAAACAAAGGGCTGGGGTGAGGGGCACATAGCTGGCTCAGTCAGTGGAGCATGCAACTCTCAATCTCAGGGTCAGGAGTTCAAGCCCCAAACTGGGCATAGAGCTTACTTTTAAAAAACAACAACAAAACAAACACACAAAATGGGGGGTGGGGGGCGGCACAGAAGTCTGCATTTGGCAACAATGGCTCTGTATTCTCCCAGGGTAATAATCATCTGATAAGCTGCCTCCTCTAAAAATGGGACATTCGCTTAGTTTGTTGCAGCCTTACTACCACCTACTATCTTAACCACCTAGCCAGCTTCAATTATTTACAATTACAAGGACCTGCTTGGCTTTTACATTCCAAATCCAGGGCTAATTACTAGCTCATATGAGACTCAAAAGGAAAGACAGTAGTAACTCAAATGAATGAAAAGTGGCTTCCACCTATCATCCATTGCATCCAGTGACATCAAACAGAATAAAAAGACTTTAGATACGAATATCTCCATTTAAAACTTACTACTGAGCACAATTAACTCCCTTCCCCTGCTAAATTTGGTGTTCTTACCTTTAACTTAGAAATGAGTTTAACTAACAAAAATACATAAATTTTTGAAATATTTCCCAGGATAAATCTTAGTAGTTAACATCTGCCTACAGTGAAAAGGCCAAAGAGAAAAATACTAAAAGTCCCATAAATTCTATCTACTATGCATTCTTAAAAATGAGCAGCCAAAATAAATGATCAATTCTCAATTATCTATGCTAATGGAAAAAGAAAAACCACTATCCCCAAATCTTCCAAATGCAGCTCTCAGATAGAAGCCACTCATTCCCTGATTCACAACCCAAAGGGACCAAACCTGGACTCTGAAGGAAGGGCAGGGAGTAGGTGTGGCCACAGTCTGTGGGGATGGTCCCTTTCATATCTGACCGCTTCGGTAAATTTGTAGATAAGAATCCCCTGGGGGGACTCAAGCTCTGCCTTCCTTCTTCTCTATTACAGATTACAAGTTGCAAACTTCTTTAAAGTTCACTGTAATCAACACAGAAAGAGGAAAAAGGACCCACTATACAACTCATGGGAAAAAAATATTTCATGAAGAAAAATATTTTTGACTCTAGAAAATTTCTTAATTTACAAAATAACTTGATCACAATTTCATCATTAACAAGCTGAGAATTTTCACAGAGGCCAAAGAGAAACAATCAGCCCTTAAGTGCTTACGCTTTGTGGACAGAGCAAGACCAAATAAAGGTAAACAAATGACTGGCAATGACTTAGTTGGTGGGCTCTGTGATATCTGTGACATTTCTCAATACTTAAACTCATGAAACGCCCCCCAAAAAAAAAAAAAAAACTTAGGGTTTTTTCTGGGGCATGCGTTTATTGTTTTGTTTTTGTTTTTTTTAATGTTTTTTTATTTATTTCTGAGAGAGAAAGAGAAAGACAGCGTGAGCAGGGGGAGGGTCAGAGAGAGAGGGAGTCACAGACTGAAACAGGCTCCAGGCTCTGAGCTGGCAGTCAGCACAGAGCCCCACGCGGGGCCCGAACCCACGAATCGCGAGATCACGACCTAAGCGAAAGTCGGACGCCTAACCAACTAAGCCACCCAGGCGCCCCTATTGATGATTTATTAACTGAAATGCCCACAGGCTGGATCTGTGGGTTTAAATGATGTCACCAGGTGTCTTTTTGTCTGTCTGTCTGTCTCCCTCTGTCTTGGCTTCTCATTGTTCTTAGGAAGGTCAGTCTGGGGCCTTCAAGGCAGTGATATTTGGCGCCACCAGCTGATTGACGTGGTCTTTGGCTTTCAGGAACTCAGAAGGAAAAAGACCCTGTCTTTCCAGAGTCCCCAACGGAGCTCTGCAGGGAGCCCCGCGTGGGTCGTTTTCATGACAAACTCTTGGCAAGAACTGAGGTCAGGGTCACATACCCACCTCTGGTGTGGGCCAGAATAAGGGGGCGTTGGGTGACAGGCAATTGAAAGGAATAAAGGGAACAGTTCTCAGATTCCCAAGATTCTTGGTCGGCAGGGAGGGCAAGGTGGCCCCCGGAAACGTACCAGTGTGGGGCAGAAATGGGACTCCACAGTGGGGACCGTGGGAGGGACCCTGGGTTGAGCTTTGCAAGGCTTGACCACAGGGAACCTTTGGGATCCAGGAAGGGAAGCGGTGAGTAACCAGTTGCAGTGGGGGGAGGGGAAGAACCTGGAGTCCGGAAAGAGGTTAGGATTCTGATGTCAAAACTGAAATTCCTTGTGTGTGTGTGGGGGGGTGTGTGTGTGGCAGCAAGGCGTCCAGATTCCTGGTGTCAGGCTCCCCTTTGATGTTTCCGCATCATCCTTTTAACGACAGCCAGCTTAAGAACTTCTCTTCCCTGCCTGCCTTCTTTGCATCCCCAGCCCCAGGGCTCCCTGGCCTGAGCCCTTCCCCCACCCCCATTTCTGCCCCTAATTAGTCCTGCTCTGCATTACCCTGGGACTAAGAGGAAACTCTTTGTTCCGCCCCCACCCAGAAAACCTAAGCTCCCCTTGCCCAGTTCCTTAAAAATCTCAGAGATCCCAGAACAGCTTTTCTCCACCGTGTCACTGTGACCTTTTGGGCCAGAAGATCTTTTGCTGGGGGGCTGTGCTGTGCGTCGCAGGATATTTAGCAGCCTCCCTGGCCTCTGTCTGGAGAGCCCCCAAACTGCCAAATACCCCTTGCGGTCAAAACCCCACAATTGCCATAAAAGGAACAAGAAGACTGAGAAAGTTTAAGAGCGAGAGCCTCTGTGGTTTTTATCTCCTCCAGCCTTGCGGGGTGTGGGCTGGGCCAGG
>JAESUZ010005237.1:0-160279 GCA_017311185.1 Proteles cristata cristata | reverse complement strand
CCACACACACACATCCACACACACACACCTGTAGGGCTTACCTGTCCACCTGGACTTCCGCATCTTTCGTCTGGGCCTTGGGAGGCCCCCCTCCATTGATCTCTTTGCTCCCGCTGTTGAGAAGGCTCAGTACAGGTTCTATCTCTTTGAGTAAATCACTCTTTTGGTGGTCCTGGATGGCAACTCCCACGCTCTTCTTGGCGGGGTCCTGGGCCGGGGGCCTGGGAGCCAGGCTGTTGGTACCTGGGACAGAACCGGCCTCGTGCCCGCTATCTAGGGCGAGCCGTGGCCCATTGCCAGCACCCGTGGCCCTGTCCGCTGCCAGTGTGTGCTCTCTGCTGCCCGATGACTGGTGAGACAGATCGACAGCGGTGGGGGGGGCGGCCAGGGGCCGTGTCACCCGGATGGTCCTGGGGGTCCCGTCCCCGGTGAAGGTGGTCTCCAGGTGAGTGGTGAAGCCCTCGGGGCCCCGCAGAATGAGGACCACGTGCGTCTCAGAGGCGATGCCCCTGAGCACCTCCAGGGCGCTGTCATAGCTCAGGTCCACCAGGGGCTGGCCGTTAACTGCAAGGATGATGTCCCCGGCCTGGATGAGGCCGCTCTGCTCAGCGGCCCCACCTCGAATCAGGTCTGAGATGATCACGGGGGGCTTGCTCACCCGTTCCTTCACCAGGAACCCCAGGCCCCCCACCTTCCGCTTGAAGAGGCGGACGGAGATGACATTGGGTTGGATCTGCTGAACGCTGAACACCTGACTCTCCATGGCATCTAGCATCCGTGTGTCTGAAGACCTCAAAATACGTCGGGCCACCAGGGTTCCACCAGGAAAAGCCAGGCTCTGGGGTGTACAGAAAGGAAGGGCCGGGGGCCGGTGCTGGGACGTCTCTGGAATGAGCTGCTCCGGGGCTTTGTCTCCTCCACCTTTGACGTCAATGCGGCGTCACCCACTCATTGCCACCCGGCCGTCAGTGGCATGATTTCCCGTGTCTGCCTTCCTCCTTGTTCTCTAGGAAGTGATGGCTGCTCAGGCGGACGTCAGGACCGGCCGTGGGACGTGTCCCTAAGCAACAGGTCAGGCAGACCGGGGAGGGGATGCGTCTGGTGGATGTGCCTAGATGTGTCTAGAGGTGACGCAAGCTTCGGCACGCTATTCTCTGGGCACCGCCGGCCCGTCAGGCCTGTGCTGGAGAGAAGGAATGAGGGAGGGGACAGAGAGAGTTACAAAAGGGAGATTGATGTGGAGGACCTGACACCGCCTTCAAAACCGAGATGGAAAATGCAGCTGGCTAAGTCCAATGCAAGACACTGGAGCTTGGAAGCCAACCTAGAAATGAAATCCTTCCTCCTCGAGGGGAGGGGGTGAGGGACCTTCCCACTTAGCTGCTAATGTTCTCGTTTCATCTCCCATAATCAAAGCCTTCCAAGACTGAGGGTCTCCCTGAAAACCCACTGATATCCATGGAAATCAGATACCAAGAATGACGATCTTATCTCTTATCTCTTTCCCACCTCGTGAAAACAACCTGTCACATGGTCTTTGGTTTTCTGTGTTTTATAAACATTTTCCACTCATGGGTCAGGAGCTCAGCCAGCACGGATCTTTGGGCTCTCTGTCCCAGCTATTCCCAAAGTCCCCATGACAAACCCACTGGAAGGGGGAGGGCCATCCACCAATGATGTCAGTTGGCCTTTCTGACCATTTTCATCATTGGCGACTTGTTCCTGGCTCAAAGGACAGACCTGGCCACATTACAAACCATTATAAACCAAATTTGATGTAATAAGTACAGAGGACATAGGTCCATACAAAACTTTGGAGGGCATCTGTATTCCACAGACTACCCGAAACTCTAATAGGAAAACATGAAGAAGAGCAGACTGGGTCCCCCTAAGGGTTGGCAGAAGCACACAGCAGGTGCTCAGTGAGCATTTGTTGATTGAAGAAAAATCCAGAAAGATTAAATTTATTGGGGGGCGCCTGGGTGGCTCAGTCGACTGAGCGTCCGACTTCAGCTCAGGTCATGATCTCACAGTTCATGGGTTCAAGCGCCGCATCTGGCTCTGTGCTGAGCAGCCCTGCATCTGGCTCAGAGCCTGGAGCCTGCTTCAGATTCTGTGTCTCTCTCCCTCTCTGACCCTCCCCTGCTCACGCTGCCTCTCTCTCTCTCTCTCTCAGAAATAAATAAAAACATTAAAAAATTAAAAAAAAATTATTGAGCATGTACACTCCTAAGGTGTAACTGTTTTTCTCCTTTGATCCTCACGATTACCCTTCAGTAGAGGAGAAGCCTGGAAAGGGTAGTTTAATTACTTGTCCCAGGTCATGCAGAAACGATGGGAAAGACAGGCTTTGAGCTCGGGTGTGCCCCACTCTTGAGCCCGAGCTTTCACGCTTACACTCTAGTTTTAAAATGTTCATATTCTGGTTATTTTCTCCACTCTCCCCGGTTCCCCCAGGCTTGGAGAAATGGAGTATTGTCGAGGGTACCAAGCCACAACAGGAGACGCTATGGCCCAGGTGGGGCATGTGCACCTGTGGGATGCACACACAGCGGGCAGCTATCAGTATGTCCTATGGGTCTGGGTCGGAGCGGGTCGTCTGCGGGTTGTGGGTGGAGTGTGGGCAGGCGGGAGGCAGCAGAGAGCCCCTCCATCTTTCTCTATCTCCCGGTTCAAGTCCTCTCCCAGCTCTGTCCGGACACCCTTCCCTGCCGGCATCCTCACCACGCTTCGCACAAGGAGGGAGCCCCCCATCTGCCACTGCCAACAAAGTGACAGTCCCTCCCTTGTTTCCCTTTTAGTGAATTCCCAGGGTCATCCGGGGGCTGAGGCAGCTGACGAGCTCCCACCGCCGCTGTGAGGAGATGGGTGCAGACACCCCCGGGAAGGAGGTGCCGCTTCCTGGATCCCCTCAAGGCGGGGCGGTTAGCAAGTCAGCCTCCCCCCTTGCAGCTTGCGTTATGTAACTCCGCCAGCCCCTCTGTGTGTGGGTGAGGGAATAATGAATACCCAGGCCCAGCCCGGGCTGCGTTCTCCATCTGGCGTCGCTGTGTGTGTGTGTTTCTCTCTGTGTATTCATGCGTCGCCCTCATGCTGTGTCATTTCTCGGCGGTGCATGTGAGCGTGTGTGGCCCGAGTGTCGACCGGCGGAGTGCCTTGCCAGCATTCGGCAGAGAAAACCGACCAGAGCCCCTGTGCCTTTCCTCACTGGGAGGGCTGGTCCCTCCCCGCAACCGCTTTGCTTCCGTCACTCTCCCCAAGCCCCATTTCTTCTGTGTACCGAACCCGGGATGTCTGTTGTTTAGGTAGACGCAGAGACAGCTGGGACCTCTAGATCCCTCTCTAGTCCAAGTTAGGCAGTGGACTCTGTTCTTTAATTAAGGAAGGGATTCACAGGTAAGCACTTACCCCCCCTCACCCCCCCCCAACCCCCATTCTGGCTTGGGCCAGACCTTGGGGAGGACAGAGCCTGGGCTTGGCTTAAGAAAAAAGAAAAAGAATAAAGCCATCCATACACCTTCCCAGACGCGCTCAGCTTTTCCTCTTTCTCAGGGAGGGCTGCTGGCTGGTGCTTGGGAAATTGGGGGGCTCTTTCTCAGACTCAGGCCTTAGAAAGGCAACTTGATCTTTGAAAGGAACTGGAAAGAGGCTGGGCTTGGGAGGTGGAGGAATATTCAGTGTCTCCTGAGACAGACAGAGAGACAGACAGAGAGAGAGAGAGAACAAGTCTCCATCTCAGCCACCAGACTCTGAGCACTTACCAGGGTCTATTTTGATCCTAATAACGATCACACTACACTTTGTCTCCCTCCTTTTCCTCCCCAAAGCACATCTTCACCTGCTGCCATGTTTTTATCCTCACTCTGACCAGGGTCAGGTTCGAATATCCCCATTTTACAGATGACTAAATTAAGTTGCTACAGGGAGACCGACTTGTCCCAGCTTGTGAATGTTCAGCATCCAGGACACTTCCGGGTCAGCTGGGGTGGCTGGTTGCCCTTCTGCCACAGGGGAGATTCAAACAAAGTTTTTTTAATGTTTATTTATTTTTGAGAGAGAGAGAGGAACAGAGAGAGAGACACACACATACACAGAATCTGAAGCAGGCTCTGAGCTGTCAGCACAGAGTCCGACGTGGGGCTCGAATCCACGAACCGTAAAGATCACGACCCAAGTCGAAGTCTAGAACTTCACTGACAGAGCTACCCAGGTGCCCCCACAGGGGAGATTTTTAAGGCCGTTTCCGGCTCTCTGTGTTTCCAGGAGTTCTTTATTTTCCCAGAACTTCTATTTCCTTATCTGTAAAATGGGGTTGGAAGCAATTACCGCTTCCCTGGGTAACCGGGGGATTAAATAAAATAGCGAAAGCAGGGTCCTCAGCAATATCACACAGCGGATGCTCCAGAGAAACGGCTTCCTGTTATTGTTACGTAAAATGTAACGATTCGGGCTTCCTGGCTTTTAATTTTAATTTTCTACACCATCACAGTTTTGCCAGAGGTAGTTCACATGCCACCTAGGGGGGTCCTTTGCTGGAAATCACAAGGCAGAATCTGGCGCTGGTCGCGGTCCAGGGCTCTGAACGCAAGGAGCCGGGTGCTGGGTAGTGTGCCTGCCAAGCCAGCCTCCACCCTTCGGAGCCGGGGGTTGGAGACAAATCACATGCGTGCACGCCCTCGTACATACCATGGAAACAATACTTGGACCCGGGCCTCATTCGCGTAGTTCAGTGGTTTCGAGTGTATTTGTTTCATTTACCTTGCTGCGAGGAAATTAGCGGGCTGACTTTTGGGACGATTGCCAGCGAGAAGGAGGGACCCAAAATAGGCCAGCGTCTGCTACTACCATCTCACTCTGTGACCTTGGGCAAGCGGCCCCGGGTTCCGGGCTGCATTTTTGCAACCAGAAGGGTGGGGAAGACAGCCGATTCAGGTGGAGAGCTTCCTGTGTGCTAAGCATGGCGCCCTCTGCATGGGCGCCTTATTGATCCTGGCAGCGGGTGTAAAGAGAAACTGCCATCCCCCCCTTCCCCATGACAAGGTGACTGAGGTTTGGAGAAGTGAGCCCAGGAGGCAAGCTTGCGTCTGGCAAGTGGACACTGAGCACTCACCAGGGTCATTCCTAATCCGGATACCGACCCCACAACACGCTTCCTTTATTTTCCTCTCCTTCTCTCCAAAGCACACCCCCATCAGCTGTCGTAGTTTCCATCCTCGCTCTGATCAGGGTCACAATAGATTGTCCCCATTTTACAGATGTGGTGATCAAGCTGCTATATCAGACCTGATTGTCCTGGCTGGTCCGTGACTTTCCACTTATAGCATCGGAAGTCAGAGGACGTTAGGGGGAAGGGCAGTCGGTGAGACTATCCAACCCAACTTCCATTCCAAAATGAGCAATCAAAGGCCTGGAGAAGCAAGGGGCTCATTCAACATGGATCAGCGACAGGTGGGGGGTCTAGGGCCGTGCCCTCCAGTAGGGCAACCACTAAGCCACATGGGGCCATTGAACTCCTGAACCGTGGCTGGTTCCCCTGAGATGTGCTGTAGGAGCGAAATACACGTTGGGTTTCAAAGGCTTGTACGAGAAAAAGAACAGGGACACCTGGGTGGCTCAGTCAGTTACACGTCTGACTCTTGAGTTTGGCTCAGATCATCATCTCATGGTTTGTAGGATCGAGCCCCACATCAGGCTCTGTGCTGACAAGGGCGGAGCCTGCTTGGGATTCTCTCTCCACCCCCCCCGCCCCTCCCCTGCTCATGCATGCATGCACATGCACTCTCTCTCTCAAAATAAATAAATAAACTTAAAAAAAAAAAGAATGAGGCACATCTCTATTCATAGGTACAAAATGAGCTCCAAGGTACAAAAAGAAAAATGCACACAGGTGAATTCTTCACATGTCAATGCAGAGAATATTCTGGAAAAATGGGTATCATTGGTTGCAATTCCCAAGGAATACTAGCAGTCAGAAGCAGGAGGGAGACATACTTTGCATGGACTACCTTATGTTTCTATTTGAATATCATTTAAATAATGTTTTTAATTACATGTATATTACCTTTTAAATGAACGCTATTGAAGAATCAGCACCCAGCCTGTGAACTCCTGGGTGTTTTCTGTTTGCACACCCACAAAAGCTCTGCCGGAGTTACAGTGCCATTTCCCATCTCCCTTCAATCTCATTTAAAAACAAACTCCAAGGCTCCATGTCTCAAAAACAAAACAAAATCAAAGGCCCAAACCGTAACTCAACTGTGCTGTTTAAACAACAACAACAACAACAACAGCAAAGTACAACAAAACCACCAACTTCCTTGTATCTCCCGAACTGCTAATTTGCAGTCTTCCCCCAGAGAGAACGCCCCCCGGGAATCAGGCTGACGCGCTTTCTCCCACGCTGGCAAGTCACAGCTACAAACCCGCCAACCTCTGCAAATCAAGGGGGTAAGTTGGCGTTCTGTGTCTTGGGGATCCCAGAGACGTGTCACTCCCCCAGCGGCATGACTACAGCTTGCTGGCGATGACCCTGATCTTCTCAGATCTGATGCCCACATCTTACAAGCGTGGTTCAGAGTCAGCAGAGTGAGTATTCACAGGGGTTTCCAGTTAGATAGTGTGCCTCATTGTGAGGCTTTGGGAAACCCCCACTCTCCTGTGCTGCTGCTTGGGACTCTCTCTTTGAGTGGCAGTTTGACAATATTTACCCTAAAACTTAAAATACACAGATCTTTGGCCTGGCAATTCAATTTTTAGGACTTTCTCCCACAGATAAACTAGAAGGAACATCCTTCGCACAGACAGACACACACACACACACCTTCCTCGCAAGTTTGTTCAGAATATCTGCAGATTAAATAAACAATGGCACATCCATGCAATGGGATCCAGTGTAGGCATTAAATAAGGGGGAGATTAGATCTAAAAGGTCCGATGGGGATGGGGCGCTGGGGTGGCTCAGTCCGTTGGGCATCTGCCTCTTGATTTCGGCTCAGGTCATACTCTTAGCTCATGCTCTCATGGTGATGTGGGATTGAGCCCCGTGTCAGGCTCTTTGCTGGGCATGGAGCCTGCTTGAATTTCTCTCCCTCTCCCTTTGCTCCCTGCTGGCTTGTGCTCTCTCTCTCTCTCCCTCTCCCTCCCCCCCCCCTCAAAAAACAAGAACAAAAAACAAAGGACCATTGGGGAATGAGCTTCAAGATACACTATTAAATTTTAAAGGTGGAGAGCACTGACATATAAATATATTTACACATCCATCCCATGTACTCATCCATACTTCCATATAAGTTTGATGAGGCACTGACTGTCTCTGGAAAAACACCCAAGATATTGGTAAATGTGCCTGCTTCTGGGAAAGGGGGTGGGAGGCTGGGGGTGGGGTGGGAGAAAAGCTTACTTCTCATTGTATATGTATATATTTTTAATGTGTTCTTCTGTAAGGCTTATTTATTCAGCTTTTACTATGCTTTGTATCATATATAAAAAAGAGCATGATCTTTGAAGCCAGACTGTCTTACATCTGTAACTCTGGCTTCTCCACTTGGCTTTGGGATGGTGAGCAGGTTGCTTAACCTCTCTGAGTCAGTTTCTGCATCTATAACACGGGGATGAGAAAAGCATCTCTTCAGGGTGTCTGTGAAGACGGAATAATAGTTAATATTTTCTGAGCTCTTACACTATGCCATGTACCGCGGTAAGTGCCCATCTGATGCGTCCTCTCCCCACTGTGATTACTAATACCTATCACGCTAGCAGCCGTTATTCTTTCGGTCCTCTGTACTGTGAAGTGGGCAGACTTAAGGTGCTTAAAAGCGTCTTTGTGTTGAAGAACCAAGTAAAAGCTGTGGATACACAGGTTGGTCTTGCTTTTCAGTGGAGTGGGTGTCTGTTCCCGAGTCCTCGGACCACCAAAGGAGCAGAATTGGGTGTGTTGGGACTTGGAACTCGAGAGAGGCAGCCAGCAGCTCAGGTGATGAGTCAACAGCGTGGGGTGGGATGGGGGTGTCACGGGTCTCCAGTCCATCATCAGTAGAGAGCTATGGGGCTATCATCCCCATGTTGGAATAGATCTGGGGAATTATGGAGCCTACATTTCATCTTCATTTTGCAAAGCTCATTTTTATGAGTGAGTTCAGTCAGCTGGAGAGCACTATATCCATCATACAGACAGAAAACTCTAGGGTTTGGGGCTAAGGTAATTAGATTCCTTCCATCCCCCCTCAGGGGCACAAAAACCCTCAGAGACGCACCTCTGCTCCCCGCGGCCCCCACCAGCCATACTCCATTGCTGGTGGTGTGATGCAGTGGTCAAAGTGGTGAGTGTTAGAGCCAAAAGACAAAGGCTTGTGACCCACTTCTACTACCTGTTAGCCTCAGCTTTGTCATCTGAAAGATGCGGAAAATGAGAGTTTTTACCTTTCAGGTAGAAATGAAGCGGGAGTACATCCAATGGGATGATCTATGTAAAACGTGAGGCACTGCTCAACTACTATTTTTAGAGTCACTTTCGATTGCACCTCAAGGAAAATGAACAATTTCAGGCCAGATATGTGAACATAACCACAGCCAAGAGGATGGCCTCATTACTATAAAAATGAAGCACTACCAGTGGGCTCTGAAATAGCACGAAAGAATCATTACAAAGAAAGAGTGCATATTTCATACCCCCAATTAACCTAACCCCCTTTCTCTCTTTCTTCCTCGCCTTTTCTCTCCTTCCCTTCCTCTCTTGCTTTTTTTTTTCATTCACACCATCCATTCATTCATTATGAAAGCTTACACAGCTCCCACCTGGGTCAGCAAGGAGGCTGCCACTGGAAATGCAGGGATGGATATGACAGCTTTCCTGCCCTCAGAACTTACAACCTGGGGGTGGGGGAGGGTGGGGGCTGGAGAGTGGTATTAGTGACAAGTGCAGCAAGAAGAACAAAGCGGAAGTACAGGGTGTTAGCAGGAACATGGACAGGACGGCAGTCTGGGTGGTGGTGGTCAGGGAAGGCTTCCTGGTGGAAGAGTCAGAATACAGAGTTAGCCAGATTGAAGGGGTGGATGGTGGGAGGGAGGAGTGGAGGAGAGAAGGCACTGAGAAGGGAGAGGGAGAGAGCGGGCATTTGAGGTACTCCACTGGGCCCTCTCCGCTGTGGCAGAAGAAAGCCAATGTCTTATAAAGTTTGTGGGGCGGGGGGGTCTTCAGAAGCTGGATCACGTAGGTCTCTTGAACGCCAAGCTAAGATTTTGGTCTTTGTTCTTACAGCAAAGACAAGCGCTGGCGAGTTCTGAGGAGAGGAGGTCTATGGTCAGATTTAGATTTGATAAAGATCACTCTGGCTGCTGCATGGAAAATGGGTCGGAGAGGCAAGGCTGGCTATGGGGGGGGGCCCAGTGAGGAGGCTGTGGTGGGCCAGAGATGAGAAATGACAGTGGTTAGCGTCATGAAAGGAGTAAGGGGGGAAGTGGGTAGGTTGTTTTATTTTTTTAATTTTTTGATGTTTATTTTTGAGAAAGAGAATGAGCAGGGGAGGGGCAGAGAGAGAGGGAGACAGAATCTGAAGCAGGCTCCAGGCTCTGAGCTGTCAGCACAGAGCCCAATGTGGGGCTCGAACCCATGAACCGTGAGATCATGACCTGAGCTTACGTCAGATGCTCAATTGATTGAGCCATTCAGGTGCCCCTTAGGGTGGGTTTAAAAGATTTAGAAGGTTGGGTCAACAAAATGTGGTGACTGAGCGGGTAGAGGGAACAAAGGAGAGAGGGCTGTCCATGGTGACTTCCCAGCTTCTGGCCTCTACAAGTAGATGAAAAGAGTGCCATTTCCTGGCTAAGAGAGAATCAGAAGGCAGGTAAGAATAGGGTAAGAGAAAGGATGAGAATGAATGATACCTATCTGATAGACCTGTCCTTCCTGAATAGTAATAAATAATTTAACTCTGGCCTAGTATACTGCAAAAGTCAACATTTCCTGAGATTATTATTTCCATAATTTTGAGACACACCAATAGTGTATATTTACAGAAAATATACACTTGATTTGGCTCATTCCCCAGCCATTTGATATTGGGAAAGTCATTAAACACTTTGAATCTCAATTTCCTTTTGTGAAATTGAAAAGGTAATAACAACCATGTCCAAGGTTTTTGTGAAGATTGAATAAGACAGATGCTGTAAAGAGCACTTTGTAAACTGTGAATGTCAACTGTTGTAGCAATGCTAAATCTTTATTTCAAGGAGAACACCAAGAATGTTATTCTTTAAATTGCTGCTCATTATTAACTTGAGACTCAACCAAGTGTCTCCTCTCATGCCTGGGTCTCCCTGGTGCAGGGAAACTGGGTCAAGCAAAAGGTGCCCACAGAAGGGAAAAGACAGAAGAATGATTATTCTAAGGGAGGGGTGATCATATCTGTTCCCTTAACTTGAAAGTTTCCTCCAAACAGATCACAATATCCATGTAGGAACAAATCATTTACAAATGAATTTCAGCAAAGGGAGAATACGTTAAATAGAAAACACAAACTACAACATTTGAGAATAACACCATATATGTCAGATAGATCAGTAAAAACAATAAATGTAAATGGGTTAAACTTGAGTAAAAGATCAAGACTCTCAGAATGACTAAATACATCCAGAGTTGTCCTATATTAGCATGAATATGGGGATGAGGGCAAAGGACGGGAGGAAAAATATCTCACCAAGCCAGATATGGGTTTGATGTACATTTATAAAAGCAGTCCAGGTCTGCTTTGATTTGAAAGATCTAATTCACTCTATTCTTAAAATATGTTAGCACCTGGTAATCACAAAGTAAATATTTACTAAGTAAATGATCAATTTCTTTAATTTTTATTAACTAGGCTGAACTACATTAAATTAGCAGTTTTTCAAATGATCAAATTCAACCCAATATTTTGAACATTTGTATACATAAACACTCTGTTAAATTATCTAATTTCATTCTTGCAACAACTGTATGAAGGCCATGATCTTATTATTCCCATTTTATAGATTTTGCAACTGAGGCTCAAAGCGATTAATTATGTCATAGAAGTTTATGCAGCTACTGTCAACGATGGGGATTCAAACCAAGTCTGTCTGAGCTCAAAGACTTTACTTTTTATTTATTTTTTTACTCGCTAAACTCTCTTATTAGCTCCAGTAAATTTTAGTCTCAGGTTTTCTAAGCAGATAATTATATCATCTACAAATAATCGCAGTTCAACATCTTTGCTGCTGTCATTTCCCAAATACTACTGTGTATTATTATTCTAGCTGGCCTGATGACCACCTAGAATTTTAGTAATTGGTGACTGAAAGGGACCGGAGGGGTTTTCTATTCCACTTGTTCATAATATGGAGTCTGTGGACCCCTAGCAGGGCTCAGGGATTCCTGACAGTCCTGGAACTCTGTGCACAACTTTTGTGACCACGTGCATATGTGTGTTTACATGGGGAGACAATCCCTACTATGACTCTCTATGCTCTCCATGACCCAATAAGCAACAAGAGTAGAAGACACTGGATTTACCCTACATTTTACAAATGAGAAGTTTGAGGCTTACAGATAGAGAAGGATTTGCCAAAGTTTCTTAAAGACGGAGTCAGAAGTAGGATTCAGGGGGCGCCTGGGTGGCTTAGTCGGTTAAGCGTCCGACTTTCGCTCAGGTCATGATCTCGCGGTTCGTGGGTTCAAGCCCCGCATCGGGCTCTGTGCTGACTGCCAGCTCAGAGCCTGGAGCCTGTTTCAGTCTGTGACTCCCTCTCTCCCTGACCCTCCCCTGCTCACGCTGTCTCTCTCTCTCTCTAGAAATAAATAAAACATTTAAAAAAAAAAAAAAAAAGAAGTAGGATTCAGGCCTCTTGCATGATTTCTTCTCCACCTCAAGTTCCATACTCATTTTCCTTGCTCCTCCCCATGAAATCAGGAAACTTATTCGGGATCCTGTATTTGACAGTGACGCTAATCTCAGGATGTGGGGCACAGTCCCCATGGTAAATGCCCTTGACGTCTGTTTTTACTGTTTCCTGATTATTCAAAATAAGGCCAAGCAGCCAAGTATCTTCTTATCCCTCCCTTCCTGATGAACCACGTCCAATTATTATCTGCCTATCCAGGATTGATAACAGGGTGTATGAAGACACCATGACAGGCGAAGGCAGGAGGAAAATCATCACAAAAGCTGCACACATGCAACTTCAGGATTTTCAGGTGTCCTAGAGCTCTGTGGGGGACCATAGACTCCATACTAGTTGCTCGTCAAGGTTAGTGTTTAAAAGATCAGATTCATCGTTAGGCTAAAAAGCTGATTGTACTTGTTTAGTATTGATGAAGGGAGTCATAAAAAATAATGCAGTTCTTAAAAGAAAAAAGAAAATAAAACTAAGGATCATAGTATCAGAGACCCCAGCCACAACTCCTTCATTTGCTCAGCTTTTATTGAGTAACTACGTTGGTCCCCAAACCTATCATCCTAAATGAACCATGAAATTGTATGCTTCTTCAAGACGGGGGTCCTGGGGTTTTGGTTTACCATGGGACCCTCGGGGCACAGCAAGGTGACCAGCGCACAGCAGGGGCTCAGTTAACCAGAGTCTCAATCCCTGAGCCCACAGCTATTGAATGAGGTGGCCCAGGCGGGATGTGAGAGGGAGCCGTGGGGACTGTGGAGAACTAGAGAACATCTGTCACGTCTAGAGCACTGTTCTGGCTGGTGGCTGCCACGCAGGAAGGCAGGGCCAGTGACACATCACTTGCTGCTCTCAGGCAGCTACAGGGAGGTGATAACACAACACATTACAAATCAAAGAACAAATAAATGAGGCTTCACATCGTCGGGTAAGAACACTTAGACTCAGGAAAAGGGGAGGCAAAGAGGAGGGGGTGGGTCTCAACGAAGTCTGTAAAATCACCACTGATGGACATGGTCTAGTGCCTACTATATATAAGCTGTGGTCCACAGATCGCCAATCACCACCTAAGAGCTGGTTAGGAATGCAGAGCCTCAGCCCACCCCAGACCTAAGAATCCAACTCTGCATTTTAAGAAGACCCCAGGTGATTGGCATGCCCTTGTGGCCTGAGAAACCTTGGTCCGATTTGTTTGACTCTAAATGCCTGTGTTCGGGATGCCTGGGTGGCTCAGTCGGTTAAGCGTCCAACTTCAGCTCAGGTCATGATCTTGCAGCTCGTGGGTTTGAGCCCCGCGTCGGGTTCTGTCTGGCAGCTCAGAGCCTGGAGCCTGTTTCGGAATCTGTGTCTCCCTCTCTCTCTGCCCCCCACCCCTGCTCACGCTCTGTCTCTCTCTGTCTCAAAAATAAATAAACTATAAAAAAAATAAATAAATAAATAAATCCCTGTGTTCCTCTTCTTGCGGTCCCTTCAAGCTTTAAGCTGAACACTTGAGGCAAGGGAGTGGAATAATATTAGGTTGAACCGAGTGAAACTGCAGATACCCAACTATTTTGTGACCGGCAAAAATGGCCATTGCAAGTGAAATTTCGTTTCCACCCAAACTATAACCGTTCAGCACAAAAGTGCTTTAGACCCAGGATATCACTTGCTTCAAAAAGTCTCCAGTCGGGGCGCCTGGGTGGCTTAGCCGGTTAAGCGTCGGACTTTCGCTTAGGTCATGATCTCACGGTTCGTGGGTTCGAGCCCCGCGTCGGGCTCTGTGCTGACTGCCAGCTCAGAGCCTGGAGCCTGTTTCAGTCTGTGACTCCCTCTCTCTCTGACCCTCCCCTGCTCACGCTGTCTCTCTCTCTGTATCCTAGAAATAAATAAAACATTAAAAAAAAAAATTAAAAAAAAAAAAAGTCTCAGGTCTAGATGCCACAGACAGCAGCCCATAGACATACATATGAGTTCCGTTGGGTCAACAGAGATAAAAACAGGTTCTTTTCTTCAAACTGGTTACCACCATGTAAAAAAAACTGGAGGTTTCACATGAAATGCAAATTTTTGGTTTTCTTTGAAGGCTGGAGGGTACGCTAGTACTAGATCTGCATTTCTGGATGTCGGCAAACAGCTGGGGTGCACCCACTTTAAATGTTTATTTTTATTTATTTTTTTGTGTGTGGGGGGCGAGTGCACGCATGTGTGCGTTAGCAGGGGAGGGGCAGAGAGGGGGGCGGAGACAGAATCCCAGGCAGGCTCTGTGCTGTCAGTGGGAGCCCAACGTGAGGCTCGAACTCACGAACTGTGAGATTATGACCTGAGCAGAAATCGAGTTGGATGCCTAACGGACTGAGCTACCCAGGCGCCCCATAGTGGCGCCTCCTTTAGATAGGGTGTGGGCTCTCCCGTTCCCCTCAGCCCCGCGCAGCCCCCATCTCTCACTTGTTTCTTGCCAGAACCCTGGAGGCATTTATTGGACCGTGGGACCCTTGTTACATAGTGAGTTTTAAAGAGAAACAAGGAAGGTCACCTTTAGAAGCCGCCCCATGAAAGGACAGATGTGCTTGGTGACTTGGGTCTTGCTCCAGGTACCCCTGGTTGATCTGGGTGCTCAATGGGATGCCCACCGTCCTGAGAGCCCTCTGCACCTGTGCCCACGTGTGCCCTGCGGCTGATGCTCACTCAGCTGTTTCCCCTGAGTTGAAGTCACTGAGAACGGGAAAGGCTTTCACAGAGCAGTCGTCTTTAACGCCCTCGCTGCTGCTTTGCTAAACTTGGTACATTTACAAAAACCCTTCCTGGAGTGACGCTTCTCTCTAAACGGAGCTTTCACTTTTGATGTCAGACCAGTCTGCCTACTCGTGCCAACAAGAGCTGAACAGAAAGCAGCTTCCCTTCCAAGATCCCATTTTCCTTAGGTGACTCTGCCTTGGGGTTCCCTGCACTGGTTGGGTTTCCTTCCGTGTTGTACCCGGGCTCCCGGCAAGCCCCCAGAGGACACCCGTCCCTCGGCCCCGAGCCACACATCCCCGCCTGATCCAGCCTTACCGAACCGAGCTCTGGGGGCTTCCCCCCTCAGTACAATCGCAGAGGACACACGACAGTGCCACCACCTAAGCAGACATCACAGAGGCGGGGAGGAAGTCTTCTGGGGATTGTCATGGTTAAGACCATAGGCCTTCAAATCCTGACTCTGCCATTTACTGACCGGGTGGCCTTGAGCAAGACGTCTAGCATCTCTGTGCCTCTGTTTCCTCATCTGTAAAATGGCAAATAGTAGTATTTGCTTTGCAAGGTTCTTGTGAACATTACATTAAATGACGTCTCATGTTTCCCCGACTACCTGTGCCTCACTTATGCAATCATCTATCTACTATTTTTCCTCACAGTTGACTTACTCTTTAGCTTAAATACTTACTATAGCCTCCTCTTCTTTTTTTTTTTAACTTTTTAACTTTTTATTTTTTTATTTTTATTTTTATTTATTTATTTTTTAAATATTTTTATTTATTTCTAGGAGAGAGAGAGAGAGACAGCGTGAGCAGGGGAGGGTCAGAGAGAGAGGGAGTCACAGGCTGAAACAAGCTCCAGGCTCTGAGCTGTCAGTCAGCGCAGAGCCCGACGCGGGGCTCGAACCCACGAACCGCGAGATCATGACCTGAGCGAAAGTCGGACGCTCAACCGACTAAGCCACCCAGGCGCCCCTTTTTTTAACTTTTTAAAAATGGTTATTTATTTTTGGGAGAGAGACACACACAGAGTGCAAGTGGGGGAGGGGCAGAGAGAGAGGGAGGCACAGAATCCAAAGCAGGCTCCAGGCTCTGAGCTGTCAGCTGTCAGAACCTGACACGGGGCTCGAACTCATGAATGGTGAGATCATGACCTGAGCCAAAGTTGGATGCTCAACCGACTGAGCCACCCAGGCGCCCTTATTATAGCTTCATTTTAAGGAATATCCATGGGACCATGGGACAAAGATGCCAGCCACGTTTGTCTATTATCGATCAAAACAAATAGTGAGTAAATTTTAAAAATGGATGCCGCCATGTTCCAATCACGAGACAACACTCAACAAAGGTAAATTGAGGGACATTCTCCAAAGTAACTGACCGGTAATTTTCAGCAGTTTCAAACTCCTAAGAGGCAGCCCATGTGACAAACTGTCACAGATGAGAAGAAACTAAGGAGAAATCAGCACTGAAAGTGTGTGGCAGCCTGGATAAGATTTGGGAACAGAAACCGGTCATTTGTGGGGAAAGTGACATTCAAACAGGCTGGTAAGTTCAGTTAACAGTTATACATGGCGTTCCCCCGAGGGGGCGCAGGATAAGGGTATAAAGAAACCTGTTGCGCTATTTTTGCAACATTTCTCTAAGTCTAAAGCTACTTCAAAACAAAAGGTTTTTAAAAATGGGTTCAAGTGAAGCAGTCTCTCTCCACTGTCTTTCCCCCCTCCCTCCCTTCAGCGCCTGGCAACCACTAATCCACTTTCTGTCTCTACAGATTTGCCCGTTTCGAGCATTTCGTACAAATGGACTCCTACACTATGCGGTCTTTTGTGCCTGGTATGTTTTACTTAGCTCCACGTACTCAAGGTCCATCCACGGCATGGCATACGTCAGTAATTCATTCCCTTCTATGGCTGAATATTATTCCATTGTATGGACACGCCACGTGTGGTTTCTCTGTTGACGGACATTTGGGTTGTTCCCACCCACTGACCATCGCGGATGGTGTTGCTATGAACATTCACGCACAGGGTTTTGTCTGAACACTTGTTTTCAGGTTTTAGTGCAGATAAGGTTTCCTGCCAGGGCGAGGGAAGGGTCTGGAGCCTGGCAGCAGTGATGGCTGGAAACCACTGTGGATGCACTCATTTGCTGCGGAATCGTACAGTTTAAAATGACACATTTCTTGTTACGTGAAGTTTACCATACTTGACCACTTTGGAAGGGCTATGTTTTTGTGAGCCCAGCACTCAGCACAGTGCCCGGCCCTCCGCATGCATGTGAAGAATGCTGGCCCGTGCCGTCATCCTTGCTGGACCCTCACCAGTCCCCCGGCTCCTACTCCGTGGTTCTTTCTACAAGATCACGCGGCTTTCATCACGAAGTTACTCCATGTTTGATGTACTACTTGTTGAAGGTCAGCAACAAAATGTCAGGGTCGCTGGGACTCCACCACTAGAATGGTTTGCTTTGGCATTGAAGAACTGCTTTACAACACACATACCCGGTAGGTATGGTGTACCTGGCCACGGCCTCCAGTTATGTGCTCAGAGCAACATGGAGTGGACATTCAACTGGTTGCTTGTTGACTGAACACCAAACCTATTTCAGCAGCCTCTCCAACAAGCCTTATCTCCTCCAAAGACTGCATGTTTTATTTACCCAAGGTGCTAGCCTACAACTTGCCCATTAAGTCACGATGCCTTGAAACGGATTGGCTTTTATAATGCCACTCCCATTTCCTCAAAGTACCTTGGGATGTATGTTGGTACTTGAAAGTAAATGCCTGATTTATCATGGGGACCCTACAGAAAACTGGAGACACTCCAGCTCATCCCACATGAGGGAAGCAGGTTTCTGCTCGAAGCTGATGAGCTGGGGTTGGCCTTCTTCCTGATAATCAGCAAGGTCTTCATCTTTTCCCTGTCTGTGCGGGGATAGTCGTCCTCTATCCTTTGCCCCCAGATCCATTCTCCATCCTTCTCCTAACTAATCTGGGCCCCAGGAGGAGGCCGACCTCAAGGGATATCAAGAGGCTCCTTGTCCTCTGGCTTCTGATGGGTTTCGCCGATGGGAGGACACGGGAGATGGGGAGGAGGGGGAGGGGGGATCCCTGCCATCTTGGTGCTGAGGTCTGCATTCCTCTCCGAGCCCAGCTTCTGCTGAGAGCTTCCCACACCCCATTCCACGGCCCACAGTGTTTTGGTAACGTGCTCCCTCTCCTGCTCCACTGGGCCTGGGGTGGTCATCACTCAGCTTGTGGCTGGTTCCTAGATGCTCCACTATCCCTTGTTGGCATCTTAAACTATATTCTTTTTTTTTTTTTATTTTTTTTTTAATGTTTTATTTATTTCTAGGAGAGAGAGAGACAGCATGAGCAGGGGAGGGTCAGAGAGAGAGGGAGTCACAGACTGAAACAGGCTCCAGGCTCTGAGCTGGCAGTCAGCACAGAGCCCGACGCGGGGCTCGAACCCACGAACCGCGAGATCATGACCTAAGCAAAAGTCGGACGCTTAACCGACTAAGCCACCCAGGCGCCCCAACTATATTCTTAAAGAATGCTTTCATTACTTTATCTTGGAATCAAAGTCTCCCAACTACAGGTGTCTTCTGTTTCCCAGTTGGACCCTGGCCGAGAAAACTTCATCTCCATTGCACCGTGGGTCTAGGAATGAGGAAGATCAGAAGCAACCCCAATGGTCAAGGGTGTGCCATGTCTACGCTGGATTATCTTCATGGTGAGCCTCACCCTTATGAATAGACGTATGGAACACCCAATAGGCACTGAGAATTTAATGGCCCCAGTGACCCAGTGAGGTGGAGTCATCCTCATGTTTACAGAGGAGGAATATGAGGTTTAAAGACAGATTCAACAACCTGCCCAAGGTTACAGGATGAATAAGTGGCAGTGGCTGGATTTGAATCTGGCTTGGATGGGCTCCAGAATCCTGCCTCCTCATATCCAAAGAGGTCTCGCATGTCGAAAAGCCAACGTCACAGCAAGTCGGACCCCTGTGCCTGGGAGAAAAGCCTGCTGTCTCCAAGAAGGATGTCAAGCCCTCAATTTTGGATCACCCTTTGGAGCTGAAATACATTCAAACCATACCCAGGCCATCAAGCCTCGCAGTGGGAAAGGCAACTTGGGAAGATATTCCAGGGATGAACCTCAAGCTCATTTCTGAATTCCTCAAGAGGCCCGGAACCTATTCTGCTGCTGACAGAGAGAAGTGTCGCCTGCTCACTGCTCAATGCCCCTGATGTAATGAGCGCCTCAGAAGAGGGCTCGATTGGGATGCTAAACAGCCGTAAATGACATTGTCACCAGCCTTCATAAAGCACGGTGACTCATAGCCCTAATTAAAATGCTGGGGGGAAAATGTAAAGAAAGGCTGCCATGGAAAACAGTGACATTCTGCTAAACCACAGGATTATTTCTTCCAGGAAAAGCAGTGTTCATGAGCGTGTGTCTATGTGTGCATGTGTGCGTACGCGTGTGTGTGGAGAGGGGGGGCAGAGATGAGGAGCTGAGTGTTATTCTCGTAAGAAACTTGGGAAAATTCAACGCAGAGGAAAGCCTGAAGCTATTCTTATCACCCCCACTTCTTATTATGAAATATTTAAATACAGAGAACTGAAAAGAATAGTATAGTAGCAACTATAAACTTCCAACCAGAGTCAACAACTCTTAGCATTTGCCATATCTGCCTGGCTTGTGCCTATCTGTCCGTCCATCTGTCTATCCACCTACCCATCCATCTATCAGCTCTCTCTGGCTTCATCCATCTATCTATCTAAACTACTATCTCCTATCTGTATCTATGCTTCCTGAACCTTTTGAAAATAAGTTGCAGATATCATGACACTCCGGCCCCTAATTCTTAAGCACACATATATTAAAGACAGCCTCTCACAAAATGCACAGCGTCATTATTACACCTAAGAAAATTAATGGTACTTGCAAAAGGTCCCCAAATATTCAGTGAAGGTTGTATTTTGAACGCTGGCAACTGAGGTATTAAATCTAATCCCTACTGCTCAGGAGAGAAAAGCCAATCGCGACATGGAAACAGGCTGTCAAGAGGTTCTTGAGCAGGAAGACGTTTGGCTTCATGGGGGCTGGTTCTTGTCATCAGACTTGAGAGATGAAGTGCACAAGACACAATGCTTGACTTAAACACCAGTTTGGAACCAGACCAAAAAAAAAAAAAAAAAAAAAAACCAACCCAAACCCAAATCTAATTATACCATATTGTTTTTAAAAAGAGCCCCTCCTCAAAACAGAATCCCCACATGATTTCATCCCATGTAATCCCCATCTTAAACACAAAATGTGCCTCCCAACGACATTATTTCTGAAACGCACTGCACCCCCTTAAAAGCCTACTAGGCAGGAGTCGGAAAGACACGTAGAATTTCAGAAGGCAAATCTTGAAGGAGGTACCCCCAAGAAATTCTGTAACTGAAGATAGCAGTTAAGGAAACATTTACCTACATGGAGGAGTTTTGCATGCTTGTTAAAAAAAATAATCAAAACCAATAAAAATATGAACCCCCAACAGCCATCCTGTCTCATTATTTTATGGCGAGAAATAAAAGGATGTTATTTCAGCGACTACAGTGATACTCAGAAAGAAATGACAAATGAAGGTTTTCCCAGCTAAGACTTATCTTCATAAACTAGCACATCGATGTTATTTATTGACTCTTTTCATTACCTGCATTCTGGTTACATGAATGTAATTGTTTTCATTTTCCTTACTGGATACTGAAGATTCACAGCTAAGAGTCTGCCTCAAAATCCAAAGGGGAGAAAAACCCACGCCCAAAACATGTCAGTTGCTATCAGGAAGTGTTTTGATTTATCCCTCTAGGTTACATTTTTAGGCTTACAAGTCCTGTAGTGAACTACAGCACCATGAAATCTACACGGCTATGTTAATGACCAAAGAGGACGGACTGCCCACGGCATGTGCCCCATAGCATTCTAGTCATTCGCAAGTTGGTCCCTTTCTTAGACACCAGAGCTCTTTGAGGGCAGGGATAACGTCTTCTGCTTCTTTATGTCCCAGCCTCTCATGTGCGGGGCTCTGGCACAGAGCTGGGAGCTTGGGGCTCGTTTGCTCGATGAAGAAGTGGCTGCCTGAACTCCTGTTCATGACAAGAAATCCTTTAGCTCAGAAGTACTGTCTGCTTAGCCATAGCATCTGAAGTTGCCACGCTCCCCTTCATTTCAACCTGGAAACAGGTTCCAGAAAGGCCCACCGTTTAAATCCCCAGGGTAGGGCTTTAGCTGTCAGGTTTTGAAGGAGGAGGGAATTCCAGAGGATTATTTAACGCGGGCGGGCCAAGTCTTCCAGCAGAAGCTGAGACAATTTTCTGGACACCCCTGATAATTTGTGGGATTTTTAAAGGTGTCTTTAGTGCAAGATTCCTAAAGCATCTTGAATGGCCAGAAAAGAAAAAGACGATCTGTGTTTTCTGGGAGCCCCAACTGACAAGAGATGATCGTACAATGGTCCAGGGGCAGAAAATTGCAAATCAGAGGTGAGGAAAGAGGAAACACTGCCCGGGCTGGAAATGAGAACTTCATCCCTGCCAAGGGTCTCTGTGTTTCCAGCACTGACAGAGCAAGCTTCCTTCAGGAACTGTCAGCAGAAATCACGAACGCCACTGACAGACGAGAACTGGGCAAATGTTTGTCTCCGGCAAGCTGCAGAACGTTAAAGTGGAAAAGGTCTTTGAGGGGTTGTAAACAGAAAATGGCTTCAAGGGCCATGCAAGTGACATCAGCAATATCTAATAGTGGGGTTTCTGACCCAAAGGTAAAAAGAAAAGAAAAGAAAACCAGACCAAAATGCAAACCCCGTGCCAGCCAGCCAGAACATTCCTGCAGGTTTCCGAACAGAGCTGCCCTTGAATGCTAAGCATCATTTCTCAGATGAGAACATGGGGCTGAGCGAGCAGAAGAGGCTTGGTTCACATCAGAGGGCCAACTAAAGGGGTCTCTCTTTTTCCCATTTCTTTGCTTTGTTCTGCTCCCTAACACGGGACTGATGCTGCCCCCCATTCCAGAGTTCCACATATACTATCTCACCAAATCCTCCTAATAGCTCCACGCAGTAGTCATAACCCCCATTTTATGGATGAACGTACCTGAGGTTCAAATGGGTTAACTCACTCATCCCGAGTCACAGAATCCACAAGTGCTACGGCCTGGGGTCAGATGCTTCCCCAGATGACATCCCTTCTTGATGCTCAGTGTGGTCTCTGCCTTTCAACCTGGCTGCACTTGACCCAGTTTGGCCCTGGGGACCCCGTCACTGAGAGGGAGCCGCGCACCAGTGAGGCCGGCAGCCTCCTCTGAGCAGTCCTACGCTGATGCCCCCAGCCATCCATCCCAGGTACCTGCTGCAGCATTTCACTGCTGCTTCTCCGGCACAGCCATGGCATTTGCTCCAAGGCTGGTTTGGAGCCCACCACCCGACCAGCCCACAGGCTTCCTCAGACCGGGGCTCCCACCACCTTCGTCCGGGCATCTGCCCTTGGGGTCCGGCACCGAGCCTGCCACTTAGCACTCATCATTACACATCTGACAAATGTGCTGACGTCTGCCGCAGAGCCGCACGTAACTGCTGCTCATCTTCGGCCGATCGTCACCAAACACGCCTATGCCAAGACGCAGGCCTGGTGCACCCTGCTAGCCACACTTTTATGGGGGGCTGAGGTGCCTTTCCTGCTGATCGATTGTTTTTATTTAACCGATTCAAGTAGACTCAACCTTCCAGCTCACAGTTTCAGGCCTGTGAGTGGTGTTCACCTGCAGGACTTGTGAAGGCTGGGTCAGGGGCCGACGCGGCTGTCGAAGAGCTCAGCCCAACAGTTTTGGTGTGATCGGTGGTAGTTAGACAGGGTTTGTTAGCATCTGTGATTACTCACTTCCTAAAGTTTTACCCGATAGGTCATTTTTAAATGAAATCCTCTCTGAAAGGACAGATGGATTCACCAATGTGGTTAATGCCCAACATTATACAGGGACCTCAGGCTGATGCACAGCAAAAGGTCAAACTGGAAGGACTCTGACTCAGTCTCTCCCGAACAATCTGACCACAACTGGGAGAGAGCGCGTGAGCAAGAGACAGAGAGAGGGAGAGACACGTAGTCAAATCCCTTTAAGTTCAGAAACTAAGGGGCTTCTCTATCCTGGAGTACACATGATGTTATCAAATGGAGCACAGGCAAAGAGTCAAGGCACCAAGGTCTGTCAATATGGTGCTGTGTGATCTCTGGCAAGTCACATACCTTTTCTGAGTTTCGCTTCCCCATCTGTACGATGAGGTAAGGGGCAAGAGCTGAGGGCATTAGAGTCTGCTGCAGGAGTCCTGTTAAAAACTCAGAAACTTCAGGGCTCCCTTGGAAACACTGACTCGTTAGCCCTGGGCAGGCTCTGGCATCTCTGCTTTCAGCCAGCACCCTGGTGGCGGCAGTCTACAGGGCTGCTGTTCAGAAGCTGCGAGATTAGTGAGGTCTAAACGCTATCATGTACGAGGATGATAAAATGGTCACGTCTACAGTCACTGCAGCCACCATGCTGTTAAACACACAAACCCACACTGACCTGTCATGGGAAGCATGCTCCTTTGTTCAAAGGCCCAGATGAAAATTGGCCCTAAAATGCCAAATTCAACTTCTGCGCATTCCAGTTTCTAACAGGAAAAAGCCCCGGTTCTAACGGGCATGGACAGTTGCCACTGGCTCTCAATCGCGTTCCAAAGCTCGCCGAGGCACGCACAGACCCACAGAACCAGAATGACGGGCAATATACTGAGCCTTGTCATAAGGCACCCCCAAAACATACAGCCAAGAAGGCCCCACAGCCAGACCTGTGCATTCTCACGATACCCCGGTGAACTGACCCCCAAGTCTATGTCCTAGGAAACTGGCATGCCACCAGTAGGAAAGTTTTGGGACAAATGTCCAGTCAGTACCTTGGACAGCGTCCTGGGCTTCACCCACTACCCCGCCTCTAGCATCTCTCCCTTTCCTGGAAGGTCCTTCTCCGTGGACGACAGCCTCCTAGACAGCTTGCTTTGACCGTGCGGGGGAAACAGCGAAGGGACAGGAAAAGCATAGAGCAGACTGGTCTGGAAACCACATGTACACTACTGGCCCCAAATAGTGCTACAGACGACTTCCTTCTGGGATGATTCCCTTTCTTCCACCATCACCAGTCTCGGCATTAAACCTATCGTTTCCAGAACACCTTTCACATTCGCTATGCAGAACATCTCCGACACAACCCTGTGGGAGCTACATTCTCATTCTGCAGATCAGGAAACCGAAGCTCAGAGAGGTTAAGTGGCTTAGTCTCAAGCAAAGATCTTTACCAGATCTCTGCTCGCTGCTTGCTCTTTCTCTACGTGGTCAGGGCCTTTGGGGAAATCACAATTTCTGGAGACACAGTAGTGCCCCGGCTGCCGGGGTAGCCTCTGGTTGAGCAGATGAATCAGGAACTGAGGCTGTGGGTGCGAGGGCAGGGGCATGGAATTGTTAGACCACTTAGTTGTCCAGACATGCTCCCCTGCCCCCCAAATTAAAGAGCTAGAAATGGAGACTAAATTCTCCAGTTGTGATACTTACCGCCTAAGTGACTGTGGGCAGGGTTAATCTGCCTCAGCTTCCGCATCTGCAAAATGGGATGCAGATCACTGCACTGGCAACCTGGGGGACTTCCGGGAGAGTGTTCCCGGCGTATTCCAGGGATACCTTGTTATGTGACCTCGCCTTGGAGATGGCACAAAGCCGTGCACTCTTTCAGGGGCTTCTGGAAATTGGATTCACCGCAAGTACTGGGGTGGTGGTAGTGGCAGTGGCGGCGCAGAATGCCTCCCTTGGGATTTTTGCCAAGGCTTCTCGAATCTGTCTGCTGAGATGCCTGGGGGCAAAGAGGCATGGAGGCCACCCCTCCCAGCGAGGGCACAAAAGGCCCCTTCCCTGGGTTAAGTTCAAAATAACAATGGGGAAAATCAGTGCTCCCTTGAGTCTGTGAACAGGCTGCATCAACCCTAACCCCAATTAGAGAAAGGGGTGGAAGAGAGGGAGATTTTTCTAATTCCTTGGGAGGACTGGCTTGAGGGATTGCTTCCTTTTTCCTCCCTTTCAGGGTCCTGGGCCACCGGAAGGCCAGATCCTGTGCCCTGGGCGGGCTCACCAGCACATCTATGCTCAGGGAGCCCCTTGGGGGTGCTCCGTCCCTGGCCACTTGTATATTCTTCTGGGGTCTGTGTGCATGGTTTGAGCTAAACTATGGAATTAGAGGCGGGTCTCATCTGCCAGGAAGAACCCCGTGCATCTTCCTCTGGACCACTGGGTTCCACTAGAGGTAAGTGCAACCGACCACAGCCTGGGGGCCTTGAGGGGCAGCCCTGCACTGCAGTTCCTTCCGGCAGGAAACCCCTGACCCTCGAGTCTCTCGGATCTGGCCCAGCGGCGTTATAATAAACAATCAGAAGCACTCCCTGCGTACTGAGCACTTTACATTCGCATTCATAATTTTTTCATGTCCTCACCACAGCCCCACGAGAAAGGAATTGTTTTTCCCATTTTACAGACAAGAGAACTGAGGCCACATACCCAGTAAAAGGTAAATGTAGGATTAGACCCCAGGGGTCGGAAGCCCCCTCTCCTCGCTCTACAGCCTCGTCAGCGCGCATCTCTTCCCTCCGGGTGCCCATCGCAGGCAGCGCGGGCTCCAGCCTGCAGAGAGCCCAGGGCGCTCCAGCCCCAGCGTCCCCGGGATGGAGGCGAGGGTCTCAGGGTTTCTAGGGCGCAATCCAGAGAGCCCTGTCCGGACCCTCGGACCCAAGGGATCCGAGGGGACGTCGGATCTCACGGGGACCCTGCCCTGACCCTCGATCACCTGGAAGTAAAGCCGTTGCTCGCAGTGCACTGCCCGGTCCCCAAACCCAGCGCAGCGCGCCCCTCGTCCGTCCGGGGGACGCGCCGGGAGCCCGAGAGCCCCTGTCGAGCGAGAGGCACAACTTTCCTCGGTTCTGGGAGCCGGCGCTCTGACACCGCAATCCCGCCCGGGCTGGCGGAGTAAGAGGTGCAGGCGGCCCCGCCATGGCCGCGGGAGCGCAACGCGGATCCTCGCAAAGTTGGAAGCCAGGCAGGAGCGACGCTTCCCAAGAGCAGAGCCCTCCCCGCCTCCGGGCCCCCGCCGAGGGCGGCGAGCGAGGCCAAAGAGTCCGCCATTACCGGGGGCGCGCAGGTGCCATACCTCCGGAGGGCCGGGCGCGCAGGAAAGCTTAAAGTTGAGGCCGGGCAGGTGCAGCGATCCTCGGGGACTGGCGTTCCCCAGCCGCGGGCCGCCCGCCGTGGGCAGCGAGCGGGGCCGAGGGGGCCGCCATTACCGCGGGCGCGCAGCTCGGAGCCGGGCGCGCGGCTCGACAGGGACGCGGGTCCCTGCAAAGTTGGAGCGCGGCGGGCGCGCCGACCCCCGGCCCGGAGCCCCCAGCCCCGGGCCGCCCGCTGGGAGGAGAACAGGGTCGCCCGAACCAAGTTGGGACGCACGGCAAACCCCGCGCCTTCCCGTGCGCTCCCGGGGCCGGCGCCGGAGCGGGGAGCCCCAGGACGCCGGGAGGGGACGCGGGACGGCTGGGCCGAGAACTCACCTGCCGCCGAGCCGGGCAGCGCCGAGGCTGCCTCTTCGCGCCGCGCGCCCGCCCGCCCGCTGGTCCGCTCGCCTGCCCCCCGCCCCTCCTCCTCCGCCTCCTCCACCTCCTCCTCCCGGGCGCCCGCAGCCGCCGCGCTCGCGGTTCCGAATCCTCCGGGTCCGCCGCCCCGCGCGGCTGGAGGGCGCCACTGGCACCCCGCTCACCTCCGGATGGGAGCCGCGCGCCGCCCTCCCCTTCCCCTCCGCTTTGTGCCTCTCGGATCGCTCCCCGCCCCCTCTCGCCTAGCCCCCACCCCTCCGAGTCCCCTCCCCTCCCTCCGCCCCGCTAACCCAAGTTCGGGACGGAGGCTGCGGGCTTCCCCGCGCGCGCCCCCGGCTCACCCCGGCCGCCCGGCTGCCGCTCGCCGCCTGGCCGCCCCTCGGAGGAGCCGCCGCGCTAAGTGGCTCCTCGCCCGGCGGCTGGAAACGCGGCATAAATATGTAGGGACTGAGCCGTGAGCTCAGCGAGGGTCGTGAGGGGGAATTTATTTCTTAATGTCCCTCCTTTATCCTATCATCGCTGAAACGAATTAGCGGTGACGTCCAACCCGGCTGGTTTATGGGTGTGGGGAGGGAGACGTCGCAACCCTCATTAAAAGAGCCGCTCTGGGCTCCAAAGCATACATCTTTTATATAACCTAATTTCCATTTTCCCCCCCAGCAGGAAACACACACACACACACACCACGACGATTTCTGGGAGCCCGGAGGGGGCCGAATGTAGTGGCCACAGGTCAGCTCTCGGGGCAGACCAGGCCCCATGGGAGGCAGGGGGGGCTCTTTCGGTGTCTACATCAGTGTTGGGATAGGATTCCGGGCCGGGACAGTGGGCCCCACGGTCCCCCACGCCGGGCGCGGCTGGAAGCCCCCAGGAACCCTCAGGAGGCCCCCGCTTGCGTTCTGGCTCTGGGTGGCCAGACTGGGAGAGAAGCAGTGAGTTCTGGAAATGTTCTGGCCTTGCCGTAAGCAGCACTTAGGCCTGGCAGCTGGGGAGGGGCCAGGCTCACCGGTGTCTGCCTGGACGTGCAGGTGGGGAGAGGCCTAGGCCCGGCTGGGGGAGGAGAAGATAAGATCCAAGCTTCCCTCCCTTTCCTAGGGTCTCTAACATATGGGTAACCATATAAACCCGGCTCAAAAGCTGTCTTTTCCTGGGCAGATTGCAAAGGATTTTGCATTTCACTGTTACTGCTGCTCACACTCTTGGGGAAACGGGAAAATCAAGGAAAGAGACGAGACTTCACACACACACACACACACACACACACACACACACACACACACACACACACACACACACACACACAGCACCTGGCTCCAGGTGGCTTGATCTGACTTCCCCCACCAGCCTTGCAGAGGGAAACAAGCCTATTCAGGTTCTGAGTTCTGCAGAGATGAGGCGGAGAAGACCCCCACCCCCCACCCCTTGTCGCTAAGACATGCTTTTCAGATCCTCTTGCATATCAACCACAGTAGAGGGGGGTGTGACTTTGGGGGCAGGAGGAGAGGCATGGGGAATGGGGAGGGGAGGAAGGAACAAAGAGTAAGCTGGCGGGTCCTCGGAGCTGTGTTTGCTTCCTGCTGGAAGAAAGACACCAGAAATTCCCTTTAGGCCCCACGGCTCTGCCGCCCCTTCCCAGCTGTGCCACGTGGGCCAAGTTCCAGAGCCTCGGTTTCCCCAGTGGTGAAATGGGCCTGAGGTCGTCGGGAAGATGTGCACGATGAGGCAATGCTGGCGAGGCTCCTGGCATAGTGCCCAGCATGTAGTAAATGCTCAGTAAACAGTAGCCAGAAAAAATAGTAACGATGCGGAGACTACTAGTGACATAAAGGTTGGATGGGGGTCACCCCAGGGACGTGGGGCTGCAGCTGAGTCCTTCCAGCTCCCCTGGCCTGAACCATTTCAAAGTTGAGCACTGGCTTTCAGTGGTGTCAGACTCAGAACGCTGCTCCCTTCAATTACCATGGCAACTGGGGAAAATCAGGAAGCCAGGGGAAGAGAAGCCACTTTTCCACGGGGCTGGCCATTCACCTGCTACCTCGTCTGGGTGCGGGGTCGGGACCAAAGGCGGGGCTCGTCCTCTCCCAGAGAACCAGGTGGCTCTGATCTGGGGAGAAGGGTGGCTGGTAGGGGATGGACAGCAGCCACGAGATGGTGGGGTCAGGACCAAGGCTGAGCTGTGTCTCCAAAAGGCAGAACCGGCCTGGGTTTGGGAAGAGGGTGACACAAATCCGGCTCCTTCAGGTCTCGCCTTGCCCCCCGGGTGCCCTGATGCAACTGAGAGCCAAGCACGGGGACCGTGGCTCTCCAGACGGAGATTTGGGGAGCCCGGGGTAGGAGCCTGTCATCCTGAGAGGTCCTGCGTGTGGGTATGAAAGCGAAAGAGAGAGAGAGAGAAAGAGAAGGAGACACAGGAGGCAGAGTTTAGACAGAGGCTCCTCTTCTTTTCCTGTGTTTATTGCCATCAGGCTGGGGGACTAGAACGATGCTAGTGATCACAGTAGAAAGAATAATGGCTATCTAGTGCTGAGCACTCCATCATTTTGTCAGTCTGGACCAAGCACTTTATAGGTAGAGCTCATTGACTCATCATAAAAATTGTTAAGAGATGATTTCTTTTCTTATTCCCATGGTACATTTGGGGGGAGGGAGACTGGAGGTTTTGAGAGCCAAAGAGACTCGCTCCGGGTCACCTGGTTAACTGGTGGTAAAAGCAACTGCTAGAACTCAGGTCCTGCTCATCCCAAAGCGGTGGGGGTGGGGGGGCTTCCTGCCTCCCCCTGCCCCACCCCTGCTGCCTTGTGGAGAAAGAGTGACTAAGTCAGAGCCTTCTTTCGGGATGGCAGGGGAGTGGCTGGCGTTGGGGAGCTCCCCTCTCTTGTGCTGGGCATGGACCCCCGAGGGCTTCGACAGCTGGCGCTGGGACCAGAGACTCCCAGCCACGTGGCGGTCCCCGAAACCTGCTCGTGCGTGGTGTCCCCTGAGGTCTCTCCCTCTCCGAGGCTGCTTGGGCATTGGCTCTAAGCTGATTCCAGAAGGACCCCCTCGGTGTTCAGGCGGAGGCGGGGGGGACGTCGGTAAGGCCACCCGTCTCCCCAAGTGCTGTAGGACTCAAGCAGCTGCGACACATCCAGGGGTCAGCTCAGAGCAAGCTCTCCACAAATAGTCACCATGAGAACAATTATCCTTGGAGCTTCTCTGGGGCCCACACCCTCTCCCCCTGTGTGGATGGCGGGTGTGTAAAAAGCCTCTCCTGGCTGAAGGGAGGCTGCCTCCTGTCCCCCCTCTCTGCCACCCAGGGCCCTAACCAGTCCCCACCCAACAGCTTAAAGGGGAGCCCAGGGGAGCACAGTGCTCCCTCGGGACCAAGGGGAGGAGGGGGAAAGGGGAGGTTGGCTGATGTGGCTGCCACTGAGGGGGTAATACATTATCCAGGGCTAATGAAAACATAATTATCTTCTTTGGGCTGCAGAGAGGGGCTAATTTAATAGGCTGCGATCGAAAGGCATCTGTTGAATTCACCCAGCAGTGAAAACACTTGAAGGGCTTGGGTGGGGGTGGGGGTGGTGGCAGAGCCCAGGGCTGTCCGGCCGGGCAGCTGCATGTGGGGCAGGGGGGGTGGAAGCCCCCCCTCCAGGGGAGGGGCAGGGGGGTTGGGGAGCAACAGACGGGGTGCAGTGGCTGAGACGCGTCCTATGCGCAGACCCACCGGGTCTGCTTTCTCACTGGGTGATCTTGGGCCAGACCTCTGCTTCTCTGAGCCTCAGCTTCCTCATCTGTAAAATGGGGTCAATCCTGCCTCCCTCCTGTTGACTGGGAAGAATCAATGAGGAATATGAGAGGGGTTCTGGCACATTCTAAGTAAGTGATTAACAAAACTTTTCCCCTTCTGCTGCTCTGCTGGGCCACTTCTACTTAGCCTTCAGGACTCAGCGGAAACATCCCTTCTTCCAGGAAGACTCCTGCTCTGAGCTCCCCTAATGCCCTGTGCTTGCCGTTTCTTAAGGAAACACATTTTAGGATATTTACTGGGTTCCTGCTGGGCTGCTAAGAGCCCCAGAATGGTAGCAAGGGTCTGTCTCGTCTGTCCCTCAAAGTCAGTGCTTCTCAAAGCATGTTCCCTGGATCAGAGGCCTCAGCCCCCTCGGCACAATATTAACTCATTAGCAATACCCGTTCCTGGGCCCTGGCCCAGGCCTGCTGAACCAGACACTGGGGTGCGGGCCCAGCGATCTGTGTTTTATGCAAGTTCTCCGGAAGAGCCTGGTCCCCACTCAAGTTGGAAAGCTTCTGCTCCAACCAAAAGCCGAATTAATGTTTGTTGAATCAATGAATGAAGAGCGTACTGGGGTCCAGCCATCCAATGACAGTAGCTCCCTAATTAGCCACCAACTGTATACCAAACGCTGTGCCCCTCCCAGCCACTCCCCATTGCCCACCACCCCTCCATTCCCCAGCAATGCCCTTGGTCTGCCTCTCTGTCCTGAGTTGAAGATCCACAGGGAGAGTTCAAAGACCCGGGGGGGCGGGGAACGGGATACTCTGTGCCCCCCTCTGCTCCCACTGCACATAGACCCCCCCCTCCCTTAAGTAGTCCTCCATTCCACCCACCCACTCAGGTCCTCTAATTCTGGAAAAGACTTAGACCCTGTCCCTGGGTGCCTGGCTGGGGAAGCCACTTAGCTATGCTTTGAAGGATCAAGCCTGTGGGTCAGTTTTGCACAGAGTGGGAGGGACAGCACCGTGGAAGGGGCCCTAGAGACGACTGTCCCCAACCGTGGCTTTTTACACATGGGGAGGCCAAGGTCCAGGGAGGCTTGGTGATTGACCCAAGAGCAACAGCCTGCTAGTGGCCTATAAGATCCTTGTCCTGGCTCCCGGCTCAAGATGCTGGTTCTGGTGCTTCTAAGTGGCACTGGGGGGACCTGTGGGACGGCTGGCCAGCAGGGCCAGGGAGCAGGGACAGGGGTTGTCTGACAGCCTAGAACTTCTAGGGGTTGCCACAGTCCCCCGGATGGCTACTGACTGGTCAAACACCCACCCCCAAAGACAGACATTCATTCATAGGACTCCTGCAGAGAAGACAGGGGGAGGAGCCCTTTAAGGCTTAAAGAGGCAGCCTGGGTCTAGGAAGCACTAGATTTGAAGCTTGAACATCCAGCTTCCAGACCTAGTTCTGCCACTAATGGGCTGTGGGTGCTTCGACAAACCCCTTGGCATCCCTGGGTCTCAGAAAGTGATCTGAACCAGAAGATGGCTCCTGGAATTACACACAAAATCAAGCCCAAGTGTGCTTTTCTGGGGTAGAGGGTTTTTAGTATTCAGTGGCTTTTTAAAAGGAGTCTAAAACCTTGGAAAGGCCAGAGGCAACTGAACCAATCTTGCGGGGTGCTTTAATGGGCG
Source organism: Proteles cristata cristata (assembly GCA_017311185.1). Classification (NCBI taxonomy): domain Eukaryota; kingdom Metazoa; phylum Chordata; class Mammalia; order Carnivora; family Hyaenidae; genus Proteles; species Proteles cristata. The sequence continues at coordinate 128,547 of JAESUZ010005237.1, read as the reverse complement.
AAAGGGAGGCAACTTCTTGCCTGAGAAACCCCCATCCGGCAAGTTCGCAGGTGCCCTTTGCTCTACGCAGCCCGTTCGGCAGAGAGGCAGTTCCCCAAATGACCGACAGATGGCGCTAAACCTTCACTGTAGCCTTCCTGTTTTCCTGAGGCCCTTCAGGAAAGGGTCCCCTTTATGCTGAGCTGACTTGAATGGGATGAGAGTGTTGGGCTACCCTGGGGACTGTCTGTATCTTCCGGTTGCCACCCAGTCTTGCAGTGTCTGTTCATAGAGGAGACACCGAAAAGGATGTGAAGGTGGGGGCATTACGGTGTGGGGGTCTTGAGCACCCCGGAGAATGAACTGAAAACTCAGAAGGAGGCTTATTTAGTCCTTTTGTTCTCTCCTGCACCCCCAATCATACAGGGGGCTCCTGTACTCCCCCATCTCAACCCAAGGCGCCGTATCTCGGGCTCCTCCAGACCCTGGAGTTTTTGATAGCTTGTCACACTGGGGTGTGAAGTCCAATCAAGGTATTTGCTGTTTGAAGCCAGTGCTTCCGGGGAACAGATGAAGTGGGCTGGCTCTGAGATATCACAGAGTGGTAGGGCCTGTGGCCAAGTGGAGTGCACAGCCCCCCTTCTAAAGGCATTCACATTCAAAGTCAGCCATCAGTGTAAGAATTCTGACCAAGGAAATGGATTCCAGCACCAGGCAGTGGAGGTGTTTGAGTGCAAGGCAGGTCTCAATCAGGACACTAAGCAGCGGTCCCGGCGGCATCTGGGCAGCTCCATCAGCCAAGCATCCGACTCCGTGTTTCGGCTCAGGTCATGATCTCACGGTTTGTGAGTTCAAGCCCCACATCACGCTCCGTGCTGACAGCACGGAGCCTGCGTGGACTTCTCTCTGTGCCTCCCCTGCTTGCATGCTCTCCCTCTCTCTCTCAAAATGAAAAAACTTAAAAAAAAAAAAAAGAAAAGAAAAGAAAACAGAAAACAGTGGTCCCTAAACTTCTAGGTGCATAAGAATTACCTGAGAAGAACACCAGTTCCGGGACCATGACTCCACAGATTTTGAATCTGTAGGTCTTGGGGTGGGGGGAGTGGAGGGAGAGGATCCAAGAGGCTATATTTTTTAGCAAGCTCCTCAGGGGAAACTGAGGCAGGTGGTCTCCTGGTCCCAGGTTGGCTACTCCATGCCAGTGAGGCCACCCCAGTGAGCTGGGCTGGATCCTCAACCTCAGCTTGCAGACACAGCTTCTCGGCAATGACAGCTCCCTCTCCCCCACCAAAGCAGCAATCTCTAGCAATTCCGTTCCTCCCCCCGCCCCTCCCCCAGACCGGAGACAGAAACAGAAAAGATGACACACTCGGACTTATCTCTGAGAGTTGGGAAAATTCTGAGGCCAAGCCCTGGGGGAGGGTAGTGGGTGGGGAGGTGCTAGAGAGAGGAGCAGATGAGATTCCAGCTCAGCTCAGTGTTCTGAGTGTTCTGGAAAGCTACCAACCCAGGGCCAAGGTATTTGGCTTCTCACCTGACTCTGTCCTCCAATCATTGTGCAACCTTGGGCAAGGCCCCTCCCTTCTCTGGGTCTCTGTTTTCCCATCTATACAATTAAGGGGGTTGGACTGGAGCATAGCTTCTGTCTCTGCTCCAGGACCCCCTTGGGTCCTGCAGCGAGGCCTTGAGGACAGTGTCCTGTGCAGGTAGAGGAAGAAGGCTGGGGAAGGGTGCCCTGATCCCCCTTGCCTCCCCCTCCACTCTGAGCTGGTCTGTTCTTTGTCTGTGACTCTGACAGACTAGGTTTCAAACTTGAGAACGACTGGTGTGGGAATTCTCATGGCATCTTCTACTGTCCACTTAATCATCCACTGTCTCCTCTTTTTTTGGTGGGCTACATACCTGGCACTGTGCCAGGGTCTGGGGCAACCATAGCCCCCCAGGCAGGGGTCCTGAAGGACTCTGTACAATGAAGAAGGCAGACAATCTCAGGGTCCAGCCTGCTGGCATGCCACATTGAAGTCTACACAGCCCTGAACCCCAGGAAGTGATTCTGCTGGCCTCACCCTGAATTTTAAAGCCTTAATGAGAGAACCCACTCTCTTCTTCTCAGCCTGACAGCCTAGAGCTCCATTAGTTTCAAATACTTTGGCATTTGATTTATTTAATCTGACACCCAAGCAAACTGTCTTATACCCTAATTGTGTGGAAGAGGGGGGTGTGCGGGGATATGGTGTGATTTAGAAGCTTTGGAGTTAGTCCTGGGTTTTGCCACTTCTTAGCTGTGTGACCCGAGGCAAGTTAGCTACCCTTTCCGAGCCTCAGCTTTCAGATCTGTCAAAATGGGGGTGATGACAGTCCCTACCTCCCAGGATTGTGCTGATTAACTGAGATAATGCATGTGAAGCCCTTAGCATGGTTTTTGGCACATAATATGTGCTCAGATAATGAGAGTTCCTTCTCCTATTATTATTATTATTTTTTAATGTTTTTTTAAATTTATTTCTAGGAGAGAGAGAGAGACAGCGTGAGCAGGGGAGGGTCAGAGAGAGAGGGAGTCACAGACTGAAACAGGTTCCAGGCCCTGAGCTGGCAGTCAGCACAGAGCCTGACGCGGGGCTCGAACCCACGAACCGCGAGATCATGACCTAAGTGAAAGTCGGACGCCCAACTGACTAAGCCGCCCAGGCGCCCCATCCTTCTCCTATTATTATTATTATTAATTATTAATCAGTATGGGGTTCTTGTCCCTGTTTCAAGATTAGAAGATCTCTGAGAAGTATGAGCTATGCCTGAACCTGTTTATATGGACTTCAACACGCCCAGCTGTTAGCTAGCACATCACAGGCACTCAGTAACTGAATTCTGTTGCATGGAAGAATCAGGACAAGTCTCTCTATGAAAGCGGTCCTCAGTCAGCAGCTCTGGGGGTGGGGTCTGGCAATCTGGGTTTCAACAGTCCTCCAGTGATCCTGACACATTTTTAAGTATGAGGATTACTTTTTTCCACCAATCATTTCCAAACTTGTTTTAGCTGTGGCAATACATATATTTTTAATTTCCAAATGGAATTGGATGCAGAGTAAATATATAAAATGAATGAAGGTGGGACTGCTGAGAAATCACTGGGGAGGAGGCAAGACCCCTGGCTGCACTATCCTCTTCCAGGGAACCCCTGAAGCGCTTATGACTTCTAGGAACAGAGCTTGAAAAGCATTGTAATTTTTAATTCTCACGTCCATCTATCGACCCACTCACCCACCTACCGATCCATCCATCCACCAATCCATCCCTCCATCCATCCGTCCATCCATCCATCCATCCCTCCGCCCATCCATCCATCCATCCATCCATCCATCATCATCCATCCATCCATCCATCCCCATCCAATCCATCCATCCATCCATCCAATCCATCCATCCATCCATCCATCATCCATGCATCCATCCGTCCGTCCGTCCGTATCCATCCATCCATCCATCCCTCCGTCCGTCGTCCATCCATCCATCCATCCATCCATCCCTCCGTCCGTCCATCTGTCCATCCATCCATCCATCCGTCCAATCCATCCATCCATCCATGCATCCATCTGTCCGTCCGTCCGTCCATCCATCCATCCATCCATCCATCCATCCGTCCGTCCATCTGTCCATCCATCCATCCACCAATCCATCCATCCCTCCGTCCATCTGTCCATCCATCCATCCATCCATCCATTCATCCATCCATCCATCCGTCCATCCTATCCATCCATCCATCCATCCATCCATCCATCCATCCATCCACCAATCCATCCATCCATCCATCCATCCCATCCATCCATCCATCCATCCATCCATCCATCCATCCATCATCCATCCGTCTATCCATCCATCCATCCATCCCATCCATCCATCCATCCATCCATCCCATCCATCCATCCATCCACCAATCCATCCATCCATCCATCCATCCATCCATCCCATCCATCCATCCCCATCCATCCATCCATCCATCCATCCATCCCTCCACCCATCCCATCCATCCATCCATCCATCCATCCACCCATCCCATCCATCCATCCATCCATCCATTCATCCATCCATCCATCCGTCCATCCATCCATCCATCCATCCATCTATCCATCCATCCATCCATCCATCTATCCATCCATCCATCCATCCATCCATCCGTCCATCCGTCCCATCCATCCATCCATCCATCCATCCATCCACCATCCATCCATCCATCATCCATCCATCCATCCATCCATCCATCCATCCATCCATCCATCCATCTATATTTGTTGGGAGGCCACCTATCTTATTACCCAAGTCTTGCCAGCAGAGGCACTGATTGCCTTTTCTCCAGACTCTTTTCGAGATGTTTGTATAACAGCTTTGAAAATTAGAAATAGTATTTCCTTTTAGAGCAAAGGTAGACATGCCTGCTGTCCTGTATAATAAAGATACTGACTTCCAGGAATGCTTGGATGGCTCAGTTAGTTGAGCTTCCGACTTTGACTCAGGTCATGATCTCATGATTCATGGGTTTGAGCCCCGCGTTGGGCTCTGTGCTGACAGCTCAGAGCCTGGAGCCTGCTTTCAGATTCTGTGTCTCCCTCTTTCCCTGCCTCTCCCCGACTCTCTCTCTCTCAAAAATAAATAAACATTAAAAAAAATTTTTTTAATATTTTATTTATTTCTAGGATAGAGAGAGACAGCGTGAAACAAAAGGGAGGTCAGAGAGGCACAGACTCTGAAACAGGCTCAGGCTCTGAAACTGGCAGTCAGCACAGAGCCCGGCAGGCTCAAGCACGAACCGCGGATCATGACCTACTTTAAAGTCGGACGCTTAACCGACTAAGCCACCCAGGCGACCCATTTAAAAATTTTTTTTTTTAAAGATACTACTTCCTCAAGTTTGCTTACCCCCATTATACATGATTCAGTTTCTCTGGGTGGTTCCCTCTCTAATCCAAACCACAACACCTGGTCCTCTTCGTGTTGCCCAGTGGGAAGTGGGGTTTGGGCTACCAACAACGCTCGTGTACCGTGGTTACTACTATACTTCTGGGAATAATAGAATCTGGTGTCTCTGACCTAGGAATCTTGTGTCTCCTGCCAGCATCCATAAAGCCGTGGCAGCATTGTGCATTGGCTACTTCATGGCATAGACAGGAAACTTCAGATACTGCCCCAGCCTTGAAAGGCTTACGGCTGGGTTGTCAAGAGAAGCAAAGATTCATCAAGAGCTCTAGCCATGCTGTAGGGCAGGAAGTGGGAGCTTTGGGGGCAGAGTGAAGCATGGACAGAGGGGATAGCAGGGTGTTCAGAAAGCCGTGTCCGGGGTCCACAGGGGAAAGGGTCTGGACGTTTTGGCATTTCACTGGGTGTGCTGCCAATGCTCTTCTGACCCTCCCACTGTCCCAGTGCTGATGAGTTTGCTCTGTATTCACTGTCCTCTGGCTCTGCTTCTCCACTGGCATCTGATCCAATGCTCCTTGGGGGTGAGACCCTGTTTTCTTCATGTCTTGGGCCCCAGCGCCTGCATTTAGTGTTTGGCACACAGTCAGTGTCTAGTAATATTTTGCTGGCTCATGGGAGGACTTTTAGATAATATTAATGATGACAATAACAAGAAGTATGATGGTAAACACTTGGATAGAAACGTAGTAGTGTGTGAGCACTCCTAACACGGCAGGCAATTTCTATACCTTAGCTCTTTCTCACCTGCTAAGTGGAAGAGCCAGGATTTGAACCCAGGAAGACTGGCTCCAGGGTCTGTGCAATTAAATCCTACATGTTGGTTGCTGATACTGAGGAGGAAGTGGGTGGAGGAAGCAGTTTGGGGTACAGCAAGGTGGGGTAACGAGTGACAAAGAAAGTAAGCGTCACTTCTCGGAGATCACCATGGTTACCATTTCTTAAGCACTTATTATGGGCCATGCTAGTCCTTCTTAATCTTCACAGCCACCTTGCAAGCTGGGTGTTATTGACCTTCTTTTGGGAGAAACAGAGGCACAGAGAGGTAGAATGACTTGCTCAAGAACACATAGCTAAGTAGTGGCAGCTCCAGAATTTGAACCCAGATCTATTGGACTCCAAAGTCCATCAATCCAAAGGGGGGAGTTTTGGTCAAAGTGAATCCCTGGAGGGTTATAGTGACCTCGGGGCAAGGGGATCCATTGGCTGGACTTCAGGACAAAGATGGGTTGACCCATACCTGGAGCCAGAAAGAAGACAGATAAACAAGATGAATGAGACAAGCAGTGACCCCTCCTGAATTTTCTAGCCCAGAGTATCCACATTGCTATTGTAACCCACCAGCTGACATTATGAAAGAGAGAAAGAGAGAGAGAGAGAGCACATGGAACCAGACAAGACTGGGCCAAATCTAAGCTCTGCTTCTTGCTTGCTGCGTGGCCTTGAACAAGTTACCTAGCCTCGCTGAGCGCCAGTGTCTACCTGTCTTTCAAAAGCTTTGAAAATCACATTAACAAATAGCTACAAGGCACCTGGCATGTAGTAGGCATCCAACCGACATTCATTCACTCATTTATTGATTCACTCAATAAATATTTACTGTAGCACCTTCCAGAGTGCCCCACCTGTATCTGATTGGCATCTACAATTCTCACACATACTGACTGAAACTCTAGCTTAAAGCACCTTTACTCTTTTGCGGAAGAAATGTCTGTGCTAATCCCATACCACCACCCCGTCCCCCGCCCCCGCCCTTGGAGTACCTTCAACTACTGCCTGACAGGAGTTGGGACATAAGTCCTCTTGAGCAGGGTAACTCTGAGATGTGTGGCCTACACTGGTTCCCAAGACCCCCCTGCAGATTCAGCTCTGGTTACCCACCAAGGGAACTTGCATGATAACCTTTGGGATCACCCCCCAAAGAAATCCCTTGCATTCCGACCCGAGTCTCAATCTCCCAACTGAAAGTGAAAGAAGACATTGACTGAACTACTATGTGCCACACTCCATCCTGAGCCTGGATTAATGATGAGCTGGGCAGATATGATCCCTGCTGTCAATTTAGAACCTGTAGCCAGGCCAGGTGAGGAAACGGACAGTGAAAAATTAACTGTGGTCGGTCTAGGAGTCTCTTACCCATCTCTCTTCCCTTGCCTTCAGGGAATGGCAAGGTCTCTCTCTCTCAGAATACACTCAATGGTATCCAGAATTGTAATTGTTTTTTTCTTGACCACCCAACAAATAAGCATCCTGAAGCCAGAATCCACATCTTAATGTTCAATTATTTTTTTCCCCTTGCAAAATCCCTGGTCCAGAGCTTGTTATATATTTACCTGGTAAAAATTCAGTGAGCACTCACTGTGTGTTCTAGGCTGTGGTGACCTCACAGTGAGCAAAGCATGGTCAGTCCTGGCCCTCATGAAGCTGACGCTCTGGTCAAGGAGACTGACCACAAAATAAGTAAAGACATAACGTACAAATCCACAAGGAAACAAGGAATATAATGTCAAACTGGGATAAATACTATGACAAAAACAGCAAAGCAAGGGGAGCAGAGAGGGGACTGGGCTGCGGGTAATTGTAGGTAAGGTGGCAGAGAAGACCTCTTGGAGGATGTGCATACAGTTGGTGCTTAATAAAGGGATGGTGAATACAGGAAGTAAAACCTTGAGTTTGGTAAACAATGAGTAATACCACAAAAGAGGATTGCACCTTCAGTGACGGAGGAGCTCAAGGGAAGCTGAGGGCCAAGCACAAGTTAGCATACCCCCCGCCCCAACAAGTGAGAGGTATTTGATATCCCTTAGGCACTCCTGGCTGCCCAAGAACAAAGGAAAGGGGAAAACAAATGGTTAACTAAGAAATCAGTCATTTAAGACACTAGTCTCCATAAATTTACAAATATCTTAGTAAATTATAAGAAAAAAAGCAAGCTTATCCATAGCCTCATCTCCAAGAACTCCCTACTGTCCTAATGATAACACTTTGCTGGGGGGAAAAAGAACCTTAGCTTGACAATAGCTAGGACTGGAGTCTTCTTTACCCTACAAAAATCCCTTTAAGAAACTCCCTCTTGAAGCTCCTGGATGGCTCAGTTGATGGAGCATCTGACTTCTGACTTCAGCTCAGGTCATGATCTCAGGCTCAGGTCATGATCTTATTGTTTGTGAGTTTGAGCCTCTCATCAGGTTCTATGCTGACAGCTCAGAGCCTGGAGTCCACTATGGATTCTGTGGCTTCCTCTCTCTCTGCTCCCTCCCCCACCCCCCATCTGTCTCAAAAATAAACAAACATTTAAAAATTAAAAAAAAAAGAAACTTCCTCTTGATATTATCTCCCCCAGTTCCATAGTGTATAACAGATCACTCTTCACAACCCTGGAGCAGCCCTTTCTGTCCACACGTCCTGTCCCCATGCTTGAATAAAATCACCTTTTTTGCACCAAAGACGTCTCAAGCATTCTTTCTTGGCTGTTGGCTCTGGACCCCACCATCGCTCTGAAACCCCATCATTCAGTATACAAGGGAAGACTTTTCCAAGCTCTTCAAGGACTGCTCACCCCTCTTTGAGTTGATGCCACAGGAAAGGGATCCATGATTTCATTCAGAAATCTGTTGGGTTTGCCATGCACACAGTTCTTGGGCCAATAAACGCCCCTGAGAGGAAGGCAGCTGTGATATTTGATCAATACTAGTAAGAGTCCTGCCAGAATCAATGAGGGGCCATCTGAGGTCCTGGGAAGATCCTATGGCTCTGGAAAGCCAAGGACTGTAGCAGATTTTGCAAGGAAGTTTCCTGACGGAGAAGTGACCGAGGCCAGCAGCAGCTAACACTGACTGCCTGCTTGCTCTGCTCTATGTACCATCCTAGGCGCCTTCTAAGAGTCACACCATTTAAGGCTCGCAAAGACTCGAGTTAGGCGGCTACTATTCTGACCTTGTTTTCCAGGGGGAGGAAAGGGAGGCTCAGAGAAGGCTAAGGAACTGCTCAAGGTCACACGATGACAAGGCAATGTATTGTGGGCCATAATGGCGGTGGTGGGAGCAGGGAGGAGGCCTACCCAGCCTGGAACAAAGAAATTCCTACCCCATGGGTGTACCTTCCAAGCCGAAGTCTGGAGAAGATTGGCGTTGGCCCAGGGAAGGGAGGAGGGGAGCAGGGGAAGGGGGAGGAACTCCAGGAATATGGAAAGACCCAGAAGGGGTGGCACATTCTGGAACACCTGGGAGGTTGCATTTTGTCGAATGCAGAATTAACCCCTTGCCTAATTTTGTGTGGCTCAGGATTTAGCTGGGAGCAGGTCATGTGTCTGGAGCTCTAGTTTAATTCTGGGCTGCACCATACTCCCCGGAAACGCTGTACACAGACTGTGGGCACCTGCCGGGGGATTCTGGGTGATCCCCTAGTCCTTCTTCGAGTGGCAAGGTTATCCTTGAGCCCATCTCCCTGTGCTGACAGAACAGAAGATCCCTGGGCCCAGTGACTGGGTCTCTATCATCCTGGTAGACAGGGGGATATTCATATTGGTTCATGGGATTGGCCTGGGGAACCCACAGCTATGGGGTTAGAGATGCCCATAGCATCTAACAAACTACCAGCACATGCTGCTGCATCTGCTCACGTCAAGAGCTCCTCAGCCCCTCACCAAGGCTGCCACTGCCCAATCCAGGCCCACTGATGGGGGGCTCTCAGCTGCATTTATCATCTTGATCCACTGTCATGGGTATATCGTCTCAAAGGCTCTGACTGTACCCCCAACCCCTCAAACTCTATCTTTCCTTCTCAATGACCGCTTTCCAGTCTGAGCCACCATCTTCCTCACCTAGGGCATCCCATCAGCCCTAACAGGCTTCCCTGCCCACTGCGGTCCAGTCTCCCCACCCAAGTCAGAGACACCTTTCCAAAATGCAAATCTCACCATGTCACCTCCTGACCTTGAAACACTTCAACAACTCCAATGCCCTCTGGGTAAAGCCCACATTCTTTAGCATTTCTTGGTTCATTTATTCTTCTAATGTACAAATGTTGATTAAGCACCAATGAGTGAACCTTCTGAGGATTGATGAGACATTAGCTTCTCAACTGATTTGGTTTTATTTTCTTTTTAGTAGCAGTGAGTCTGTGAGGACATCTGTGTGTGTGTGAGGTGGAGAGGACAGCACTTGCATCCTTTCTTCTGACAATTGTACCTCCGTTTTCTTTGGGGAGCTCCCCTCTTCCTTCAGATACAGTCCTGGAGTGTGGGTTCCTACCTTTGAGCCTCAGCTTTTCAGCCTTTTCTTGACATCTTAGAGTTACCTGAACCCCTCCAATACATTCTTGGTTTTGCTAGAGTTTTGCCAGAGTCATTTGGTGCTTGAAACCAAAGAGGCCTAATGGATAGCTCTACCTCTTATCTTTCAACCCGAAAGTCTCATGGGCTATCTGTTGGCTCTTCCAGGTCAAGTCACTCACCCCCTTCTGCATCTCTGTTGGCTCCTCTGCAGGCTGATCCAATCAGCAGAGCCCCTTGCCTCTGGCTTCTGGTTGGATTCAGCCAATGGAAAGCATGGGCAGAACAGTGGGAGTTGGGAAGACAGTGAGGTTGGGTTTATTCCCTTCTGGGTCCTTCACTGTGGGCTGGGGGAGCAGCGGCTATGTCCCTCTTTTAAAGACAGCTCTTCCCACACAGCTCACTCCCCAGGTTCTGCTAACTGCTCCCTTCTCTTGCTCTAGGAGGATCTCCGTGGTCCTGGGTCCTGTATGCACCTTGCTGGCTTCTCTTGACCATGACCATGCCTTCAAAAACAGACTCTTCATTAGCCTCTCTTTGATTACACTGTTTGAGTGTGCATCCCTCTCTTGCCAGGGCCTTGACTGATACGGGGGAGGTGTCTGCCTGATCCATACCTGCCTAGGACCCCATGGAGATGGGAAGGAGTGGTGAGTTTCCCAGGGTCTTGGGAAGTGGGAAGAGAATGGAGGGTCTGGGAGAAGACAAAGAGAAGTCTCCCAGAGTACCTCCAAATAGGATTGCTAAGAGACGCAGCTAGAAAGAACTCTGGGCTGTAGATTCTCCCCTTCGTTGCTGTGTGCCTTTAGGAAAAACCACTTCCTGTCTCTGAGCCTTATCTTCTCATCTGAGAAATAGGAATGGCAATAGAGCCTACCACATTAAGTTGTGCTAGGGAGTTAATGACATCATGTTATTCATTTGTTCATTCATTCATTCATTCATTCATTCAACAAATATGTACCTGGTAATGTGCTAGGTGCTGGGGACACAGCAGTAAAGAGAACAGTCTTCTTAGTCTCTGGGAACTTACAGCTTATCTGTGAGAAAAGGACATAAACAAGGAATCACACAAATAAATACTCAACTAGCCTTCCTCTGAAGGATATGGCTAATCTTTGAGCTGAGTCTTAGAAGATGAAGATCAGCAGGTTGATCCAAGGTGATCAAAGTGTGGATAACAGAACAGATCAGGGGTAAGGGTGGTTGTTGGAGGAAACACAGTGATGGGAGAAGTAGAAGATGAAGTGGGGAAGGTCTCAGGGACCAGGCTAATCAAGTTTTGTGCACCTCAGTGAGGGTTTGTGTTTTATTCTGAGTGTGGGGAGTGACACGGGTGGTCTGATATATGGTTGGAAATAATACTACGGCTGGTGTGTGAAGAACAGACTAGAACAGTGATAGGAATGAACTCAGGGAGACCAGCAGGGGACTGTTTTTCACCCAAGTGACACATGACAGTGGCTTAGATGGGGGAAGTGGCAGGGAACTGAGGCAATGGCTGGCTCTCCATTTCCATCGTGTAATGTTGCGGCTGGGAAGGAGCTGCCCAGCCAGAGACTACATTTCCCAGGGCCCCTGTATCTAGATGAGGTCATGTGACTGGTTCTCGCCAATGCAAGTGATGGCTTCCCTTCTGGGCTCAAGCAGCTAAAAGTAGGTGTGACTTCCTTGCCTTCTCTTTTTCTGTCCATTGGTTGGAAGCAATGTCTTAAGGGATGGTGGAATCATCAGATAGGAGCTCCCTGGGTCCCCGCATCATCATCTGGATCCTTAATTAGACTTTATATGACCTAAGAATGCATTTCTATTCTACTGATCCACTGAGATTGTGGGGTCTATCTGTTAGAGCAGCCAGCACTACCTTAACTGATCAATGAACAGATCAGTTAAGAGAAAGAATCATCAGGACTTAGCAATGAATTGGCTCTTGTGGATGAGTGAGAAGGAGGTCAAGAACAACTTCGAAGTTTTAGCTTAAGAAACTATGGAGATGAAGTTGATATTTCTTGAGCTGGGAAGATGTGAGAGAGTCTTCTGGGTGTGTGCTGTGGGGGCAGGTAAAGAGCTGCATTTAGAATCTGGCTGTTTGCAATCTGGGAGACATTCAAATGGCAGTGTCAAGTAGAAAGATACAAAGATTCAAAAAAGGTCTGAGCTGGTGACATAATTTAGGGATTTGTCTTGTAGACAGATTTTGAAGTGCATAGTAGGTACTTAATAAACACTCTCTGAATCAGAACATGAATCATTTCTTCTTCACTTCTAGCTAGCGTTTGGAAGTCCATGGGCACAAATCATCCAAAAGTAATTGACACCTCTCCCCAACCTGAGAGCATGCCAAAGAACCACCCATTTCTTGCTCTGCTCTCATACGCTCACTGAAGAGGCTCTGTGAGCTCAGAGAAGTCTGAGAATCCAGCCATTCAAAGGCTGAATGAAGGTAATTCTGATGATGTTAAAAACTGCCTTCCTGACACATTGGGTAAAACACTCACTCATCTTTGATGCGATGAAAACCACTTGAATCTCCACCTTTTATTCCCTCAAGTGGCTTCACCTAATAGGCTGGGTTTTGAAAGCAGAGTGTGAAAAAGGCAAGTCTGGGCCTCACCTGCCTCTGGATAAGGCCACTCGTCTGTCTCCCCAGGCTAAATGTCTTTTACTCCATGGGGGCTTTGGAGGAGCTGCCGCAGAGGAAATGGCAGCTCGGAGGCAGTTTGACTAGGCAGAGACGCCTGGCAAAGCTGACCCTTTCACCCAATGGTCTCTATTCCCAGGATAGCAAACTTGGTCAAATGCCTGGAGGAACCGGCCAGTTGATGCATCATGACTCAGAAACATGCATCACGTGGGAACCCTGAAGAACGGGAGAGTACAGGTCTTATCTAAAGCGGTGGACACCATGTGGGCCCAGCCAATCCTTTCTATGTGGAACATGAGTCCATGGTCCCTTGATTTATTTGGCTTCTCGAGAGAAGCCTCAGATCCAGATTTTAGAAACCTACTGAGTTTCAAATGCTGGCAACGAATTATATCTAAAGAGTGTTCTGTGGCCCAGAGAACACGTGCCTTATGCATATGATGCCTGAGCTTGGAACCAGCTTGAAAACTCAGGGAGTTGTGGAAGGGACATGTGTCTTCTTCCTAAGAAATTTCCCAAGGGGGAAGAGATAAACTCGTTTTGGAATTGTTACTGAACCGAAACAAGTTCTTTGACTCAATCACGTAAACTATGAACTATAATTTGTGGTTCTTTTTATCCCCCTCATTGGTGAGGTAAACATTGCAAGCTTAGCAACAGGCGAGCAAAAGAGTAAAGGTAAATCGTGACTGAGTGCCAGCTAGGCTTTAGGCATGGGGGCCGTGTTCACTTCTTGTTCACCGCTGAATCCTCAGGCCTAAGAAGGTGCGCAGAAGCATCGTTGAATAAAATAATGGGCAAATAAAGGAGTAACAATCCCAGGGGCAAATTTACATGCTTCAGGGTGTGAGAACCCTTAGCGAGTGGCCTGGTTATCTCCCAAGTTTCCCATTTTAGTTCTGCTATGTGTAAATTATTCTTTACAGAGGACCCCCGGAGGATCCTGGTGCAACATATGATGGTCTCCATGGAGGTGAACATGAACTTAAGGTTAACAAGGTCTATGTAGCTGACCTTCTCTCCCTGCTAGAATTTTCCCAAGATTTTAAGATTTTGTTTCTCTACAAACAAAGCTGTCACTGATTTCCCCAGGAAATGGCACCAACCACATTCCCATTTAATGAGCAGCGACTACATTCCAGGCACTGCCTGTAATTCCATTACAAAACCCTGGGTGTTTGTAACGGGTTTTAGTAACGTTTCGTAATGTAGTCTACTTTCCTGGCCATGGTGGTGAGTACAGGACTGAGGTGCGGCCAATCCTAGTGGCTGAAGAGTGAGCGTGTGACCAAGCAGGACCAATCAAGGGCTTTCCCTGGGACTGATACACTGTTACTAGGTGAAGGAAGCTATCGCTCTCTGCTGAGGGTGGTACGGGCCATGCCATTTGGAAGAGGCTTATCTGTGGGAGAAGACTGGGGATTCTATTGCAAGAGAAGAAGAGATAAGCAGAGAACAGAGGGAATGAGGGACACAATACATTCCCTTTTTGTCTGTCTGGGGTTGAGTTTCTGTTACTTACAACCGAAAGAATCTCGACCCGGGCACCTGGGTGACTCAGTTGGTTAAACATCCAACTTCGGCTCAGGTCCTGATCTCACGGTTCATGAATTCGTCTCCCACAATCAAGTTTCTGCTGTTAGTGCAGAGCCCACTTCAGATCATCGGCACCCCCCACCTCTCTGCCCCTTTTTCGCTCTCTCTCTCTCTCTCAAAAATAAACAAATAAACTTTAAAAAAGAATCCTGATCAAGACAGCCCTTTATATACTTTGTCTCTCAATAACCCTGTGAAAATGGTATTAATAAAAATTTTATAGATGAAATTGAGGCTCAGAGAGGTAAGGTAACTTGCCCAAAGCCACACAGCCAGTAGGAGGCAGTTTTGATGACTCCTGACCTGCCCCGTTTCCACTGTGCTATTCTGCTTGTCCTGACAAATCAGCTTTCTGAGTTGGAGCTGATAGAAAATGATATTTTCTATCGTTAGTGCAAGCCCCTATAGGGCAGAAATGTCTTCTACTAAGAAATCCATCATTTCAGGGTTAGAAGCAGCTTTAGAAGTCGGCTGGGCCTCTCTGGAAAGAGCAGGGGACCAGGAGTGAGAAGGCTTCCAGGGCAAGTTTGGTTTCTGACTAGTTGGAAAAGTCACTTAACTTCTGTGAATCTGAATTTCCTTGTCTGGGAAAAGGAGATAATACTCAGGAAGATACATGGCGGTTATGACAATTGAAAGAGACAAAGTATATGAATCTGTTTTAGAAATGTGGAGTCCTGTACAAAGTAAGATGCCAGTGCTGTTGTTGACGCCTGTGACACTGAGTCTTAGCTCACTCTGTGCTTCAGCATTCTCTACCCGCCCTCCCTCCCCTCCGGCCGACCAGAGCATTTGCTGCCTCTTAAGGCAGCTCTTTCCATCTTTGGGCCATTCTGATTGTTATAAAAAAAATTCTCTCCCATTCCAAGTTGAAATATTTCCTTCTTGAACCTTATTCATTTGTTTTATGGGCTCCATTCATTCATTTCCTTCCTTCTTTCTTTCCTTCCTTCCTTGCCTTCCCTTCCCTTCCCTTCCCTTCCCTTCCCTTCCCTTCCCCTCCATCCATTCATCCATCTACTGTAATAAGTATTAAAGATAATCAGAGACTTAAGAAGATACAATCCCAGGGGCGCCTGGGTGGCTCAGTCAGTGAAGCGTCCAACTTTGGCTCAGGTCATGATCTCACAGTTTGTGAATTCGAGCCCCGCGTCGGGCTCTGTGCTGACTGCCAGCTCAGAGCCTGGAGCCTGTTTCAGATTCTGTGTCTCCCTCTCTCTCTGACCCTCCCCTGCTCACGCTGTCTCTCTCTCTCTCTCAGAAATAAAAAAAAAAAATTTTTAAAAGAAGATACAACCCCATGTCTACACTAGATTCACCCCATCTATCCAATTCATTCTCCTCAGAGCAGTGAGTGTGATATTCTGAGACACAAACATAATCAATGCTGCCATGCCTTTACTCCAAGTCCATTAATGGCCTTCTATTGCCCTCAAGATAGAATGAACTACACATCCCTATCTGATCTGATCCCTTGCCTACCTCTCCAGCCTTTCCTCTTCCCTTGCCCCCCGGTCCCCATGGCCTAGACTTTTGCCAAATAGAGAATAAAGTGACTGATGATTGCTAGCATAGGTCATTGTCTTCTTCCCCTAGGCCTTTGCATAAGCTCTTCTTTATGCCTGAAATACCTGCCTACCCTTTTTTACCTGGCTAAACCCCACTTCTCCTTCAGATATCAGCTGAGATATCGCTTCCTCCAGGAGACCTCTCTTACCTCTAGAGACTAGGGTGAGTGCCCCCTCTGTGTTTCTGAGTCCCCTGGGCTCACCTCCAACCCGGCATAGACCACAGTCCTCTGGTTCCCTGGCTGCCTCTCTGTCTCTGTGTCATGTTCATGATTGGCTGGCTCTCCGATGCCTAATGGGGTTGCAAATAAAGAGTTTTGAATGCATGCCATCTCTCCTTCACCCCTGCCTCCTGTCCCCTGCTGTGCCAGATCCCTGTAGTTACAAAGAGAATTACTAGTTGCCACAAGGGTTGGAGGGAGAGGCGCCCTGTCCCTGCCCACCATTGCTCAGCCTCCCGCAGTGCTGGAAATGCCAGCATTAGCGAGTCATTATTGAAGGTAAGCATGGCTCCCTTCTGGGGAATCCTCAAGTAGAGAACCCCTATTCCAGACGTGACTGTTCTGGTGTCAGAGAAGTGTCCCATGGGGCAAAAGACCCAGAAAGGGGTGTGTATGTGTGTGTATGTTCTGCACTGCGCTACTGTGCAAGGGTCTCACTGTCCAGAGCAATGCGATCAGGGGCCGGGTGAGATGCTATTCCCCCGAGGCCGTGTGGCACAATGCTCCCCCGGCAGTGGTGTCTGGCTTCCTGGGTGTGAATCTTGCCCCCATCATTTAATGTATGTGTGCCTCAGTTTCCCCTTCTGTAAAAAGGATCTTGATGAGAAAAGAGTTTTGGGGTCAGGATGGGCCTTCAGTGCTATGTTGCTGGTGAAGTATTCAGTGTGAGGCTGGGAACGTTGATAAACCTCAGTTATTGCCATTATTTTCCTTCACATCTGAGTGGAAATTACTCTGCTTTTCCGGAAGACCTGGCTTCCCGTCCCAGATCTGCTGCTGGCTCTTGCGTGGCCCTGAGCAAGTCCCTCCCCTTCTCTGGGTCTCCATGGCTCTTCTCGCATTCTCCCACCCTGGGGAAGGTGCGCTTTGCCAAGCAGCTGGGAAGCAGCTGTCGGGCCGCCTGGCCCCGGGGGCTTAGAGGGCTGGCTGGGTGGAAAGTGGGCTGACCCGCCGGCAGAAGCCCGGGGTGGCATGTGTACAGGGCCAGGAAAGGGGTCACGGGTAGGGAGGCTGACCTTGCTGGTTCGCCCAGGATTGTCCTGCTTTGGGCACAGAAAGTTCCACGTCCTGGGAACACCCCCCCACCATCACCGGAGTCCTGGGCAACCCGAACTGTCAGTCACCCCAGCCCAGCAAGTACCAACACCTCCGTGCATAATGAGGCTGAGTAGGGGACGGATGTGCTACTGGAGGCCCGGGAGGCAGGTCCTGCCCCCCTGGCACGGCCAGAGCCGGGCAGAGGCCCAGGGAGAGGCAGAGCGGGCTGCTACTGTCCCTTGCTCTGCACTTCTTTCCCCCACAAGCCGGCTCTCTTGCGGAATGAAACCTGACTTTTCCATCCTCAGAGCCTTATCCAGGCTGTACCCACTGCCTGGATCTCGCCTCCTTCCTTCCTTTCCTTGAAAGAGATTCTATGAGGGGCGCCTGGGTGGCTTAGTCGGTTGAGCGTCCGACTTTCGCTCAGGTCATGATCTCGCGGTTTCGTGGGTTCGAGCCCCGCGTCGGGCTCTGTGCTGACTGCCAGCTCAGAGCCTGGAGCCTGTTTCAGTCTGTGACTCCCTCTCTCTCTGACCCTCCCCTGCTCACGCTGTCTCTCTCTCTCTCCTAGAGATAAATAAAAACCATTAAAAAAAAAAAAAAGATTCTATGAAAGGAGCGGGACCCAGCTCAGGTCTCAGCCCCTCTTTCCTGACCTGCCAGCTGGGTAACCCTTCTCTGCAAGGCGGCGGCCCCCCCACCCCCCTGCGGAAAGCCCTCTAGCACAAGCCCTCAGGCCAGCTGCTGAAATACCCTCATCTCTTCCCCGCAAACAGACACAATCAGAGAAGCGACCTCCTAGGGTCATCTGGATGATTGCTCGAGATAATGTTTCAAGTTCTTAGAACACTGGAACAGAGTAGAAGGTCAAGAAATGTGAAGTGAGCGTTAGGACCCTAATGGCAAGAGAAAAGTACCAGGTCACGGAGACGAGAACGATGCCTGTGTGTTTCTGTCGTGTCCCCCTCCCCCCTCAATCCCCTGGTCCCTTTTCTCTTCTCTACTTAAGCTGGGTCCCCGTATGTGTCCATCCCAGGCTGGCCTGCAGCTCTCTGTACATGCTTGATGTATGCATGTTGAACCACAGACTTTAAAAGCTGCCTTCAGGGCCGCCTGGCTGGCTCAGTCCGTTAAGCATCCAACTTTGACTCAGGTCATGATCTCACATCTCGTGAGTTCAAGCCTTGCGTCAGGCTCTGTGCTGACAGCTCAGAGCCTGCTTGAGATTCTGTGTCTCCCTCTCTCTCTGTCCCTCCCTGGCTCATGTTCTGTCTCTCTCTCTCTCTCTCTCTCTCTCTCAAAAAGAAACATTAAAAAAATTATTTTAAACCTACTTTCAAAGGACTCGAAAGGTCCTTCAGCAAGACAATAGTCAGAGCTACCATGTGTTGAGTATTTACCGCGCCCCTGGAAGTATTCGGAGCGCCCCGGTTGTTGGTCGGGTCTAGCCTCTGTCTATCAAGTGTTCCCCACGTGTGGCGCAGAGTACAAAACGCCCTGTGGCAGTGATGTTTGGCGGGGACAACGTTGACCCTTAGGGGACATTTGGCAATGTCTGGAGACAGTTTTGGTGGCCGCAAGTCGGGGCGGGGTGCCACAGGCATCTAGTGGGTTGACGTCAAGGAAGGGCCAAGCATGGTGGTGCCAGACACCCTACAAAGCACAGGACAGCCCCTCACTGCAAAAATTATCCAGCCCAAGAGGTCAGCAGCATCAAGACTGAGAGACCCTGTTTTGTCTTTCTAATGCCCTGTGTCGTAGGGTTAGTGGAAGAGGAAACAGAGGCTCAGAGGGGTCCGGGTGAATGCCCAGTGGAACCCGAACACGATCAAACCCTGGTGAATCTGATGCCCACCCCTGTGTTCTTTTAGCCCCTGCTCTGGACGAGCAGATCCCCAGGCAAGAGCAGAGGTGGGTGCCTTGGATGGGGGGTGGGGTGGGGGCTTGGCGGAAGCAGGAACACTCTCCTGATTAGCTGAGCACAGCCCTGTCTGAGGGTCACTGGAGGGTCGGGTCAGGGCAGAGTGGCTTGTCCAGAACCCAGAGCTGGCCTCTGGGGAATTCTCCCGGGCAGCCAGTGCAGCCACCAGATGTAGAATTTAATATCTGACCATCTGCAGCCCCCAAACTCGGCCGGCAGCCCTCCTGGCAGATGAGAAGTCTCTTCCAGCGATCTCTCTCTCTCTCTCTCTCTCTCTCTCACACACACACACACACACACACACACATACACACACACGCCTTCCATCCCCTGGGTGCCAGGGACTCTGATGAGCACGAAAGCGTCCCTCTCCCTGCCCCATGCCTGCTCTCCTCTGTCACTGCTTCTCCCTAGAGTACTGAGCTACGATGGGCAATCTCTTTGTCCCCTATGCCAACACCAAAATTTCTGTGAGCCTCTGCATGATGCATCCATGGCAGACATTCAGAAGTGCCAAGGTGACATCTGGATCTCTCTTACCTGTCCCCAGCCCACCTTTAGCCTTCAGAAAGACCCCAGTCCCCTCTCCCTCATGTGAGCTGCCCCCCAGTACTCTGCTTCTCCTTGATCCTCTCCCAGAGAAATACACCTAGCTTTATTCTTGGAGACCCAAGGGCATCTTTACAGTTGCAGAATCATTCGAAAGAAGCACATCTCTTAATAGTGAATGGGGACCTACCAGTAACTGAGGATTTATGTCAGGCACCAGGCACTGTGATTCTCGGGTCCCCTTCAAGTCCATATTACAGCTCTGTAGGAGCTGATATGAGTCCCATTTTCTGAAGCTCAGAGAGGTCAAGTCTTTCTCCCAAGGCCACAGAGCAAGTACATTATTTCAGGTTTTCTAGTAAGTTGCGAATGGCCACTGGTCGTCCCGAAGGGTCCAGGGTCCAGCTGGCAGATGGCAGGCAGCCCGGATTAATCCCTGTCCCCATGGGGTCTTAGGGAGGGCGCCCCCTCAAGGACGGATGAGAGCTGCTCCAAGCCAGCCTCCCCCCTGGCTACAGCCCACGTTCTCTAGAAGGGCTTGAAGGACACCTGATTGCCAAGCAGGGAGTTCATGCCATTGACTCATTTGGCCAACACTCTCTGTAGCATCGGCTTACAGCCCACTTCGTGTTGACCCTCAGCTGAGAAAAGGTCCCAACTCTTGAAGGTGCACCTTCTGACCTTCCCCCTGTTCAGAAATTACATTTTTCCTTGATTCTCTAATCGATTCGCCCCACGTGATTAAGGGCTGAGTCTGTGCCAGGCATGAGAGAAACAAGCATGGCGGTGACACAGCTCTGCCTGGCGTGTCCCCCATGCGAGAAGAGTCACCGTTTGCTTGGCACCTACTTCCCGTGGGGTGCTTTGCCGGCACCCCTGTGCCGGCAATGGTGCTGTGAGGTTAGGTGACCATCTCTTCCATTTTGCAGTTCTGGAAACCGGGGCTTTGAGGGGTCAGTGGCTGGCTTAGGGTCCTACAATCAGATATTGCCAGAGGTGGGATGGCGAACGAGGCTGGCTGGGGTGTGAGTCCTCATCCCTGCTGGGTATGAGTTCTGCCCACATCTGGAAGGCTGCCTGCCCTGGGCTTGCTGGGGTCAGGGATGAGCAGGCCCTTTCCCTCTGCCTCCTTGGCTAGGCCACCGTGCTTCCCCATCTTTGGGGGTCCAAGGCAACTTTCTCCCAATGTGGTCAGTTTCGCTCTCCTGAGTTCCGTCTGAGCAGACAGTGCTGGCTGGCTGCGATTCCTCCGTAACTTTCAGGCCTCCAATGAGACCAAGCCAGCCAGGCCACGGCGTTTGCTCCAGAATACTTAGACTTCCCTGGTCGAGGAAATTGCATTACTGAATTACGATTTGTTTGCAAGGTTCCCCTGACCAGCCAGGAGGCTGGCTTCCTGACCCCGTTAGTCAGATACTCAACTTCCCAAGTTCAGGGCAGCCCAGACGGTCTGCGGCTGGATCCCAAAGGACATTGGCCCTGACCTCTGTGGAGCAAAATGCCAATGACAAAAACATGGTTCAGAGTCCAGCCGCTCTTCCTGATTTCGGTGCCAGTGACCTGACTGCTCTGAGCCTCAAGTTTCTCACTATAAAACAGGGATAGGAACAGGACTGGGCAGACTTGTTTTTTTCCCCTCGTAAATCGGGATTGTATAGGACGATGCCGGCAAAGCAGTCAAGCCGGTGACTGGCTAGCTGTCTCTCTGGGGCAGGTGGCCCTCACAGAGCCCCCAGGGATTCCTGCCTCCTGGGGTCACATCCACATCCCTGCGAAGCCTCCCTCTTTGGGTGTGACTTGCTTCTAACAGTACAGCTAAAGTGATGGATGCCTCTTCTGAGACTGGGTTCCGAAAAGACAGAAGCTCTGTCTCCTTGCCTTCTGCTGCCCTTGCCTTAGGATTAAGACAATGGCTGCAAAGCGGTTGACCCATGGGGCCCTGGGAGCCCCCGCCCTGGGGAAAGCTGTGAGCAGCCCCTTGGAGAAGCCCACGTTGGGAGGGGCTGAGGGCTCTGCAGGAAGTCAGGCAAGGCCCCGAGGCCTCCAAGAACCTTGTGAGTGATCCTGGATGTGGGCTCCTGCCCTGTAGCGCCTTGAGATGATTTCTGGGCTGCTTCCTTTTCCCAGGCTTTAGGAGGATCCATGGGGACTGTGGTTCAAGGGCTCTGTAAGCTCTGAAGCCCCGTGAGATACTAGCAAGCTATCCGTTAACTACTACTCAGGCCACCCGCACTGACCAATTTCTCTCTGTGCGCCAGGCACCGTGTGAAACCCGTCTGTCCACCTAGTTTTTTTTGAAATCCCCACTTTCCAGTTGCGAAAACTGAGGCATGGAGAGGTTAAGACACCTGTACGAAGTCACGCAGCTGCCACATGGCCAAGCTGGGACTCAAGCCAGAGTCGGCCTGACCTCTGAGCCTTTGCTTCCCAACAAATTGGGGGGGGGGGTGCTTTTAGGAAACAGCTCCAAGGTGCCCTTTGCTTGGTCAGGGAAGGACCCTAAGCCTGTGCCGAGCTGGAGTAGGGCATCAGGTATTGGCTTGCCCGGAGGGACATCCAAAGCTGAGACCAGTCCCTGGAGGTAAGTGGTTTTGTGGCAGCGTCTTCTGAGGAGCAGTCTGCAGCGGAGGCAGGGGAACGGCCCAGGTGGCCTGTATGAGAGCTGGCCGACCTGGGCTCCTCCCACATCTTCGCGGATTGGAGCTCCGAGGCTCGGCCACAGGCTTCTGGCTCTGGGTCCCTGATGGAGAACGATCCCGCCTGTGGGACTGAGGGGCAAAGCACCCCACTATCAGCCCCATTCCTGGGGAATCTCATCTGAGCCAGAGGTTCACGGCTGCTGTGACCTCATTCCCCCGTGTCCGTCCCTGCTTCCCCATAATTTATGTTCACGTCCATATTAGTTGATGCTGCAGAGGCCGTGAGCCGGGCTGACTGTTTCCAAATATCGAATTGCGAGGGCTCTTGGCTGATTACAGGGCATCAGAGTGGGAAGCAGCACTGTTCTGTTGTGTGATAATTAATGAAGGACCCAGGAGACGCCATCTGCCCGGATGGGACTCAGAAGCCTCCGCATGGTGTGGTCGCCCAACCCGGCCACAGGAGAGGCGCGTCTCTTGGACGCAGTGGGAGGCCTTCTCCTCTGTGGTCATTTCTTCTACCTCCCCAAGTTCATGTGGTGATGACGTGGCAGAAACAAAGGAGCCTAGTGGTGAACTTCCAGGCCATGGAGAAGCAAATGCTGCTAGACCATGATGATAGCAATAATTATGATTACGATTATCACAGTACAGACTATGTGTCGGGGACTGTGCTGGTGCTTTCCATAGGTCTCATTTATTTATTTAAATGTTTATCAGGGCGCCTGGGGGGCTCAGTTGGTTGGGCGTCCAACTTCAGCTCAGGCCATGATCTCACAGTTCACGCATTCAATCCTTGCATCAGGCTCTGTGCTGACAGCTCAGAGCCTGAGCCTGCTTCCGATTCTAGGTCTCCCTCTCTCTCTCTCTGCCCCTCCCCTGCTCACGCTCTGTCTCTCAAAAATAAATAAGTATTAGAAAAAATTAAACAAAATAAATGTTTATTCATTTTTGATAGAGAGTGTGTGTGCATGAGTGGAGGGTTAAGGCAGAGAGAAGGAGGAGACAGAGGACCCAAAGCAGACCCCACATTGTCAGCAGTGAGCCCGACGTGGGGCTCGAACCCACAAACCCTGAGATCATGAACTGAGCTGAAGTCGGATACTCAACCGACTGGGCCAGCTAGGTGCCCCCATAGGTCTTACTTAAGTAACACCTAATCCCTGCAAGAAGGCTCCCTTACGGCTCCCATTTTGCAGATGAGAAAACTGAGACCCAAAGAGGTGATAGTGCACGACCAGAATGAAGTGGAGCTGGACTTCCCCCGCTGCCTCATCTGGCTCCAAAATACATGCTCTTAACCATGACTCCCAACAGTCTTTCCAGGAGGCTGTGTGCCTAGATGAGTTCTTATCTCTAAGGAAGTTCTGGGGTGTTTTTTCTTTTAACTTCCTGTTCCTTTCCAGTTGTTCTAATCTCAGTTCCTGTCTAGATCAGCGCATCCACATATTTCTTATCCAGTGATTCCAGGCTTTTCCCCCTTCCCTTCCTGACTTCTCATCTCCTCACAGTGAATGGCCCTAGCTAGGGGGACAGAGCAGGAAGCAGATACATAGAGCGTATTGAATCATTTTGCATATATGGCCCCGCTTAATCTTTAAAACATACTACTTGAGGGGCGCCTGGGTGGCTTAGTCGGTTGGACATCCGACTTTCGCTTAGGTCATGATCTCGTGGTTCGTGGGTTCAAGCCCCATGTCGGGCTCTGTGCTGACTGCCAGCTCAGAGCCTGGAGCCTGTTTCGGAGCCTGTGACTCCCTCTTTCTCTGACCCTGCCCTGCTCACGCTGTCTCTCTCTCTCTCCTAGAAATAAATAAAACATTTTTTAAAAAGTCTTAAAAAATACTACTTGATAGGAATGACGTGACTGCTGTAATAATGAGATGAGGAAACAAAGGCTATGAGGGGCAGTTGACTTGCCCAAGGTCACACAGGATGGAAGTGGTGGAGCCTGCAGCCAGAGCTCAGTCTGCTCCTCATTGTGACATGGGACCTCGGGACAGTCCCTCCGTTATGGCTCTGCATCTATTTCTAGTTGGGCATTTTTCACCAGGATGCACGATGCTATTCATTTGATCAGGTAATAGCTGGTAAATGGCTGTCATGTGTGCATAACCCACTCTTCCCTTGCCCCTGGCAGACATTACTAGAGGATCACAGCACACTTTCCTGCTGAACCCGAATCTGTGCTCAACGCGGTGGTCCAGGCAGTCGTTTCCAAACATTCTTAGATGGCATTTGAGATAAAAATCAGGCGTTACTCCTGTCCCAGAGGGTCATCTTGAGGACAAGACATTTCTAAGCCCTTGGTCACAAATCCCACAGCCTCAGAGGACTCCCCAGTAACACGAGGGAACCCCAAAATGCTTCTAACATTACTGACAACAAACCCCACCCAAGGTTTGGCCGCCTCCCCGAAAACAAGATTACTTCTGGGAGTAACCCTTTCTGCAGCCAATATTTGTTCAGTATCACTACATTGCAATTCTTGGCTCTCATGCTTTTAAGATGTACAGAAGAGATAAGGCAGTGCACCTTCATGGGTGTGCCTGATTTTAAGGCTGCAAAAACATTTTGCAGAGAAATAAAGTCCTGGTCGCCACCAGCACTGCCACTGCCCGCCGGGGAGATCACGGCATCAGGCAGCGTGGCTGAAATAGGGCGATGGTGCATACAGACCCTCGTGCACACGCGGGAGACTCCAGGTCCCTCTCGTCTGCTCTGGAAAGTTTCTCTGACTCAAAGGGACATTTTTATGGGGACTTCCTATAATGTGCTCTGATTTGTCTTGAGTCAGATCTTTACACACTTGGGTGCTCACCCTGCGGGTGAGAACCACTACCCTAAGCCATGGGGCCAGAAATGGCCTCTCTCACCCAGTGCCCAGAGCCTCTTTCCACATCGCTGGCACAGAGCAGTTCATGCCGTGTGCACTTGCTGGAGGCATACTATCCCGAATCCCGGGTACCTGAGCCTGTGCACAGTTGGAGGAAAGCATCTCCTGGGTTTGCCTGACTGCCTGCATCCTGCCCTTTTCTGGGTGGGATCTTCCTTCCCCTCTTTCTTTTGGGGAACAATTTCCCCCTTCCTCTCACTGCCGTGGGACTGGTTGAGGAGCTAAGTGGCTCCAGCCAGGGTGCTCAGAGGTGCCACACGTCCGCGGCCTCCTGCCCATCACTCTCCAACCCCCTCTTAGCTACAATTATTTTATAGACCTTATTATCCTGACTTATATGTCGTCTGCATCCACTGCCAGAACGCAAACTCTCAGGGGATGAGAACTCTGTCCATTTTGTATAGTGATGACTTCCCTGTTCTTAGAACAGTGCCTGGACATAGTAGATGCTCGAGTGACAAGCCCGAAGGCCTGTCTGGTGGATAAATAGTGGCTCAACTCTGTCTGAAGTAATTAGGAAGCAGAGACTCTTTTCCCACTGGAGTTGCTATGCTGGTAGAACAAAAGCCTGCCTCGAGGAGAAGAGAACACCTGCCTGAGAATGAAGACAGATGGAGGAAAGCAGATCTAAGTGCCCAGAGAAAGATCCCTGATGATGAAACCACCTTGATCCAATTGTGCCTGAAGCCAGCTTTACAACCACAGCATTAGGTGGCTGCTTTTTGCACTCTACTATTGTACTTCATTGTGCCGGACAATGTATTGGAAAATAAAACACTCTCCATTTTCTCCATTTTCACAGTTCAGAGGAGGAACTAGGCAGCATACATGCAAGCAAATGAGTAAAAGCTTTCACTGAAATCCATGATAAGGGCTATGAAGAAACGCCATAGGTTGCAGTGAGCAAGAATGACCAGGGAGACTAACTTCAGCGAGGTGTTTGGAACATTTACTCAGAAATGAAACGCAAACTGGAAGGCCAAGAATGAGTACCCCTGCCCCTTGTGTGAGGACAGGGCATTCTAGGGAGAAGAGAGCGCATGTGCAAAGGCCCTGAGGTTGAGGTTGAGGGCGCCAGAGTCCCGATGTGGACAGGGTGAGGGTCCACATGGCTTGCGATGAGGCTGGACAGGTAGACATGAGCTCATCACTTAGACTAGAACCTGGAGGTCAAGGTGAGGCATGGAGATGTTCTCTGATGTGCATTGAGAAGCTACAGAAGGATCTGGAATGAGGGAATGATGGTCACTCTGTCTCTAGACAGATCCCCCGGGGGACGCCCATTCTCTGCCTGTCCCTGAGACACACTTAGTCATTTCCAGGCTCATTCTCTTACCTGCTTTCCTCTCTGTTTTTTTAATCTCTTCATTACTTCCTAATTGTCCTGATTTCAGTTCTTTCTTGTTCTTGTCAAAGACCAATTTAAAAAATGAGTCATCATGAACTTCACGCCACTCCTCATTTATAATTAGGCCCATTTCCCCCAGCTCTGCCTCTCTCTCTCTCTCTCTCTCTCTCTTTTCTGTTTCAAAAAACCAAAGGAGAAAAAAAATGATCATTTTTTGACAATCTTTTCTAAAAATCTGTTTTGCTGGCATAAATGCTGTTCCCTTGTCTCACAAGTCCCTCCCATGACCTATGTAAGCAGCCTTGTGCTTTGGCTGGTTTAAATACCACATAAAGATCACATCTGGGGATCCAGGAAGGCTCCAGGATGCCTCGAAAAGAAGTGTGCTTGATTGTGTCCCTTGACGGTTCTTGGGGACGTTTATCAGTGAGCCCAACCTCCAGGCCTCGGGACTCAGCCTCCCAAACTGGCCAGCTGAGGTGTGAGTCAGGCTGAGGCTGGGCTACTGGGGACAGGAATCCAGGGCTCACCCCCTGAGCAAGGCTGCTCTGACTTTGACTCACTGCCTGGGAAGTAATCCAAGGCACTTTCAACATAGCAATCCCCAAAACCAGCAAGGCAGTTGCTTTAAGGGGATTCACTTCACCTAGTCAGTTAGCAAACATCGATGCCATGTCTAATAGGTCACAGGGCTCCATTGGGAGGGAAGGCAGGACCGTCCAGCAGTCAAGGGCTGCTTGTTATAGGCTGTGGGACTTGGGGCAAATGTCTTAACCTCTCTGAACCTCATCCGTAAAATGGCAGGAATAGAAACACCTTCGTTACAGGACTGTTTTGAGAATTGAAACAGGTAATACAGAAAACCCTGTCTGGCCCAGAGCAATGAGCAGCAAGAGGATCTTGAGGAGACACCACTCGTAGAGGAAGAGGAATGGGGAACTGTTGATGTGTACAGTAACGTGCGCTTTCTGGAGAGAATTTTTTAAAGTGAGAAATAAAAAACACACTGCCCGATTATCAAGAAGGGGCCTATGGCACAGAAAGAACATTCTGTGTGTTTCCATCCTAGCAAGTTCAAGAGGAAGGACCCTGTTCCTTCCAGAATCGTAGTTACTTTATGTTATTGATTATGAGAGCTCACGAGTGAGACTGCAAGGTGCACTGGAAATGTTCTGCATCTTGATCCAGATGTATGGCTATATCCCTGGGTATGCAGGTGGACAGATAGACACCTGGGTATGCAGGTGGACAGATAGACATCTGGGTATGCAGGTGGATATCCATGTAAAAATCCACCAAGCCTATGCCTTTAAGATTAGTGCACCATGCTGGGCGTGGGCTATTCAAAAGAGAGAGAGAGAAATAAATGGGAGGTCTGGGGAAGACTACAGGAAGTGCTAGGATGGAAGAGAAAGGAGGAAAAGCTCCAGGACCCAGCCGAGCACCTTGAACCCCAGCCACGCTCTTACTATAGCCCTGCCTCATGATGTAGCTAGGTTCTCAAGGCAGTCCTGGGAGCAGCTGCATGGATGTCAAGTGGGAAGGTGTTAGGAACATTTCTTAGCTGGCCCCAGACTTCCTGAATCAAGTCTCAGACCAGCCCCCTCTACCCTGCACACCTTCCACGGGAGCTTTGGCTTTGATGACCCCCAGTCATAGGAAAGAACATCTTCCTTTGATTTTCACAGCTGCCCTGTCTCGGCCCATCTTCATCCTGTGGATGCCTCTTCTGTCTCATCCCATCCAGGTTTCTTTGTTCTTTTTTCTCCCTCCTGGGCCACCCCCTTACCCCTTCCTCCAATCTGGAGACTTCAGCCATCATCTACCCACTGTCCTATCCCCAGACTCTCCCCTCAGGTCACACCTCTATCCCGAACTCCCTGCAGATCCCTAGATCCCTCCGCCTGGGCTGAGTCTCACCTT
The DNA here is from genome assembly GCA_017311185.1 of Proteles cristata cristata. Classification (NCBI taxonomy): domain Eukaryota; kingdom Metazoa; phylum Chordata; class Mammalia; order Carnivora; family Hyaenidae; genus Proteles; species Proteles cristata. Next base: position 99,989 of record JAESUZ010005237.1, on the reverse strand, counting down.
CACTGTGCCCGAACTGGGGCTGGGGTAGGGGGAGCTTGGCACTCAGTTTTATTTCCTGGGGTATCAGTTGTCTCACCTTAAAGTGGAAAAAAATGATATGTAACTCATCAGTCGCTCTGAGTGGAAATAAAATATGGATCCAAATTCCGGCTGTGTCGTACATTGGCTGTGTGACTCACCACTGGACCGTTCTGAGCCCTGAGTTTCTCCATCTGTAGAATGGGATATTAAATGCATACACTTAGTGGAGCTGTTGGGAGTGCTTCTCAATGCCTGGAAGGAGATGAATATTGGCTCAACCTCTTGATCTATGAGTTTGCTGAAGCCTGGGCTGTTGACTCAGTTGGGGTGGACTTGGCTTAACTTCAAAGGTGCTCAGGGAAGAAGGGAACTATTTCTGAGGGAGGGGCCAGCCCCAGACTGCCCCTCATTTAAAAGCCCTTCCGAAGATTCAGGGGCTTTAGTGTAAAAACTCCTCTTCCCTTCTCTCCAAACCTGGAGGTGCTTTGATTCAAGCAGAAAAACAGGCCCTGGGCCATGATTAAACATCTACAGTACACTCAGTTATGTGAGCAATTTAGACTTAATAGGAGGGTTCCTGGATTGTGTAATAAAATACAATGAGTGGGTTATCAGGTGAGGTCTGATCTCTATTTAATTAGATGCCAGCTTCCTGTGGCTTCGGGGGACAGAAAAGGACTTCTGGGCTGGCTGATAGCTTTTGGAGCAGAATCTATGTTCCTCTTTGGGATATCTGTTGAAATTAGCACCGGGATATAAAATCCAGGGGGAAAGCCTCTACTGGTGCTGTAAACTAGGGAAGCAGCATCCACATGGCCCAAAACCTGAGATAAATTGTGCAAAATAGATCATAGATGGGATTAGACAGGAGGGAGGTCATGGAAGATCCAATTGAAGGTCACGTGTGAAAGAATAAGTCACTGCCAAGTGAGCAAGAGGGATCCTAGAGCGTGGCACTGTCAGAATGGGGAGTAACAGAGCGCTCAGTTGATCCAGCTGGTGCCCATGGGGAGGGTATAGTAGAGGCCACCATGTTTTGGGGAACCCCATGGCGCTGCCATGGCTGGCCGCCACTGAGGAAAGCCAGGCTTGGCAAGGGACTAAGGTCATTACTTCAACTCTTGCCCTGATTCCACGACTCCCAGAGAAAAGATACTATTTGACCTAAAGCTGAGCTCCCTGATGAGGTTGCCCAGGGTACAAGTCTCCACCCTGCTCTCCCAGGTGGCTGGAATCCCAAACCAGAAATGTTTCACTGTAACAACTTCAAATTTCCCCTTCTCACTTCTACCCGGCCCCAAAGGATCAACAGGATGTATAATCTTAGAAAAACCAGATTCATTTCCCTGCACTGTATCAGCAGAAAGCTTGTGTAGAAAGAACAAGCAAATAGGAGAAGACGGTCTACCCGAAAGAGTGGGACAATGTATCCTTATATAATGGAAGGATCAAAAGGAATCAGGGTGAACCATGAAATTTCTTTCTTTGCTTTTTTTTTTTCTTAGCATTTATTTATTTTTGAGACAGAGAGAGAAACCGTGAACAGGGGAGGGGCAGAGAGAGGGAGACACAGAATCTGAAGCATGCTCCAGGCTCTGAGCTGTCAGCATAGAGCCCGATGTGGGGCTTGAACTCATGAACTGAGAGATCATGACCTGAGCTGAAGTCGGATGCTTAACCGAGTGAGCCACCCGGGTGTCCCTAAACCACCAAATTTCTAATCTGTGTTCTTGAGACAACTCTAAGGAATGCCACATCTAAGAAACCATAGGAGGTATTGATGAAAGAGGCATATCTGAGATTAGGGAAGACTGACGATACACGCGTGACTGCTGAATTAAAAACTACAGTGGAAATAGGGAACCAAAGATTAAGTATTGGTAAAAACTAAACCAGAGAATAAAGAACTAGCAATAAGTACATAAAGAGGTGGATGATACCAGTCATCAGAGACACACAAATTAAAACCGAAATGAGATCTCCCTCCACACCCATCAGAATGGTTGGAACAAAGCAACACACAACACAAAACAAAACAACCAAAAACCAAAACTAGCAATTTTTTGAAACCCTGGCAATTTCAAGAGCTGTTCCGGATGTGGAACGAGTATGCATTGGTCCAATCACATTGGAAAACTATTTGACGGGTTCTTACAAAGGTACACATTTACTGTCTATGATCTTGCAATTCCACTCCCCCCTACATACCCAAAGATCTGCATGAGAATGTAGTCCCAAACTGGAAACCACCCAAGTGTCCCTCTATGGGAGAATGGAAAAGCAAACTGGGATATTCATTCAATGGAATACTACTCTGATGGAAACAATAAAGGAATGACTGGATTTATATGGAGTGTAAGAACAGACAAAACAAGTACTATCAGAACACATCGTGTGGGTTGAAGAATGAATCCAAAGAGCACAAGGAGAACATTCCATGGTGGTGGAAATGTTTTCTATCTTGACCTCATTGATGGTTACATGGGTAAGTTATTTGTCGAAAATTTTTTGAACCACATGCTAAAGATTTCTGTATTTTACTGTATGCTTATGATAATTGAATACAGTACTCTCACACGTGTGTGTGCACACATGTGTGTGCTTGCATACACACACACACACACACACACACACAGAGTCATGGGTAATGAATCATAATCCAAGAATTCCGCACCCTTCAAATTGCCTTTATGTGTTAAGACACAAGAAATACATTCTCACACCTATGTGTCCTTAAAAAAAAAAAGTGGGGCGCCTGGGTGGCTTAGTCGGTTAAGCTTCTGACTTTCACTTAGGTCATGATATCACGGTTCGTGGGTTCCAGTCCCGCGTCGGGCTCTGTGCTGACTGCCAGCTCAGAGCCTGGAGCCTGTTTCAGTCTGTCACTCCCTCTCTCTCTGACACTCCCCTGCTCACTCTGTCTCTCTCTCTCCTAGAATTAAATAAAACATTTTTTAAAAAAGGTACTCAGATATAAGCTCCAATTGACCAAATCATGAATCAAGCATTGATACTGAGTGATAAAACCAGGAAAATGTAAAGATAGATCTATTTTTTTTTTGTCGGTCGTTATTGACAATGCAAATAGAAAATAATTATCTAAAGCAAGAGCTAGTTCATGCAATTATTTTATGATAATAATAATAATAATAACAACAATTAGAACCTAAGCTTCCAGAATACAGTGGCGGAAACAGGGGAAACGAGAGAAGAAATAAAATCTTAAGGAAATTGGCAGACACAGAACAAAAGGCGAATGTATAAGAAGGGTCATCAAGTTATTGACTGGAGAGAGGAAATTATATGAGGGTTTAACAGTAGAGGACCAGACAATGGAATATGATGAAGTTCATCAGCTATGTCCCCTTGCTCATCTGATGTCTTCTTACAGGGTGGGGAGCCCTTCCCCTCTGAGTCTCAGTTCCTCATCTGTAAAGCAGGATCATTCACTCCAATCTGACAGTGTCATTCATCATTTGGTCATTCATTCCACAAATGCTTTTTGAGCGCCTCCTAAGTGTCAGGCATTGTGCTAGGTCCCAGGGACACAGAGTGGACACTTCAGGTACCTGCACTCATGAAGCTAACATCTGACATTCTAGTGTGTCCAGCGGTAATGGTGATCTGGAGAGAAATGGGACAGAGGAGGGAGATGATGGGGACAGGGGCTGCTGGGTGGTCAGCAAAGGCCTCTTTGATGAAGAATCATTTCATCAGAGACCTGATGTCAGTGGGGAAATGAAACATGTGGATACTTGGGGAAATAGGTTTCTAGCTAGAGGGAACAGCCAGTGCAAGAGTCCTGAGGCATCAGCATGCTCAGTGTGCTAGAGAAACAGCAATGTGGTTTGAGCAGAGCCAGTGAGAAGGGAGCTGATTCTTCTCAGACATCACTGGAAGGCTGTGAGCAAGGAGTGGTGTCATCTGACTCATATTTTCACGAATCCCTCTATGTGGGAGAATAAATGTAGGGACACTGTGAGAATATGATCGATGGCCAGGGGTCACGGGGAACACACGCAGTTTGGCACACAGCCATGCTCAATAATGCTTTTTTAAGTCTTACTTCCCGTGTACTCAGGAGAAAACAGGATTCTTCTTGTTATAAGGGATGGGAAAAGAGGAGGCCCCTTCAATGTCCATTCGGTCCCTTATTTTTCTAACTGTGCTCCTTCCAGAGGGCTCGGGCTGTGCAGCGACTGTTTGCAAGCCCGATGGACTTGCTGGGCTCTGCTCTTGTGGCTATGATTTCTGCCAAGCTCTGGGCAGTGCCTGCTACAAGTAAGTATGTAATAAGTGTGAAATCAGTACAAAAAGTCCAAATTGGTCCCTGTTGCTACATGACATGCTGGCACCAGCAGTGGGGGCAGTGTGCATTTGATCTGGAGGAGACCAGAGAGAACAGTGGTTTGCCTTACCGCCCCCAGGAAGACCCCCTCCCCCCTTCCCGGGGGCGTCCAGTCCGCTTCGCAGGGGCTTGTCTGTACCCTCCCGCACCCTGTCCAAGGTCCTGGACAATTACGGAGCCAGTGGAGTTGAAGGAACACAGGGTAGCCATGAAGAGTATGAACTTCAGAGCCAGACAGACGTGGTCTGAATTTTGATTCTGCCACCCCCCAGCTGTGTGACTTGGCCAATCCTCTCCCCGCCCTGGACTCCCACTTTGTCCTCTGCAAAATGGAGATGGTAATAGTGGTACCCACTTGGATAGGTTGTTGGAGCATTAAATGAGACCATTCCACACCTCCCTGCCTCTCGTAGACTGGACCCAGTGCCATGCATAGGGGTACAGTGAATGGGACAGGAATGGCCCCCGGCCTTGACCATGGGACACTGTCACAAAGCCAGCACTGAATAGTATGAATCCGTTATAATAACTGAATGGCAATGTTCATTCTCTCTCCTCTTCTCCAAATAATCCAAAGACCCATTATCCCAGCAGGGATAGTCATGCTCTTCTTTTAATGCCCCTGGCCTCAGTTTCCCCAGGCTTGTGGGAGCATTGCTAGCTGACCTTTGCAGGAGGGCCACCATGCCCTGAGCCAGCCTGATACTCTTCCACAGACCTGGCCCCATCTGGGAGGACCCAGCTCTTTTGTGGCCTGTGGGCTATGAGATGGCCCAGAGCACACAGGCTGTGTTTATTAATTGGGAGAGAGGCTTTGCCAGCGAGAGGGGTTCATGGAGATGAGCTCAGGACCCATGATCTCAAAAGTTCGCTTTTACACCAAATAATGAAGCCATAAAAGGGGTTCTTGGTCCATGCTTAATATTCAAACTTGAGGTGGAAAAAAAAGGTCCTGAGATTTTTCTGGCCAAATCACTTGGGTTTTCCCTGGAAAAACAGACAGGAGGATTGATGGAGAACCTCAGGGGGCTTGTCAAGCTTTGGCTACTGATGAATTACTGGAGACTCAGCTCAGGGGGAGAGATGCACGTGCCCTGCGTAAGCAGCCGGGCCTCCTTCTGTTCCAAGGACAGATAATGAAATAAGAGGCCTTCCTTTCTCCACTCTTATTTGAGGTTATGACAACCTATGAGGCAGGCAGAAGGGGTATATTTTACCTGTAAGAGAACTGAAAAACAAAACAAAACCAAGGTCCAGAGAAGCTAAGTAACTTTCCAAGGATACATAGCTAAGTAATTGACAACTTCTTAGAGCCAGATTAAGTGCTGGTGCCACCGGCCGTGAAGACTGCACACGGATGCCTGACCTGGGCCTGCAAGGAACATGCCGCTGTGGCAGATGACAAAAAAATGACAGCGATGTCGTGTGACTCTTCCTGCTAAATGGTGGAGTTTATCTTGCCACCCTTGAATCTGGGCTGGTCATGTAACTTGCTCTGACCAACAGAATATGGCAAAAGTGACATTTCCCAGTGCCCCGTATAGGCTTCAGGAGTCCCTTATACTCTTCAAATTCTGCATCACCACATTTACAAGTTCAGAATTGCCTGCTGGAGGATGATAGACTAGCCGGAGTAGGGATAAACCAGCCTAGCTAAAAGCTTTCCAGATCAGCCAGCCCCTGGTTGATCTGGTTAATTGACTGCTGATGCATGAATGAGCCCACTGGAAACCAGAAGCACCACTCACCTGATCCAGCCTCCACTGCCAATGTGCAGAATTATGAACTTAAATAGCAACTTAAAATCATAGGCATTTGCATTTTGGAATGGATTGTTATACAGCAAAAGCTGACTGATACATCACGAGGAGAGGCTTCAAAGGGCCATCACTGACCCACATCTGTCCGACTTGGGGCATCCATAGGGGTAGGACCTTATCCCCTCACGAGGCCAGAGCTTTGGTAATTGCTGTCTGATGCTCAGTTCTCCTGGGTACCCACCCAGCCTGCTTTCAAGCTGGGACCACACATGCCTCTTACACAATAAACAGATGTAGCTGTATTCTGTTTGGAGTAAACATTGTATAGGCTGTTCATCAGTTGACTAAATCTAGTGTAGAGTTTAAGGGCATGGACAGTCCCATCGCAAACGTGATCATCAACAGTCACACTACCTACCTCTCCAAGCCTCAATTTTTTAACCTGCAAAATGGGACGTATTAAGAGTCTCCATCTCATAGGGTTTCTGTGAGAAAGAATGAACCTAATAGCATAAGCCTCTTGCTGCAGACCTAACATAGAGTCAATGCCAACGTGTGTTAGGTGTTAGCACTTCTGGGCCTCTTTCTCATTGCAAGCTCCAAAAGGCAGCCCACAGAGCATCTTGACTTTTTCCCTATATTTCTGGAAGGAGAATGTAACATCCCCATACTGTGACAAAATAAAGGAAATAGAGAAACACATAGCCCAGGGGGCTCTCAACCTCAGCACCATTGACATTTGGGACCCATTAATTCTTTGTGAGTGGGGGAGGGCTGCCCTGTGCCTTGTAGGATATTTGCCAGCATCCCCAGTCTACCCACCAGATGCAAGCAGCACTCTCTGCCCCAGCTGTGATAGCCAAAAATGTCTCTGGGCAGTGCCAACCGTCTCTGGGGTGGGGTGTGGAGGACAAAACTGTCTTCAGTTGAAAACCACTGACACAGACACCCTCTGATGCCCACAAACCAGGGCAGAAGCTTCTCCATCACGGAGGGCGGCAGAAGGTGGAGAGAGGCAGCTAAAAATAACGGCTGCCCAATCAAGGATCATAAATCACCACAAAGGGAGCTCTCTCGCCCAGATGATGCCATCTGCTTCCAAGTCGGTGGTGGAGGTTACCGAGTGAGCTGGCCAGGAGGAGAAGGCAGAGCAGGGACGGGGGGCGGGGGTTGGGTACAGCAAGGAGGCAATGGAACCAGGTTGGGAGGGAGGGGCGTTTGGAAGGCGGCGATGAAAAGAGATATGGTCTTTGGTTGGGTCCCCAGAAGCAAGCCCTGAGATGAGGATTCGGGTGGCAGTGATTTATCGGGATGTGTCTCCACAAAAAATGGCAGTGGAGAGAGGGAAGTAGGAACAGGGAGGGAAGGTGACCAAGAGAGGGATGTGGTATCAGTAAAGTCCCCAGAGGCTCTGTCTTGTAGGGAAGCAGTGCAGGCAGTGTAGACAAGACCCCAGAGTTGTCCCCTTCAGGGTGTGAGGAGGCCACACCCTTCAATCACTGGGTAGGGATCACCCCCAGGAGGATGTAAATTCCCAGACACTTGGGTTCTCTCCCAGGCAAAGCGGATTCTGGCTGTTGGGAGTGAATGCACATGGAGAGCCAGTGTGCACAGATATGGTGAAAAAAAATCTTAATGCATAGGCGCAGGGCACTGGCCACGTCTGCTACAGACACTCAGAGAAAGAACTAGATTGAAGAAGTAATAATGCACAGACGCATTTGCCTTTTCTCGAGCAAAGTGCCAGGTACCGTGCCCACCATTCTTTGGATATGAGCCCATTTCATCCCCACAGTAACCCAAGAGGTGATGTCATTACTGCTCCCGCTTCAGGGGAAGTGGTGAATGCCATGCTTCCTGGCATCAAATTCTGAGCTGTGAGTACGGGATTATGGGAAGGATAAAGAAAGGCATAGATGAGTAAGTAGAACTTAGAGAACTGCCTTGGATGAGGCAGAAAGAGGTGCTGGGGCTTGGCAGGGTCTTCTCTCTCCACTTCTCTGCCCTCTTCCCCTTGCCTCCCTCTGACTGGACAGATCAGAGCTGCCTTGCAGCCGACTCAGGCAGCCTGGCCTCCGGAGAGCAGCCCAGATCAGCCCCTCTAGGTGTGGGGGCTGGAAGGGGTGGCTGAGAGCTTTAGGACCCTCTATCCTAGATGCCCTGTTGCACCCGGGGTGTGCTGAATGAGTATGTTGGGATGGCAGGAAATAGGGTGACTTGTGGGATATATTGGAACCTTAACCTGGAAGGTTCCAAGGCAGGGACCCCAGTCCCTGATGCCTCCTGGGACCAGGCTGGGTATGTATATGTGAGGAAGTGGGCTGAGGTTAGGGGGGGCGGATTGGACTGGAGAGCCCATTCTCCCATCCAGCAGAGCCCCGACGCCTGCCCCTCAGCTCCAGCTGAACATTCTAGGGGGGGAATGTTGGAGGATGCAATGTGGCCAGGTTATCTGATCTTTCAAAAGAAGCTGGAAAGCTAGAGTTTTGTTCTTTTAATGTAAACTCTCCTGAATTTTAAATCAGGCCACTCACCCCAAAAGCAAACCCAACGAGATCTAGCGCTGCACGCTGAACAGAGCGTGCCCACCTGAGGGCTGTTTGCGTGTGACAGCTGGCTTCTCCGGAACAGGACAGGACTGTGGAATGGCGAGAATGTCATGCTAGGCCTCACTGTATGGGATCCTACCCTTAAAAAAAAAAAGTCTCTTTTTTTCTCTTCCAGTTTTGTTCTGTCCACTCCCCATTCCTATGACCTCCTTCCAGCAAAATGTCGCACATGATGGACTTTCCCGCTTGCCTCGAATAGATCATTGCCATTTTGTACCTCTGTGCCTTTGCACATGTAGTTAGTTCCCTGTGTCTGGAATCCCCTTCCCCACTGCTTCCCCTCTGGAGCAGCTTCTACTCATCCCAAGAGAGGCAACTCATTGCTCATTTCCCTAGACTGACACAAGGCAGAGCCAGGCCAACCCCCAACACCTCTAATAACAGAACATAACTCCCATTATTGCAAACTTGTTTACCTGATTTGTACCCCTCTTCCTCTCCCTTACTTAACTCTAGGAGGGGAGGAATGATATATCTCTTGCGCCACACAGTGCCTGCCAGACAGTAGGTATGCACGCATGAGTGAAAGAATGAATGAGTGTATGAGTCTACATTCACCCTTGGGTGCGGCGGGTTGGCCCTGAGGTGATTCACATGCTAACAAGGACCAAGGTAAGTGTTTATTTGCTCACATGCTAGTGGCAGAGGGCAGAGGAAGAGGGAGATAAGATCTGAAGCAGGCTCTGCGCTGACAGCAGAGGGCCTGACATGTGGCTCCAACTCACGTGCTATCAGATCATGATCTGAGCTGAAATCAGATGCTTAACCAATGGAGCCACACAGGTGCCCCAGTTAGGGTTTGTTTCTAGGTCATGTGGTCAGGGACTCATGTGGGAACAGCCAAAGTCCTGGGCAAGCCTGAGTCTTATCATGAAGGTTGGCACTCAAAATCCAGCCCGATAGTCAGATGTCTCCCTACGGAACTGAAGCCCCCGAAACATTCAGAAACAGTCCTGCGTCAGAGCTGCCAGGGAGGAGTTGGGACAAGGGAGCAGTCCGAGGTCCCGGAGGCAAAGAGCTGCTGAGAAGACAGTGGTGGGTAACCCGTAAACATGAGTTCTTATTTGTAAGCGCTTGGCGCGGGAGCTTGGAAACAGAGCTGTCCTCAGCTGAGCCTTCAGATGAGACTTCACCCCTGGCTGGTACCCCATGATCTCATGAGATCATGAAGCAGAGAAACCAGCCCTGAGCCAAACCCAGGTTCCTGATTCATGGCAACTGCGACCATAGCTGTGTGTTGTTGGAAGCCATTAAGTGTGTGGTGATTTGTTTATGTAGTGATAGATGATATATCTTATATATTTAATAATTATATACAGTTAATAGCTAATGTTTTTAATCGTTAATATATACATTATATATGATTTATTCTCTTATCTATGTGTCTATCTCTCTCTTTTTCTTTTTTAACATTTTTAATGCATGTTTATTTTGAGAGAGAGAGACAGAGCACAAGCAGGGGAAAGGCAGAAAGAGAGGGAGACACAGAATCTGAAGCAGGCTCCAGGCTCTGAGCTGTCAGCACAGAGTCCGATGCGGGGCTCGAACTCACAAACTGCGAGATCATGACCTGAGCTGAAGTCGGATGCTTAACCGACTGAGCCCCCCAGGTGCCTCTGTCTATCTCTTGTCTATACAGTACCAATGCCACCCACCCGCTGGGCTCCAAAGAACACAGATATATGCAAAACCCTGCATTGTCAATATCTATAAGCGAAGAAAGTCTGGCTGAACTGACTTCAGGAATTAAAGACCAAGCTCCCAAATACACCTGAGAGGACTTCCCTGGCGATGCACCTCTCTGTCCTCAGCAGCCCTACAAGGTCCCCAGCCTCCTCTGGCCAGTCCCTGCTATTCTTTAATCTGAGAGCCCCCTTTGTGCCCTTCCCTACATAGCGCCTGCTTGCCTGTCTTCCAGGTCCCAGGTGAGACCCGACTCGTCCAGGAAGTCCCCCTGGCTTTCCCGGGTTGGGTGAGATGCTTCCTTCGTGCTCCCACAGTGGCCTGCCTCCTCCCACTGATGAGGGACAGAAGCAGAAAAACATTCACCTTTAGCTCAGAAGGCTGAACTACAGCCCGCACGGTTCCGATAAGGATCAAATAAGTGCTGGTAGCTACACGCTTCAAGGGTCTCATGACTGCCTGGATGTCCGAAGGCTAGTTCACAGCGAACTGAATCACCAGAGGAATCTTGCGCAAGCAATTTTATGTGTAGAAATCCGAAGAAGGCACTGATGGTCTACTCCCCGCACATCCCCTCCCCCTTGAGCACTGAGCATATAACTGGCAGCTTCGTACAACAAAAGTGCTGCCCTTTCGGCCCCCGGGTCCTGTCTCTGTGCTTCTCAAATAAATGGACATTCTCCTCCCTCCCCCCGCCAGGTCTCATCCCTGTAGCCCTACCTGTCTCCCTAGTGACCTAGTGCCTTCTGCCTGGAGCAGAAACTTCAAACGCAGATACCTGTTATCTCTGAACCAAATGACTGCAGGGGTTGCTCACACAGTCACCAAGATGCAGCGATAGGGTCCCAAGTGGGGACATTCATCACACAGCCCCAGGCTATGCCACCTGCGTTGGGCCATGATTCAATATTTAAAACAAGACCCTTCGTTTTCCCAAGACCAGCCCACTTGCATTGCCCCGTGGCGGGGGGTGGGGGGGGGAGGGGAGGGAAGGGGGTAGTGATAAATGTAGTCCCATTGGTTCACGGTGAGCATTTAAAACACAGCGGCAAGTTTTTAACACTCCTTTTCCTGTAGACCCGGGGGCTTCAGGAAATGAGGGTGGTCTGGATCTCTGCCAAATGCCATGAAGCCCTGCCCTTGGCTCCCACGGTTGCTACCCCTAGGAGCACCTTACTGATTCCTCTTTGCCCAGGCAAACCAGCCCCGACCCCTCCAGTGCCCTCAGCGGGGCAATTTCCTTAACCAAGTTCAGACCCTGCCCAGGATGGTCAGGTGGGCGGTATCAGGGCTGGGCCTCCCGGAGGGCTGTTCACAAAGTCATGGCTGAAGTGGCCCCTCCCTACCGGGCAGAAGGGCTGTGCTCCTCCCTGCCCAGGCTGGTACCTGCAGAGACCCTTCAAGGCTCCTCCTCTTCCTCCTCCTTCTGCTTCGGAGCTGGGCGGGCGGGTCCTGTGGGCACCTTTCTCCTTGTTTCCCAGAGGCCTGGCTTCCTCAAGCTCCGGGCAGCCTGGCACTGAGCAGGTCTGACCCCTGGCCCCAGCAAGCCCTCCCTCCCAGGGCCTCGGGCCGTGAGAACCAGCCCAGGTGAGTCCTCTGGGGCCCTGCCCCCCTCGGGCCCAGCTGTCCCCATGATCCTGGGGCTGTACCTGAAATGTCAGGGCTGCAGCTGAGGGCAGGGGGACAAGTGGCTCAGCTCCAGGCTCACCCGTGCCCCTGGGCAGCACACACCAGCTCGTCAGAACAGGGAGCTTATTAGAACAGTCCGGGTCCCTTCATGGATGTCTCCAGGAGGGTTCCAGAAGTCTGTATTTTTAACAGGCGCACCAGAAATCCCACAAATGGGTGAGTCGGGGCAACAGCGAAGCCGAGCTCTGGTGGCGCAGACCCCCTCGTTAGCAGGACAGACCAAGAACTGTCAGGAGGGGCACACGCGTTCGTGGATAGAGGGGCAGCTGGATGGACAGACACGCAGCAGCCCGGTTGTCTCTCTCTGAGTCTTTGCCCAACTTCTGTTGATATAATTATCTATTTGTTTCCTTGTTCTTGTGGTGTCTCCCCCACTAGAGTGTCAGCCCTAGGAGGGCAGGGACTGTGTCTGCCCTGTTCACACACAGCAATGCCCCAGGCCTGGCCCAGTTCCTGACACATAGTAGGTGCTCAATAAATATATGTGGAATAGGGGCGCCTGGGTGGCTTAGTCGGTTAAACGTCTGACTTTCGCTTAGGTCATGATCTCGCGGTTCGTGGGTTCGAGCCCCGCGTCGGGCTCTGTGCTGATGGCCAGCTCAGAGCCTGGAGCCTGTTTCAGTCTGTGACCCCCTCTCTCTCTGACCCTCCCCTGCTCATGCTGTCTCTCTCTCTCTTCTAGATATAAATAAAACATTAAAAAAATATATATGTGGAATAAATGAATGAATGAAATGGATGCCTGAGAGCAGGGAATGACAGATAGGCAGATAGGCAGATGGATGGATGGATGGATGGATGGATGGATGGATGGATGGGGATGGATGGATGGATGGATGGATGGATGGATGGATGGATGGATGGTTGGACAGATGGATGGATGGATGGATGGATGGATGGATGGATGGATAGATGGATGGTTGGACACATGGATGGATGGATGGATGGATGGATGGATGGATGGATGGATGGATGGATGGTTGGATGGACAGATGGATGGACAGATGGATGGATGGTTGGATGGGTGGATGATGGATGGACAGATGGACGGGTGGATGGATGGATGGATGGATGGACAGATGGACGGGTGGATGGGTGGATGGATGGATGGATAGACAGAGAGATAGAAAGGTGAGTGGACAGGTGAATGGACAAGAGCTTGGCTTGGTGTCCAGGCAGGCTCCTGCCCGGTCCCCTGCTCTATCCCTCCACCCAAGAGCCCCTCCAAACCTTCACGCAGCCCCTACTTTGCCAGCCTGGCCCAAGGCCCTCAGCAGCTTGGCTTCTCCCTGCATCCACTCCAGACAAAGGAAATCTACTCAGAGAGAGAAGGCGCCTCCTGGGTCATGGCAGAGAGTTCCATAGGCCAGCTCACAGCTGTCCTGAATAGATCTTGAAGCATCAGACCCAAAGGTGAAGGGTGTGCTGAGAGCAGGGCTCTGATTCTGCAGCTGAGGCCCCAGGAGACTACCTTCCTGCCTTCCAGCCTCAAGATGGAGCAGGGGCCTGGTGGTGGGGAGGCGTTATACTTTGTAAGAAACACAGATAATAAAATAACCACCCCACATATTCCTACTACCCTGCATTAACCTTGATTAACATTTTGGCATCCTAGCCTTTTTCTAAATAGACATATGCTTAAACATTTTTTTTAATGTTTAATTTTTTGAAAGAGAGAGAGAGAAAGAAACAAAGTACAAGCCGGGGAGGGTCAGAGAGAGAGAGAGGGAGACACAGAATCAGAAGCAGGCTCCAGGCTCAGCACAGAGCCCGACGTGGGGCTCGAACTCACAGACTGCATGATCATGACCTGAGCTGAAGACGGACGCCTGACTGAGCCACCCAGGCGTCCCTAGACATATGCTTTTTTAGAAAAGAAATTTTAATTTTTAGGGCGGTTTTAGGTTCACAGCAAAATTGAATGGGAAGTACACAGAGTTCCTATATCCTCTGCACTCTCTCCCAGCCTCCCCCACAGTCAGCATTCTTCCCAGAGTGGGACATTTTTTATTATCGATGAACCTGTGTGGATATATCGTTATCACCCAGAGTCCATAGTTTACGTTCAAGTTCACTCTTGGTGGTGTCCAAAACCACTTTGGGGGTTTGGACAAATGTATAGTGACATGTATCCACCATCACCGTATCAGATAGAATACTTTCCCTGTTCTAGAATTCCCCTGTGCTCGGTGTGCCTGGGTGGCTTAGTCGGTTAAGTGTCTGACTTTCACTTAGGTCATGATCTTGCGGTTCATGGGTTCGAGCCCTGCGTCGGGCTCTGTGCTGATTGCCAGCTCGGAGCCTGGAGCCTGTTTCAGTCTGTGACTCCCTCTCTCTCTGACCCTCCTCTGCTCACGCTGTCTCTCTCTCTTCTAGAAATAAATAAAACATTAAAAAAAATTTAGAATTCCCCTGTGCTCTTCCTATACATCCCTTTCTCCCTACTACCTCCTGGCAATCACTGAGTTTTTACCTTCCCTCTATAGTGTTGCCTTTTCCAGAATGCTCTATAGTTGGAGTCATACAGAATGTAGCCTTTTCAAGTTGGCCTGTTTCACTTAGCAATAGGCATTTAAGGTTCCTCTACATCTCTCATGGCTTCCTAGCTCATTTCTCTTTCACGTTAAATAACATTCCATTGTGTGGATGGGCCGCAATTAATCCACTCACCTACTGAAGGGTATTTTGGTTGCTTCCAAATCTTAGTAATTGTAGGTAAGACTGCCATAAACATCTGTCTGCAGGTGGACAAAAGATTTCAACTCCTTTGAGTAAATCCCAAGGACTGCGATTGGCTGGGCTGTATGGTAGGAGTATGTTTAGGCATACATTTTTAAAAACAACATTGTTAATATATGAATACATTGTCCCTCTAAAAATGTGGCTACCATTATTGAGCACCTATGATAGGCCAGAAGGTGTTTCTATGCATTTTAAACAAAGTATCTCATGTCATCCGCACAAACCCTCTTTGACATAGACATTATTAGCTCCCTGTGGCAGATAAGGAAAGCAAGGCCAGAAGAGATTAAGTAACTAACCCAGGGTCACACGCCCATGGGGCCAAGATTTGAACCCAGGAAGTCTGACTCTGGAGTCCATGCTCTTAGCCAACTATGCTGGGAAAAAATTAGAAAATTATAGGTAAAGCCAAAGTCCCCTTTGACCCCTAGCCTAGACCCTAGTCTTCCCAAGCAATGAGGTCCCAAGGACGGGGATGGGGGGGCCGAGTGGCACACCCTGAAAGCAGGCAACAATGAGCTGTCTGTAGAAAAGGTTACAGTACTAATAAACCTGACTGAAGTCAGCCTGCTTTTTATTATCACTGAGGAGTATCTCTTCTAATCAAAGTCAATGATCACATAAATGCTCCCTGAGAAAGTATTTTGTCTAAGTTGTAAGTCACTGCTGCTTTACTGTTTAGTTTTGAGAACAAGCTTTGAATTAGCCCATTTTTATGACTTTTCATGAACATCGTATTGCACTTGGAAGCTAATTCAGAGAATCCCCTGGGTATACACTGGCTCCTGACACAGGCAGTCAGCTACACGTAATCATTGCAAAAGTTCCTAAGAGTTTGGAATTGTTCAAAGTCACCTTTGGGCCCGGTTTGTGTCTCCAACCTCTGGGATAATATATATTCCTACATTTAAACAGCAGATTTGAAATCAACAGTGATTATAGACATGGAGAAACAACAATGAAAACAAATGACTTTAGTCACCTTTGTCACTACCTGGAGCAGCATTTAAAACTTATTTGTGTCTAAAATTTAAGAGTGAAATGGAGAACAAATTGCTAGGTATAATATTATTTTGTTTTGTTTTGTTTGTAAAGCACACATGTTTAGTTCATTCACGATCTATTTTTGGCGAATTTGAATATATCTTTAACGTTGAAATTTATTCTTTTAAAGTTATTGCTTTAAGACCAAGCACCAAACCATGAGAAGAATAATTATTATTATAGAATTATTATTGCAAGTAGTCTTGTCTATAACAAAGGGCTAAACACATTGATCTGTTCTAGGTATCAAATACCCTCTACGATTAACTGCTTCCCAGAGGCACTCTGTGCTGTGAGTTTCTTATGTATGTTTCCAACCTTGCTTTTTACAGATACATACAAATGGTGTATCAGTAAACCATAGACTGTTACATCGTATATGTACAGATGTTGAAACAGACATGAAATTATCTTCTTTTTACACTCTGTCCTATAACTTTCGTTTCTTCCTCTACAGGATGTGTTTGAGATCTTGTTACGTGAATGCTCACAGATCTACTTTCTTTTTAAATCGCTGTGTCTGTTAAAGAGACCACATTTTACTTATTCACTCCCCTCCTGATGGGCATTAGGCTGTTTCCAGTATTTTAGTATTATAAACAGCGCACCCCTTGGCCGCAGCTGCTCTAGGCATGGCAAGGTCAGAGGCAGGCTGAATTCTCAGGTTAATAGGTCCTGTCAGGTGTCACCCCGAAGGCTGTTGCAGCCCGAAGCTTCTGACAGCCCAGGGTTATTTTCACCGTTGCCCTTTCTCCGGACAGCCCGGGGCCAGGCAAGGCTCGGGATGCCTTTCTCGTCTCAGGTGGCACCTCCTCCGTGGATCCCGTGATCCAGTGGCTGTCACAAATCCTGCATCCTGAGCCTCGTGATCTGGGCTATTTAGGCAACCTCACCCACCCCAACACACACACACACACACACACACACACACACACACACGCACGCACCATCCCTTGGTCACTCCATGCCAATGAGAGATTTCCAGACCTGATCATATTACCCTGGTCTGTGTTCCCAGGCTGGCAGCAGGCGCTGGGGATCCCAGGGACTGTTCTCATTGCCTGTCTACACTCTTAGCTTCTCCCTCTTCCCTCGAACATTCCCCTGGCCCTCCATGGCCCGAACCTGCGAGGTACAGTAGGCACGATTAACCCTTCTCTTCCCTGTATATAGCTGACTGCCTCCCCAGCTGGCCTGTGATATCCCTGAGAGTAGGGGCAGTGTCTTGTTCCCTGGGTCCCCAGAACGTGGCACAGAATAGGTGCTGGTCCATTGGAGAATTAATAATGGATAAATGGAATAATTACAGCGACTCTGTTGGGGTCCTTACTCTTGGGCATCATTCTTTCTGTGCATATGCTCATTTAATCTTCACACAGCCATGGAGTAGATGCTGTTATGTTTCCTGTATTTTATGGTTGAGAAAACCAAGGCTCAGAGAGCTTGGGCACGTTGCCTGAGGCCACACAGCAAGTCCCTCTGTGACCAGGATCTGAACCGGGATGTGCCTGACCTCCACTGGGGATACTCTGTAGCTTCTGCCATCGGACTAGATCAAATTTGGGAGCTGAGAGGTGAGACAGGTACCATTTTTATCCTCAATTCCTTAGCCATATTAGAAAGTCTTAGGCTCCTACCATGTCTCACCAGGATTGCCGTGAACACCTGCTAACTGGTCTCTTGCCTACTCTTCATGCCCATCCAGCCGGTGCGGGGTGTGTGGGTCTCTCTTAAGTATCAATCTGAACTCTTCTTCCTTCTTCCCTTGACTCCCCACTGCCCCAATCCCTTAGGATGTCTGGCAGCCCTTCCTTGACCCAGACCTGCCTTTCACCCTCTTTATCACTCATCACCCTGGCTCCACGTTCCAGCCACATCTGGCTGCCTTCAGTTCTGCGGTCGGCTGCCCCTCCCTCTTCCTCACCCCAGGGACTTTGCACACGCTGCTTCCTCCACCCAGAGCACTTTCCCTTTTCTCTCCCTCCCTCTGCTGACTCAACTTTCGGATCCGTCCCATGAAAGCTGCTGGGATTCTCATTGGAAGGAAGGTCTGGCCCTTGTTATCAAGCTGCAGCCCTGATCTGGGGTTTGATATCACCTGACTCCCCGCCCCAGAGAATTGTCTCAGCCACGGGGACGTATAGCACCGGCGGCAGAGGAGGGGGTTCGAGAAAGCCATGATTGGCAGCCACGGCTGCCCTGGCTGTGAGGCTGGAGCCCATCGCGCGGACAGTGATTTCTTCTGTGCACGTGTGGAAGGACGCCCCTTGGAAACTGCCTTGGGACAGCCTTGGAAAAGAGAAAAAGCCAGTGGTTTTTGTTTGTTTGTTTGTGTTTTTGTTTTTTTTGCCAGATGCTGGGAGAAAGATGTCTACAAGAAGCATACGGAGAGGGCCAGGCAGGGGGAAGCGTGACCAGTCCAGGACTTGTTCCATTTGATCTTCAGTCTTCAGAACAGCTCTGTGAGTTAAGCAATCTTGGTCCCATTTTACAGATGAAGCACCAGAGGCTTCGGAAATAGAAAAAGATTGTTGAGAGGCACAAAGCCCATTTAAGGACAAGTAGGAGTGGGGCACCCTCATGGCCAGCAGCCCCTCGCCAGTTCTCCTCTCAGACCACAGACACTTTGTCACTCAGACACAAGGGCCCGGGCCCCAGCTCTGCCTCCAGAGCCGCCAGCATTCATGGGCTGGTCGGTGGCACCTGGTGTCCGGGTGCTGAAATCCAGCTGGGGATTGACGGGGTCTGGGCCCAGGGTGAGGGGGGCCTGGCCGGCAGCACCTGGGGACAGGGAGCCCCTGGAGCCAGACACTCTGTTGGCAGGGGAGGGGCTCCTTGCCAGTGGCTCCAGCGCCAGGATCCCAGCGGGCATTGGAGGTTCCAGAATCAGTGGTTGCGTGAGGAGACCGGGGCTGGACAGGCGGCCCCTGAGAGCGAGCCCTCACGCGGGTGGTGGGGGTTTGCTTCTCAGGCCCCCTGGAGAAGGGCCTGTTCTTTGCAGGTGGGGGGCCTGGGGGCCACTCTGTGCTGTGCGCCTGGAGCCGGAGGTGTGGCCTCACCTTACACCTGGGCCGGGTCTGCCCTGCCCTTCCCGCCCCTGCAGCTGCAGGCATTGGAGAAGCATGTCTTGCTGTGGGAAGATCAGGGCACCCCCACTCTCCACGTGGGTGACACGCCCTGTGTGACAGGCAGCGGCACCGCCTGTCACCGCCCAACACACGGGCTGGGCCTCGCACCCAGATGCGCCGTCTCCAGCCTCCTGCAGCAGCATGAGGAATCTGGTGGTGAACCCGACCCCTATCTACTTGCCTTGCTCTTGGGCACCCCGTGGGCAGTGGGGACCAGCGGCTGCCCAGCCACCGAGCACAGCGGGCCCTCCGGGACTGTCTCCAGGCTCCTGGGGGTCCTAAAGGGACCTGCCCCTGGCCAGCCCCACCTCTCAGAGCCTCTGGCCCCCACACGCAACCCATTTCACATAGTTTATGTATATTTATCTGGACTCTAGGTTCTAGGGGTGATGAATCTCTATTTCCACAAATGGTATAAGTTGTATCTAACTTTTTTTTAAAAAGTATTTTTTAAAACATACTGTAAATTGGGATTTTTAATACTGTTTGTCTCTCAACTGTTATGAGATTTGCCTTCCACCAATTAAAAAAAAATTTTTTTAATGTTTCTTATTTATTTCTGAGCAAGAGAGACTGCATGAGCGAGGGAGGGGCAGAGAGAGAGGGAGACACAGAATCTGAAACAGGCTCCAGGCTCTGAGCTGTCAGCACAGAGACCGACGCGGGGCTTGAACCCACAAACCGTGAGATCATGACCTGAGCTGAAGTCAGATGCCCAACCGACCGAGCCACCCAGGTGCCCCCGATTTTTAATACCATAAGGAATCTGCCTTGCTTCTTAAAAGTTAAAGTAACTTCTTTTAAAAAAGAAAGAAAGAACCAAAACAACACAAATTGGAGTGGGACAAAGGTGCCCTAGCTTGAAGCTTCTAGAATTCTGATGCACACATGGGTCACCTGTGGTTCTTGATAAAATGTCGATTCTGATTCCGCAAGTCTAGGGCCTGAGAGTCTGCCTTTCTTTCATTCATTCATTACTCTGAAGCTGTAATTGACATGCAACGCTGCTTGAGTTTAATCGCCATACGATTAGTCAACACCTCTCTCATGTTACATAATTATCATTTCTTCTTGGTGGTGGGAACAGTCAAGATCTTGTCTCTTAGCAACTTTGAAGTTGATAATACAGTCCTGTTGACTCTAATCACGAGATGCTGCGCTTCTAACCAGCTCTCGCGTGGACCACATTTTAGGCAACCATGCATTCCACCATAAGGTGCTTTTCAAATATAACGACAACCCCTCTTTATCAAATGCAGTCTTGTGCCCTACATCCCTGAGGAATGCTTGAGGTATGCCAACCTTCAGATCCATGGTAGAAAGTTTAAAAGTTTATGCAAGTTATGTTTAAAAGTCTGTGTAAGGAGGGACGCCTGCGTGGCTCTGTCGGTTAAGCGTCTGACTAGGGCTCAGGTCATGATCTTACGGTTTGTGGGTTTGAGCCCTGTGTCAGGCTCTGTGCTGACAGCTCAGAGCCTTGAGCCTGTTTTAGATTCTGTGTCTCCCTCTCTCTCTGCCCCTCCCCTGCTTGAGTGCCCTCTCTCTCTCTCTCTTTCAAAAGTAAATAGTAAAACATTTTTTAAAAAAAGGCTGTGGAAGGAAAAGCAACTTCTTAAAACCAACACATATTTATTGAGCACTTACTATGTGTGCCTGTGTCTGTTATACCTGTACTAGTTTCCCGTGGCTGCTGTAACAAGGCTTAAAAATGACAGCCACTTACTGTCCCACAGTTCTGGGGGCTGGGAATCCTTAGTCAAGGATGAGCAGGGCCACAGGTCCTCTAAAGGTTCTAGGGGAAGAATTCATTCCCTGCCTCTCAGCTTCTGCTTCTTTCTTGCAGATCATGCTTATTTTCTTATTTTTTCTTTTAACCAAGTTTCTATTTTGAAACAATTACAGAGTCCCAGGAAGTTGCCACAATTGTATGGGGGGGGTGTCCTAAGTACTCTCACCCTCTTGGTGTTTAATGGTGATGCTTGGTGTTCCCTGGCTTCTTTCCTCCGATAAGGACTCCCGTCATTAGACTCAGGGCCCAGCGTATAGCCAGGATGATCTCATCAAGCAGTCCTTAACTTGATCATATTGGCAAAGACCTTAAATAAGGTCCCGTTCACAGGTATGGGGGAGCTATGACTTGTGGGGGGGAACTCTGTTTAACGCTCAGCAAGAGGTAAAGATAGGAATGAGAATAAAAAGCATCCAACTGGATACTGAACCCCATTCATTGACTGCTTTAGGGGGTTGTGGCTGGAGGTGCCCAAATCGACCCCCACCTTCTGCAGGAACCCACCCCCCACAGTGAGGGGTCCAGTTCATGACTACCTTCCCTGTCTCCTCCTGAACCCTCGGTACTGATTACACCATCTCATTCTACAGAATGTAGTATTTTCCTACAGAATCTAAAATCACCGACTGGTCTGGAGGATCCGGGATGTGGAGGCTGGGGTCTTGGGGTCTTGGGGTGATTTTTCACCTGGAACTTCTCTGGGTCCAGGACCAGGTCAGGGAGAAGGTCCCATGGGTCCAGCCATGTGGGGAGAAGGTAGTGCTGAGATCGGGGCGTGGGCTTGGGGGCACGCAACATGCCCTCCCCCTGGGGAGTGTCAAAGGTGTGTACATACACCTTTAGGGTCAATAGTTGGGATGTGGAGAACCTGCCCAGTTGACCATTGCTCAAAAGCCCTCACAGACCTGAGAAGAGCCCCTCATCTTTTGGTACGAGGTGAGGACATGCTGGCTACTTTCAGCACTGGAAGCTAAAGATCACATGGGCGTCTGTCTTTAGTTTTTCTTTATTCTTTCTTATTGCATGTGAACTGATTACCCACCCCCTCAACATGCCGAGCACTGGGGTAGATTTCATCCCAATCCCAGGCTCAGAGAGAGGAGGCAAGAGGCAATGCCAGACTCTATCTTGGGCACTGCTTCTCTTGAAATCCCAGGGAGCATTCTCTTCGGAGCTTTCTGGTGTGGGTCCCTGAAACACAGTGCTGGGGAGGCCACCTGCCCCCTGGAATGGTGCTCGCCCTGACTTTGTGGGGGATTCCGGATATTGCCTTCTATCTAGCCCAGGAAAGTCACACTGCACGGTCAAGCCCAGACCCCCCGACACCCCTTTGGGGTGAGCCTCGGCCAAAGCCACCCACACACTGTGTCAGGGCTTATGAGTTGTGCGGGGCTGAGAGCCGAGGACCCAAACATTTGTCCTTTGGACTCTGCCAAAGTCCTCTCCAGAGGTAGGACAGGCAGGGAGTCAACCCCTAGGGGTTACCTCCTCTCCAACTGCCGCCAGGGGGTGTGGAAGGGGGGGACCTTCTTCCACAAGGCAGCCCTTCAGGACTCTGAAAATTGCTCTGACATCTTTCCTGCTGGGTGGTATTTCCAGAACCATCTTTAAGAGATTAGTGAGGAGTGGGACAGTCAGGCAGCTACAGCCCAAACCTGCATGTCTGGAAATCTCCCACAGCCATGTGTCTCTGCGGAGGGTTTGCAGCCCCTGTCAGCACAATCACACACGGACCTGGTAAAATGCAGATTCCAGGGCCCCACCCCAGACCTTCTGAGTCAGAATCGTGACCAAGCAAGCTGGACAGCTACACAGCACCTCACACTCAGAAGGAGCCTGTGTGTCTGCTGAGCTTTGCTGTCGCCATCTTGAAATGCTCATCCATTTTTGAGCCCCACAAATCATAGAGCCAATCCTGGTTAGAATCTCTGGAAGCAGGGCCTGGGAATCTCCTTTTTCTTTTTTAAGCCTTGTCCTTGGATGGATCGGATGCATGCTGAAGTTTATGAGCTGACTCTTTAGGGATCCTAAAGTATAAGAGCACAAAGATGGGGGAAACTTTCTGAATCCTCTCATTTAAAAAGGCAAAATGCATTGAAAACACTGTTTCTTTTCCAAACCCCCAAAAGCTTGCCCTTGGCTACTCAATTCCCTTGCGTGTATGGGTGTCTTATTTCCTCTAAAGGAATCATCCTCAAAATGCCCAAGGGCCTTACCTTTCACTTATCTGGACAAGGAAAAGGAGGAGGAGGAGGGAGGGGAGGAGGGGCAGAGGGGAAGGGAGGAGAAGGCCCACAACCCAGTTCCAGTGACAGGAGTGTGTCCCTGATACTTGGGTTTGGAACATTCATTTATAACCGCGTTCCCTTTCCCATCTCTTCCTGCCATGTTTTTCCTCCTCCTCTGCTTCTCTGCGTATGGACCACTCACAAAAACAATGACCACTTCCGAACCTTCTTCCTAAGTTGCTATAAGTCCTGTCTCGTGGGCTGCATTGTGCTCCCCCAGCCTCTAATTCGTATACCAAAGTCCTCACCCCCGTAACTCAGAACATGACTTTATTCGGAATAAAATCATTGCAGATGTAACTAGTTAAGAGGTCCTACCACAGTACGAATGGTGTCCTTAGCAAAAGAGCACGTATGAAGAGCCAGAGAGGAAGCTGATACACAGGAAAGTTAGGGACTTCATCACCTCTAAGTCAAGGGACACCCAAGGCCACCAGGGCCGGGAAAGAGGTGGGTGGCAGATTCTTTCCCACAGCCCTTGGAAGGACTCCCACTGCCAGCACCTTGATCTTGGACTTCCAGCCTCTGGAACTGTGAGATGGTAGATTTCTATCGTTCATGACCCCCAGCTGCTATGGCAACCCTAGCAAACTAATATATCTCTTATTCAAGATGGTTAATAGCCCACAGCCCAACCACAAAATAGATACTGCCCCTCACATTTCAGAAGTGGGGCCACAGCGCCCAGAGATGTCAATAATATGCCTGGTACCCCTCAGCACTTCCGGTCCCGAGCAAGGGTTAGGCTGAGAACGTTTCCAGGCTGCCTCTTTCTTCCCTTCTGCCCTGATGCATCTCCCACATTCCGTGGGTGGAGGTGACAGAGGGAGACAAAGCGTCCACCGGCCACAGCTCTAATTGGCATGATCTGGTCATTCAGTCGCACCCACTGTGGATGGTGGCCAAGCCCGTGCAGGGGCTGAAGCCGCCCACTTCAGTGGGTCTTTCAGCCTTGCGTGTGGGAGGCCATCGCCATCAGGCTGTCAGCCTGCTGCTTCTCTGCCTATCAAAGTTACGGTGGAGGAAAACCCACTCCCACATCCCTCCCAGGAGACAAAGCCACTGGGCAACTGATTTCCGATGACTGCATGGCTCAGTGCTTTCTCCTATTCTCAGCCAGTCTCAGAATTTCAGGAATGAGACTGCCCCTCTGATCCAAGGGTGTCCTTGCTCTGTTATTAAAATATCCGCTGTTCTCAGCCTGGGAACCTCACAGAGCTTTGGGAGCAATGGGCGTAGGGACCTTCAGGTCAGCGTGCAGTCTGCAGTGTGTCCCAAGGCAGGGAGCACGGCACACTTCAGTGAAGGTCATTCTGGCCACCTCTGAGGTCTTCCTAGAGGAGTGGGTGTTCGCACTGCATCCACTCTGCTTCTGATCCAGCCCCACGAGCTCTGGTCCTGTGAGGACCATCCTCTACTACACTGATCTTTGGAGTATGAGCGACAACTGGCCCTCCATCACATCAGTCCTCTCTTGTTAGAAACACAACTATTAGACATAAATGGACCCAGGTTCAAATCCTAGCTCTGCCACTTCCTAAATGATCCCGGGTGTCTTCGTCTGTAAAATGGGGATCACAGCTGAGATGGCTGTTTGTTTAGAAAATGCTAATGCAGGGGCGTCTGGGTGGCTGGGTCAGTTAAGTGTTTGACTCTTGATTTCGGCTCAGGTCATGATCTCACAGCTGTACCATCAAGCCCCACATTGGGCTCCGAGCTCTGTGTTTCTGGAGCCTGCTTGGGATTCTCTCTCTTTCTCTGCCCCTCGCCTGCTCTCTCTCTCCCTCGAAATAAAGAAATAAACTTAAAAAAAAAGAAAAAAGAAATGCTAGCACATATAAGAGGCTTTGTGCAAGGCGGTTGTTTTTATCAATTCACAGATGCTTTAGAGCATTCTCTTGTTTATCCATAGAGAGGCTTTCAAACTGGATCATCTAGGGTCCTTTGAGTTTCCAAAATCCAAAATCACCAAAATGCTAATGTGAGCAACTATATGACTTACACCTCGGCCCTAAGACCAGAAGGTCTGACCCTGCACCTGTAGTGGTATGTAAACCTCCTAAAATGGCATATACCGAATTCAAGGTGTGTAGATAGAGATAGAGATAGAGATACCGATAGAGATTTTTAGAGAAAGTTTCTGGCTGTTATCAGACTCTCAAAGGGGTTCTGTCTATGAAGGGATCATCTGTGAGGATGGTCTGAGCAGGCTGCTTGTGCCCAGGAACAGGGGAAGGGACCCACCATTTACTGAGCCCTACTGTGTGCCAGACTGACATACAGCATGCCTGAACTAACAATCGGGTAAGGTAGACACTATCACTCTCACTTTTGAGTTGAGCAGAGGTTCCATGTGTTCAAACTGGGAGACAGACACTGGCCTTGGTCTCTCGCCTGTCCCACGGCTGGCACAGGCCTGTCTGATGCCAGGCTGGGCTCCATCATCGGCACTGTGCTGCCTCTGGGAAATGGAGCAGGGTGCCCTAGCCGGGAAGCGCATCCCTGCCCTCGGTCAGAGTCTCAGCTCGGCTTCACACCACAGAATTCATCGCTGAGGGACCACAGGGCAACCCCTCTCCAATTCTGTGAATGACCTCCCTTCAAGTCCACGGCTGTGGAGCCATCTCCTCCGGGAAGTACCTGGCATCTGGCTTAGACCACTCTGGGTCCCTCTCTCATGCTGTGCTGCATGCTGTGCCAGGGGGCATGCAGTTGTTAAAAGCCTGGGTCCTGGAAGCGGGAAGACTTCTGACTCTGCCACTTACCAGCTACGTGACCTTGAATTATTCAGCGAGCTCCTCTGTGCCTCACTTTCTACAATTCTACAGTGAAGCTAATAGCACCTACCTCACATGAGAAAGCATTATCTTTTTCTTGTGTCTTCTCCTATCAGGGATGCTTTCGCTTCTTCCTCCACCCGTGTCCTATTCTACTAAAGAATCCCAAGCAGGCTCCACGCTCAGTGGGCAGCCCCACACGGGGCCTGATCCCACAACTGTGAGATCACCACCTGAGCCAATATCAGGAGTCGGACACTTAATTGACTGAGCCACCCAGGCATCCCAGGGTGAGAGACATTTTTGAATGAAATATCCCTCGTGAGTTACTGGCAGAGCTGGGGAAAGTTGAAACATGAACTAAAACTCAGAGCTACATGAAATAGGGTCAATCAATAGGGCACATGCTTTGATGTCTCCATCAATGACAGAGTTTAGGATGACAGAAATATGAAGTTTGTTCCCTGTGGCATTTCTTTTTATATACACCTTTATCAGGGACTGAAAGGTCATCTAGTGTCTATCATTCCAACCACTAACGTTTTTACTCACCTGCATATCCATCCATCCATCCATCCATCCACCATTCATCCATCCATCCATCCATGCATCCATCCATCCATCCATCCAGATATCCATCCAAACATTCATCTCTCTGTTCATCTCTTCCTCCATCCATCTGTCTATCCATCTACCCATTCACACATCTACTAGAACATCTATCCACCCATCCCTATCACAAGCATATGCATTGAACACTTCGTTGTGACCTGACAGTGAATGACATATGGATTCTACCCTCAAGGGATTTATATTCTAGACAGGGAGGCAAACAAGCAAATAGGCAATCTTGATTCGATAGGTTATGAAAGGGATGCATCCAGGGGCTGTGGGAGGGCATGAGACCAGGGAGGATCAGACAAGACTTGCTGGCAGAGGTGACGTCTCAGCCGAGGCAGGAAGGCCCAGGAGGGGTCACCGTGTAGGGACAAGGGCCTTCCAGGCAGAAGGAACAGCCTGTGCGCAGGCAAAGGCAAAAGAAAGTGCTGGCCTGGGGAAGGGAGAGGGGCTCTGTCTGGCCAGCTCATAGGTAGCAAAGCTGGGAAGGGATGGGAGGGCTGGCTGGAGTTTGAGTTTGGACTTTGTCCCAAGAGACTGGGCATTAGAGAGGCCTGAGTGAAGAGAGCAGGCTCTAGAAAGGTCTCTCTCACAGGAAATAGAGTCCCTTTTGGAACAGGAATGCCGTGTGGGAGGCAAGTCGTCACACTTGGAAATGATCCTGAAAAGACTTCTTCCTTCTGAAATTTGGTCTTGCTGTCTTCTCTCCCAGAGCCATTTTCTGCCTGGCTGAAAAGCTAGTGATGCCGGCAGGAGGGAAGCTAATGATTCGGGCAGTCATTAATATTCTCCCTGAAGAAGCTTCCTGGAAGCTCTAGTGGGAAATTCAGACCCAAGACCAGGAGAGGATTCCTGCAGTGTATGATTATGGGCAATGATGTCCTTTGGCCAATCAGGAGGGAGAAGCTTGCCCTGATTAGCCCTGCTCTGTCCCCTGCTCATGGTGGTGGCCGGGGGCTCACCGAGGTTAGGGGGTGCGTAAGACAGCCAAGAGGCAGTGCACAGGATGCACACTTACGGCCCTCCCCGCCCCCCCCCTCCCCGCACTATGTCCCATGTACCGTGCTGGGATACAGGAGAAATCAAACCAGATCCCTGCAGGACCTAACATTAAAGACAGTGGGTCATCAGTGATGCCAGTGCAGGGAAAGGGGGAGAGGAGAGGAAGGTAGGACACGAACATCTCATCCGAAATAGTGTGGAGTCAAAATACACTGCCTGTGGTTGATGGACTAAGAAGTAAGAGAGTGAAGGCATTTCTTAAAGTTGCCAAGGTAACGAGTGTGGACCTAAAAATAGTGACACACCTGTATTAGGAAGACAGGGCGGGAAATGTCAATAGATAAGGTCTAAGGTCTGTAAACCAATAAATATCAAACATAGGGCATGTTTTTCAGAGATCTGTAGTCAACCACAGAGGGGACAGCTAGAAAACCTAAGAACAGTAACGCCGGGGAGCAGACTCAGTAGGAGGGGGAGGGGTGGGCATCTGCTGCCTACGGTAAGACTTTCTCTTTTACTTAATTATTTTTTTAACGTTTATTTATTTTGAGAGACAGAGACAGAGCACAAGCGGGGGAGAGGCACAGAGAGAGGGAGACATAGAATCTGAAGCAGGCTCCAGGCTCCGAGCTGTCAGCACAGAGCCCGGCGAGGGGCTCGAACCCACCAACCACGAGATCATGACCTGAGCCAAAGTGGGACACTTAACTGGCTGAGTGATCCGGGCGTCCCTAGTTAATTATTTTTTTTAACATTCATGGGTGCGTGGATAAAAGAATTTGGACATCTGAATAGAGATAAATCACAGCTTAACTGAATTGGCAGCCAAAAGCCAAGTGCACAGCACGGTCAGTTAACACCATTGGATTTAGAGCAAGGGGGTCTATGGATATAATTCAGGGAGGCTATGAATTTGGGTGGGAAAAAGAAACACATCTTAATTTTACTATCCCCTAACTGAAATTCAGCACATACTTTCATTACAAATATAGACAAAAAGCCACAGGGGTGGTACCAGACCTGTGACTTTATCACAGATGAAAAGCATAGATGTTTTTCTATCACCTGAGAGTTGCTGCAGACATCTCAAGATATTGATGCTCATCACTACTTCACAATGAGTGTCTTTATTGGGCGCACAGCGTCTCTTGTTCGCTAATGCATCAATGGAGAAGCGCGTATCACATTTGTTTCTTTAATGTCAATTTTTGACAACGATATTTCAACATACAATAAAACCTTTTGCGAACATAATTCATTCTGGGAATATGCTTGGGACCCAAAGCACTTGTATATCAAGGCAAATTTCAAGAACCATTGGCTCAGCTGTGATCATGTGACGTTCGGCGTCACAGATCACTCGTATTGCAAGACGTCGCTAGTTTATCAAGTTAAAATTTATTAGCGGGGCGCCTGGGGGGCTCAGTCGGTTAAGCATCCAATTCTTGGTTTCAGCTCAGCTCCTGGTTCATGGGTTCAAGACCTTGCGTCAGGTTCTATGCTGACAGTGTGGAGCCTGCTTGGGATTCTCTCTCTCTCTGCCCCTCCCCTGCTCACTCATTCTCTCGCTCTCTCAAATAAATAAATAAACTTAAAAAAAAATTTTTTTTAATTAACATTTATTAGAAATGTTTGTTCGTCTTGCAGAGCACTTGCAGAATAAATTACTCTCGATCTAAAGTTTTACTGTAATTGGTTCCTTGGTAACCCTGTGCATTTTTTGTTTTTTTGGGGGTTTGTTTTGTTTGTTTTTTGTTTTGCATTGAAAAACGTGTCTTCTGAGAAGGGGTCTGTAGGCGTCACCAGACTGCCAAGGAGTGTATGGCATGAAATAGATTGAGAACGGGCTTTAGCAAAAGAAGAACAGCTTGGGTGTGGTGGGGAGTGGGCAGGTAAGGCATTTGCTAAAGTTCTGGAGACAGAGAGCAGGATCCACATGTTGAGGAAAGCTAGGACCCAAGCCAATGTGGAGAGGAAAAGCAGGTGCATGAAGGCCTCCGGGTGCTAGCACAATGGCACACTCATGGCGAAGGCGTCGGCAGCTGTCATCTGCTGGGCTCACGGGTTCCAGACGCTACCCCAAGCCCTTCGCCAACGCTGAGATCACCCACGACCACAGCTGTAGGAAGGTACAGATGCAGTTTCCTGTTTACAGCCTGGGATACGCGTCCCCGGCCATGTTTCGAGACTAGCCCGAGGCCCCCTAGTTGGTGGGTCATACAGTAGACTTCAGACTGTGGTCCACAGGACTTCCCAGCTTGTGCCCCGAAGCGGTGGCCTGTGCTGCCGCGTGTAAAGGAAAGTCTTGTCCTCATGGAACCGATAAGGAAATCAAGGACCAGAGCAACGAAGTACAGCCAAGCCCAGGTTCCTAGCGTGCTTGGGAACAACAACCAGCCAAGTGCGCCCTTGCCCAGCTGCCTGCTGATTCCTTCCTCATCCCCCGCGGTGCCCATGCCAGTTCCCTGGGCATCACCATCAAGGCTCACTTCCTGCCCACCTTCCGTTAGCTCCCGGTTCAAATCTTCCTTCCTACTCAAGCCTTTGGAGTCCTCCTAGTATGGCACCTTAATGCCACCACAGCCTCCTAATTAGGCTCCCCAACTTTGATGCATGCCACCCTGTGACTGCTAGATGCATCTGCCCCTGAGTGCCTGGAATTGGGGTCCTCTGGGGTGGGGGTGGGGTCACACCCCACTAGGATTGTGTCATAAGAGTTAGAGCTGTGCTGCTATGTGTAGGGCATTGCCATCAGCCTTTCCTGGATTCCCTGATAACCGACTGATCGCTAAGGACTGCCACGTGTGACAGTGACTCTTCTGTGATGAAGGGAACTGGGCTGAGCTATGCCCTGCTTGAATCCCAGCACAACAATACAAAAAGGCTGTGGATGTAATAACAAAAATGAGTCTCTTCATGCCTGGGGAAGGCCAGAGGCCAGAACACCACGCTGGGCCGACGGAGGATCTGCAGCGGTGTGTGGACGGGAGAAATGGCAGCAAATACAGTCAGTGAAGGGCCTGCTCCAGGCCGGAGGGGGGTGGGGGTGGGGAGTGGGAGAGGGGTATCCACAAAGCCCTCTGGGTGGCTCACAGGGTGAGTGAAACATCACTCTGTCCACTGAATACAGGCTTTGAATTCAAATTGGATTTGTTTTGCAATTGTGATTACATTTAATTTGCGGATTTGTTTTGGTTTTATTGCGTTATTAGGGTGATGAAGCAGCATCTTTTAAGCAGCAACATAATAAAACTATTTTATGGTCATGTTGAGAGAGGAGCAGCTGAGGGAATACATGCCCTTTAACTTTTTTTTTGAAAGGGAAAGAGAGAGAGAGAGAGAGAGCAAGCATCAGAGGGGCAGAGAGAGGGAGAGACACAGAATCGAAGCAGGCTCCAGGCTCTGAGCTGTCAGCACAGCTGACTCGAACTCATGGATTGCAACATCATGACCTGGGCCAAAGTCGGGTGCTCAACCAGCTGAGCCACCCAGGCACCTTGAGGAATATGTGCTCTTTAAAAGTATTCTATGTTTGGGGCACCTGGGTGGCTCAGTTGGTTAAACGTCCAGCTTTGGCTCGGGTCATAATCTCACAGTTCGTGGGTTTGAGCCCCGCGTCGAGCTCTGTGCTGACAGCGCAGAGCCTGGAGCCTGCTTCAGATTCTGTGTCTCCCTCTCTCTCTGCCCATCCCTCCCCCCAAATAAATAAACATTAAAAATATATAAATAAATAAAAGTATTCTATGTTTGAAAGACACCAAGCCCACATGTCATTTTGCAGGCCATCCCCATTGCTCAAAAATGGTTGCCAACTTGGAATTAATATTCCGAGAGCTTAGCTTTGTCCCAGTACCCTGCTGGTCACGGTGGACAGACCCTCCACACCAGCTAATAGGTCAATTTAATATTCTTCAACTAGTTTGTGCCAGTTTCCAGCAATGGTATGCGAGGCTGGGCTGTGCTGGTGGCTCACACCAGTGCCTAAACACTGGTCAGTGCCTGATAAATGGTAACCACTGAGAATACCAGTGTTACTCTTACTTCATGGGGCTTAGGGAAGAGATATCTAATGGTATAAAAATACCCTTTCCTGGGGTGCCTGGTGGCTCAGTCAGTGAAGCACCTGACTCTGATTTTGATTCAGGCCATGATCTCATGGTTCACGGGTTTGAGTCCCGCATCGGGCTCTGTGCTGATAGAGTAGAGCCTGCTTGGAATTCTCTTTCTCCCTCTCTGTTTAGCCCTCCCCTGAATGCACTGTCAGTCTCTCTCTCTCTCAAAATATATAAACATTTAAAAAAATAAAAACCAGCAAAAATGAACTACTGGGACCTCATCAAGATCAAAAGCTTCTGCACGGCAAGGGAAACAATCCATGAATCTAACAGGCAACTGACGGAATGGGAAAAGATAGTTGCAAATGACATATCAGATAAAGGGCTAGTATCCAAAATCTATAAGGAACTCACTAAATTCCACATCTGAAAAACAAATAATCCAGTGAAGAAATGGGCAGAAGACATGAACAGACACTTCTCCAAAGAGGACATCCAGATGGCCAACAGACACACGAAACGATGCTCAGCATCCCTCCTCATCAGGGAAATGCAAATCAAAACCACACTGAGATACCACCTCACGCCAGTCAGAGTGGTGAAAATGAACAAATCAGAGGCCTCTAGATGCTGGCGAGGATGTGGAGAAACTGGCACCATCCTGCACTGTTGGTGGGAATGTAAACGGGTGCAGCCCCTCTGAAAAACAGTGTGGAGGTTCCTAAAAAAATTAACACTAGAACTCCCCTATGATGCAGCAATAGCGCTGCTAGGAATTTACCCAAGGGACACAGGAGTGCTGATGCATAGGGACACATGTACCCCAATGTTCATAGCAGCACTCTCAACAATAGCCAAAACATGGAAAGAGCCTAATTGTCTGTCAACGGACGAATGGATCAAGAAGATGTGGTTTATCTATACCATGGAATACTCCATGGCAATGAGAAACAATGAAATCTGGCCATGTGTAGCAACATGGATGGACCCTGAGGGTGTTATGCTGAGCGAAATAAGTCAGGCAGAGAAGGACAGATACCATATGTTTGCACATATAGGAGGATTAGGAGGAACATAATGGAGGACCGTGGGAGAGAAGAAGGGGGAAATAGTGGGGGAGAGGGAGGGAGGCAAACCATGAGAGACTCTTGAATGCCGAGAACAAATTGAGGGCTGAATGGGGTGGTGGGGAGGGGAAGGGGGGTGATGGGCATGGAGGAGGGCACTTGTAGGGATGAGCACTGGGTGTTATATGGAAACCAACTTGACAATAAACTATGAATGAAAAAACAACAACAACAACTAAATACTCCCTCCTGATGTTCCTGTCTCTGTACCTTATATCCCAGTCAAGAAAATAGCAGGAAAATTGAGATAAAAGTGTCAACCAGAGTGGAGCCTGGGAAGGAGACACGGGAGGTTCCATGATGCCATGGGGAGGAACATTCTGGACTGGAAAACACACAGTGGGGCTAAGGCCCAGCTCTCTGCAACCTGGGACACGTTACCCAAAGTCTCTGATCCTCGGCTCCCAATATGTTAATGGGGGAAGGAATCATTCCAGCCTTGCCCACTTCCTGGAGCAGGTGGGAAGAGCAATGAGGTCAGGGATATGGAGGGTGTGAGTGATGGCTCAGAAGCCAGTGAGGGATGGGAAGGCAGAGAGAGAGAGAGAGAGAGAGAGAGAGATTCCCCTGAATCTGTAGGAATTGCTGGTCAACAGTGCTGCCAGCTTGCTTAAGACTAAATTTCTTTTTTCTGCTTTGGGGCTTGACTCTGAAAATATTTGGTCTTATTTGAGATCGTTTGTTTTTCTTTGTAAGCATCAAATGTCTCTCCCTAATGCATTGTTCTCAGGGAGTCACGGGGAGCCATGCACACCATTTTTTTCCTAACCGTATTTTCTTGAATATTGAACCCTACTTTGATTTAAACATTTTTATGAGAAATTTCCTCTTAACGGAAAAGTGATTTTTAAAATGCGTTTGGCAAGGGGTTGGGGGAGGGAGGGGGTGGGGCAAGGGAAGTTAAAGTTACAGCCTCATTTATTCTTAGTGAAGTGGAAGGGAAGTGGAACCCAGGGGAGAAATCGGATAAAAAAAGAAAGTAATAGAATCAAAGGAGAAAAGAAATAATATAATGAATGCACAGGGGCTTTGAACAGGCATCACATTACGTGCATATGCTCTTGGGTTAGAAGGGATACGGCAGTGAGTAGTCAGAGCTGACATCTGGCCACAACCAGTTCCTGTGACTTAGGGCACTGCCATCTCACGCTGGGTCCCCCGGGCCTCAGTTTCCCCATCCGTGGAATGGGATGAAGCCATTGTCACAGGGCCCCAGGGAAGTATGAGTGGGAATGTGCAAGCTATCGGACACTGTGCATATGGAAGGCGGGGTGTTATTTGGGGTCGGGGGAAGGTTGTACTGAATAAGCTTCAAGACTCTTTCTGGCTCAAAAATCCAGATTTTGATGAAAATGCACTGATGCACATACGCATTCACAGGTACACACATGTGTTCACAGGTACAGACACTGACACACACTCACAGGTACACACACGTTTACAGGTGCAGATACGTATTGACACACAGATACACACACACTCTCTTGCACACTCATTTTCCACACACCCCACCTATACCCATGTATAAACCACACACATGTAAGCTAGTGCATACGCACCCTCACACACCCATAGATGTATCATTAAACAGACCCAGCCTCACAATATACAATCCACTCCTCACACACACGCACACACACACAGGCTCACACGCTCGCACACATTTTTGCACATAGCTCCCACAATCCGTCACACACACAGGTCCTCACAACTGTCTCATATGTAACACCCCTACCCCCTCACTCATGTCCCCCCAATACCTCCTTCCATGTACCCTTGCATCCACATATCCACCCCTCCCCTACCTCAATCCCCCATACGCAGCCCTGCACACACACCCTCACACACACACCACCTTCTTCAAATGGCAGTCTCTGCCGGAGCTCCACGCCCCCTCTGCCCCTCCCCAGCTGAACTTGGCTTGAAAGTAGAGCATATGCTCCCTCCCCTCCCCATGCTGAGCCCACGTCCTCATAGCCCTGCCACCAGGCTCTGCCCCATGGTGCCCAGAAACCGCTCAATGCTTTCATCTTCTTGGCAATGTCCCCTTTTTGTCTCCTGTCCTTGGAACTTGGTGACCCCCACTGTGAATTTTGAGCTTCATGAGTATAGGGATCCGTTCTTTTTGTTTGTTTTTAATTTTTTTTAAGTGTTCATATATTTTTGAGAGAGAGAGAGAGAGACAGAGAGACAGAGCGTGAGCAGGGGAGGGGCAGAGAAAGAGGGAGAGGGAGAATCCGAAGCAGGCTCCAGGCTCTGAGCTGTTAGCACAGAGCGCGATGCGGGGCTCAAACCCATGGACCGTGAGATCATGACCTGAGCTGAAGTCAGAGGCTTAACTGACTGAGCCACCCAGGTGCCCCTATAGGGCTCCTTTCTGTCTTATTCATGAAAGCATCATCAGGGCACGGCGCGTAGTGGGTGTTCAGGAAGTGCTAGTTGAATGAATGAATGAATGAATGAGACCTATGGAAGGCCGTGGTCTGCTCAGACCAGGGCTCCGGGCCCTGGAGTCGGCATGGGGAGAGCAAGGGGGCCTGGCCCTGGGTCAGTGCCCTGCCTTCTCCCGCGCTCCGTCACGCCCGGGGCCCCTCCCAGCCAACTCTGCTCCATCCACGCACATCCCACCTTTGCCTCCTCCTGAGGGACCCAAAGCGCTGGTGAGATTCAGGACCCGCCACTGGTAGCTGGTTCTGGCTCATCTCCCACGGCCCCCCAGGTGCCTCCGGAGTTTGCAGGAAAAGACGGGGCTCCCAGGGAACACAGGTGCTCTGCAATCCCACCCGACCGCCACACACCAGCTCTGCCGCGATTCTCACCTAAATCCCACCAAGTAGCATCTACATCCTGAAACCGAGCAAACGCAGGCTCCAGCAGTGAAGCGATCGGCCCAAGGTCGGAGGCCGGCAGGTAGGAGTCCTAGAATTTGAACCCAGGCCCCAAATTCTTCAATGCTGCGTTTGCCTGACTGCCCACACTGGGCCCTGGGCTCCCTTGGCTTCTGTCTCCCCCTCCGGGGCAACGTGCCTCCCCCATACGGTCCTCAGGTCCCATGCTGGACTGGAATGACTCAGGGACAGTGAGCCAGACCGTTCTGATGGTCCCCTTGGCCAGGCCAATGTGCCCATGCAGCAGCTGCTGACCTTTCTTCTGGAGCGTTGCCTTATGTAGGAAAACCCACTTGCTGAGGAGGCTATGGCCCCCCTCGCCCCAGATGACCACAGCTCGAGCCGGCGGCTGGCGGACAAGGGGAGGCGGGACCTACTCTGTGGCACAAGTCACGCTCTGGAGTTCCTCGCGGAGTCCAGCCGAGACCCCAGCCTTGCTAAGTCCCTTCTGCCCTCTCCTGCCTTCCTCCCTCGCTCTTTCTAGAAAGTTCTCCTCCCAGAACCCATGTGCACAGGATGTCATGTCTCAGGCTCTGCTTCTAGAGAACCTGACCTGAGACAGGCAGGGACAGCCCGACAGTCACTGAGACCCCAGGGTCAAGGCCAAGTGAATGGTAGGGACTTCGTGTGCATTTATTGAAGGAACAAGCCCTCAGTCCTGCCCTCTGTGCAGAGCCCCTGCTCCAGTCACACGGGCCTCCCCAGGCCGTGCCGAGAACAAGACTCATCACCACCAGGGCAGAGCCCCACGTGGGGCTCAAACTCACAAACTTGCGAGATCACGACTGGAGCTGAAGTCAGATGCTTAAATGAGCCACCCAGGCACCCCAACAAGTGAATATTTAAATGAATGACTGCCTGCTTTTCTTCATTCCAGTTCATATCTCTTCTGACCCTTCAAGGCCACCCCTGCTATACCTGCAAAGTATCCTCACCAGCTGTGTTCCCCCGGCTGGCTTTGACTTCATGCCAAAGCCCCTTGCCAGCTGCCTGCACCCCTCAGCGGTTCGCTGAGGGTCCTCAGGGGTCCCCCAAGGTCATGGGGTCAGAGCGAGCCTAGGGATCAGAGTTTCACGCAGAATGGCTCTGTTCGATCTATTTGCATGAGGTTTTGTTTGGCCAAAAATGCTCTGTGATTACAAAGACTGAGAAACCCCTCTGCCATCTTGCATTTTCTCTTTCTTTCTCTCTCTCTCTCTCTCTCTCTCTTTCTTTCTTTCTTTCTTTCTTTTTCTTTCTTTCTTTCTTTCTTTCTTTCTTTCTTTCTTTCTTTCTTTCTCCTTTCCTTTCCTTTCCTTTCCTTTCCTTTCCTTTCCTTTCCTTTCCTTTCCTTTCCTTTCCAGAGAGAGAGAGAGAGAGAGAGAGAGAGAGAGAGAATCTCAAGCAGGCTCCATGCTCAGGGCAGAGCCCGATGCAGGGGCTTCATCCCACCACCACCTGAGCTGAAATCAAGAGTTGGATGCCCAACTGACTGAGCCACCCAGGCACCCCATCTTGCGTTTTCTATCTATGCCGCGCACCCTCTTGATGTGAGGCACGTCCTTCATGCTGCCCTATCCAAAGTCTGTGTGTAGATTTCCTCTTACATCCCCATCCAATCAGGAACTCCTTGAGGATTCTAGCTTAGAGGTTACAAGCTTAGGCTTTGGAGTCAGAAAGGCCCTGAGCCAATTGATTTAGTCCCTCCTAGCCTCAGTTTCTGTAGCTGTAAAATGGGAAAGTCACAGAGCTACTGCCTGAGGGTTGGGCAGGAATTCAGTAAGGTGGGTCATGTGATGTGCTCATCAAGTGCCTGACTCCTGGTGAAATAATAAAAGGCACCTTCTAGTATTTTTTAATTACCCAAGCAGTGCTTTGGGCATACTCGGAAATTAACTGTCAAAACGATCACAGTCTCCTCCGGCAAAGGGGGCTGAACCATGGAGATGCGTGAAGCTCACCCTGTCCTGGTGCGGCTACTTCCTGGGGCCCCAACCCCGTGTACTGTGGCCGGGACCACTGGGGTCTAGTGAAAGCCACCAATCCCAGGAGGACACTGGGGACATTCCGAGAGGCAGCTGCACGGCTAAGTAGAGCCCTCGTCCCTTGCTGCAAAAGGCCTAGAGAAGGAACCGCGATGTTCCTCTGCTTCTTACACATTTGGCTTCCTCCCAGACCCAGGCTCGCTGTGGTTAGATATCAGGGAAAGTTGGAAGAGAATATGGTTTCTCATTTCCTAGATTCTCTGGCCTGTTGGCAGCAGCGCATGGCCCAGCGCATGCTCCACAAATATTGCGGAGTGCGCGCAGGCATAAAGGGACCAGGGAATCTGAGCTCTGCCATGTAGTTTCAGCATCTAGGACAGGCGTCTTTCAACAAATGTTTCTGAGTGAATGAATGAAGTCTAGGTTCACTGCCCTGTTCTCAGCTCTGAGCCCAAGTCCCAGCCCCGGAGAAGCAGGTGATGAATATTTATGGAGGAAATGAACCAGATCCAGGATTTCCCTGGGCTTCCGCTGTGGTGACCCCCTCCCTCCCCACTTGCCCCAGAGTCACAGACGTGGGCTCCGAGAACAGAGCTCTTGAGTGCAGTCACCAACACAGCTTGGCCTCAGCCAGTGGAACGAGGTCCAGAAAACAGACCTAGTTACCTCCCCATGGGGCACCCCTGGGAGACTGTCTAGTGGGGCTGCCAGTGAGCTCGTAGGTGATGCCCTTGGGAAACACTCACCCCTCCCTCCCCCCCATGGACTGTGCTGGAAGGAGCAGAGCACAGTGACCCAGGAATGCTGCCAAGGAGCCCTCACCTACACGGTGTTGGCATCAATATAACCACACACGCGCGCACATAGAAGGGGACACGTGGCTGCACCCCGCTGGGCAGAGCTGTCTGCAGTGACCTATCCTTGCTCCCCTGTCTACATGTTGGAGCCACTGTCCGGAACAGGCTCCAGGGACCCCACAAGTGATCCTGCATCTTCCCAATGCACCCCAGGGGGCACAAGCCTGTGGATGGGCACCCAGCCTCGCCCCACCTGCCCCCCATCCCCCTGCCATCCCATGCAAACACATCTCGCCTTTGCCCCAAGCAGATGGTGGCCACAGACCTTCCTGTGGCACCACCAAAAGATAAGAGCACCGTTCCCAAGGGACCCCTTCCAGGGATCAGAGACCCCCCATTAGCCAGGAGCTGTGGCTCAGAGCTCACAGTGCAGAACCAGAGACAAGTCACGTGTCACCTCACTGCTTGGAGTTACAGGAACTGTCCCTCCCTAACCCTGCATTCCGTGCCACAGGCAGGCAGCCGTTCCTTCCTTCGCCACTGCTGGGGTTGGCACCACCCCCCACCCGCCCCCTGGGACCAGGAGGTGGTGGCTCGGCCCCTTAGAGTTGCCTGGCTTGCATGTCCCCAGAAGTATCCGGATCCCGGGCCAGGGCCCTCCTTGGCCCCCAGCAGTGCAAGCCAGAGGCCTCCTCCGGAGCCTGTGCCTGCTGCCTGCAGGGGTCTCAGACCCGCCAAGCACATGGGGCCGCCCCACCGCGTGAGTTGGCCAGTTGGAGGGACGCGGCCTTCGATGCCCACACAGGCCAGGGCCGAGAACCAGCTCCACGTGGGGTGGTGAGGTGGCAGCTGGGACCCGAAGGCCTCGGTCTGTGCCGACTGATCCTTCCTTCCCCGGTCAGGTTCCCTGTAGCCATGGGCTGGGGCGGCCCCTGTAGCTGCATGGCCCGGGGAAGGTGCGGGGCTGGCATTGGGTGCCCCCTTGGGTACCCTCCAGGTAGGGTGGAGGTGAGGGAGGTCAGGGATGCTGGGAGACCCCACAATGCCCCAAGAGAGAAGCACAGGGGAGCCCCCTTTCCGAGATGCCCACGCTGGGTTCGCCACGCCCGCCCACTCCGGGGGGCAGGGCCCCCGCCTGGGACTCACCCGCTCCGGAGAGGCCTCACCCTGGCGTGGAGGCAGCCGGCCCCTCAGGCAGTGCTCCCCATCTGGACAGGCCGCGGCACTAATCAGCCGCCTGGCGTGGTGCGGCCGAGTGG
Source organism: Proteles cristata cristata (assembly GCA_017311185.1). NCBI lineage: Eukaryota > Metazoa > Chordata > Mammalia > Carnivora > Hyaenidae > Proteles > Proteles cristata. Next base: position 60,401 of record JAESUZ010005237.1, on the reverse strand, counting down.
CTGGGGTTTAATTGACACCAGGTGGCCCCTCCCCAGGGGCAGGCTGGGAGGCGGCTCTGCCCGGCAGGGAGGCCGAGCCCCGGGCAGGGGGGCCTTGCACCCAGGCCTGGCCGGTTCGGGCCTCCCCTGGAGAGGCCAGGGCAGTCAGGCAGCTGTGGGCCGCGCCCCCCCCCTCCCCTGCCGCCCGCCCCCATAGCACACTCCAGCCCTGCTTTCCTGGGCTCTGACCTTTCTTTCATTTCAGAGACAGCAGGGACAGTGACAGCATCTGCCCAGGAGGAGGGCGGTTCAGGTTTCCCCCGCCTGGCTGGGGGCAGCCGGGACTGACGCCCTGGGTCCAAAGCGGCCAGGCCCCGTTGGCCAGCTCCCCGGGAGGGCCACCCATTGCAGCCGCAGGGGATCCCCCAAAGCATCTTTTATTGAACACTTACTACTTGCCAGGCCCTGCACAGTGCCCACACTGAGCTGTGACAGTTTGTGACAGCAAAATTCCACTTTGTAGATGAAGACGCTGAGGCTCAGAGACACTACGTTTTTTCCCGAGGTCACACAGCAGGAGAGACGCCTAGTCAGGGATTTTAACCACTGTCTGCAAAGCAGGTCACCGTGTTCCAGATAAAGTAATTGAGGAAGCCAGTTCCCAAGGTCACACAGCAAAGTGTTGGGCCAGGAGAGCCAAGTCCAGGGCTGAAACATAAGCTTAGTCTCCTGACCGACATGCATCCCTGCTTATATTAGGGCTCCGAGTGAGTCAGAGCCGGCGTGGGGGGAAAGAACATCGGATGTAGAGTCAGAAGACCCCTGTCGAACCTGCTGTGTGACTTTGAGCAAGTTCCTCTCCCTCTCTGGGCTTTGCTGCAGCTGTGGTGGGCACCAAACAGGACACCATGTGGATGGGGCTCTGGGAGTGGGACTCCCTAGGCAGGGCCAGGGAGTGCTGGGCTGGTCCTGATTCTGCCTCCATAGTCTTTCCCAGGGACCCCCCCCCCCCACCCATGTTTTCTCCCTTTCCCACCGGAAGCAACAAGACTCAGCAGTTAAGAGCACACACGGTCTCTGTAGTAACAGCCCTGGGTCCAAATCCCGGCTCTGTGCCTCATCAACCACATGACCTTCAGAGGTCACCTCACTTCTCCGGGTCTTAATTTCTCACCTCCGACATGCACTAAGGAGCCCTGCCCCCCTGCCTGGGCTGCGGGAGGCTCAGTGAGCAATGACCCAGCACCCACCTCTTTATTCCACACCGTTTATTGAGCACGTACCATGCGGGCCACCATGCTGGGGTGGGTAAAATAGAGTCAGTCTGTGCCCTGGTGGTGGAGACAGATAATAATGAAAAGAACACACAAATAAATATGTAACTCCTCGTAGTACTTCCCCGAGAAATAGAAGGAGTTATTGTGGTTCACGCACTTATTCAGGAAAAGAACTCACATACCTACTATGTGCCAGGCACTGTTATGGGCACCGGGCACACAGCAATGAGCAGTGGGGACAGGACCCTGTAACGGGAAGCTGGCGGTTAACCATGGCGGTACGTAGCAATAACAATTATTATAACAGCATTCTCAGGCAGAATGGGATGCTCCCCCACCACCCCGTGCACCTTGGTTTCCTCACTGATAGGATAACATGCCAGTCTGTCTGCTTCTTGGGGAGCTCCGAGGTGCAGAGTAGGATTCCAGAACATTCCTAGGTCTAATCTTCAGTGAGGCTCATGAGCTCCTTTTGCTCTGACTTTCGGACACCCTGGCAGGCAGCTCACCCCCCTGGCCCAGACCCAGGCCCCACGTGGGTCGGGAGAAGCCGAGCCTGTGACTCAGCCTGCCTGGCTTGTCAAGTGAGAAGGGAGCAGGCAGCTGGCGGGGTTGTAAGCCATGGGGCCGTCATGAGCCAGACGTGGGGCAGGTGCCCAGGGGACAGACTGGAGCTTCAGGAGGACAAGGGAGGGGCTCTGGGCTCAGGAGACGGCACTCCGGCCCCTGGTGGTGCGTGTCACCAGTAAAGAGAATGTTCTGGTAAGAAGCGGTGAGAAATCATGGAGCCGTAGGAGTGCATGAGTTCCCTGTCAGTCAAAGTCTTCTCCAGTGAGATGTAAAGGGGACTCCAGAAGCTGGGAGAGGGTTCCAGGAAAGCTAGGTGATTTCTACGCCTCCTTCAGGCCTAGTTTCGATGTCATTTTCTCCCGGAAGCTTTTTCTGAGACCATCTCTCCCCCTACCCCCCACCCCCGCCAGGCAGGTGTTTCCCCCGAGCTTCCCGAGCTTCCATGGCCTGGGCTTCCCCCAGCCCTAGCCCTTCCCTCGTGGCACCAGAACTGCCTACTTCCCCAGTTAAGCCACACAACTGAGCTCCACTTTCGCTCTCTGTCCGCCTGTTACACACTCAGGACCCCCATGCACTGATCAGAGGTCCCCCGTCTAGGCTCTCACAGCCCGCCCCTCCGGTCTGCCGGCCCCAGGCCTGCCCCGCTGCGCCCTCTTGCGGGACAGGGATGGGCACACAGTAGGTGTGTGCAGAGCAGTGCCAATCAGTGAGCCACAGACCTAGCTGTGAATTTTCTAGTAGCCACATTAAAAAAGGTAAGTGGAAACCGGTGAAATGCGCTACAGCGTACTTTACTTCACCCAGGATGGTGGAAAATGATCCTGTCAATGCATAATATAAAAATGTAAAGAATATAAATATATAAAAATATGTGTAAACATATAAATATATAAGAAATTATGAATGAGATATTTTACGTTCTTTCTGAGATTTTGAAGATCTTAGAAATCTGGTGGGTGTTTCGCACTTACATCTCAATCCAGACTAGCCACCTTTCAAGGGCTCAATAGCCACTGTGGCCAATGTTTCCGGAATTGGGCAGTTCTGGAAAGTGTTGCTGACTGAGAGAATGGAGATAGGAGGTAAAACATTCTCAGCTTGGTGGGTAAGTGTCCCGGAGCCCACAGATCCTGGGGGCTGCTATGTTATTCTTTTTTTTTTTTTTTTTTCCCATTACTCATCTCTCTCTTCGCTTGGCTGGGCATGTCTCTATGTTCCCGCCTTTCTGTTCTTCAAGGCCAGCCCAGTGCTGAGCTGAAAATGAACCAGCTTTCCAGAATTCTCTCCCAATTTCTGGACTGACTCCCCTTTACAACATACCGCTGGAACACTCTGACGGGAAGGAAACTCATTCACTCACAAGGCAGTCCGCTCGGTGATTTCGTACTGCTTCTTACTAGAATATTCTCTTTACTGCTGACACTGGGTCTCCCAGTAGAAGAGGTGGTGTGCTCTGGTGGTTTGAACTCAGGGGGCTGAGTGCCAGTCCTGGCTCGGTCACATAGTTGCATGACCCTGAGCCTCAGTTTCCTCATCTGTAAAGTGGGGATGGATGCCGCTTTTATACGATGCTTCATCACTGTTCAGAAGGACTTTCTGCCATGATGGACATGTGGACACTTAGGCGGCAGTGTCTATTGATGTGCGGCTATCAAGCACTTGAAGTGCGGCTGGTGTGATAGAGGAACCCAGTTTTGGATTTTACTTGATTGATTAAACTTAAATTTAAATACCTCTATGTGGCTACTGGCTACCACATCTGAGAGCATAGCTTCCCGGCATCGCGGGAGGATTGAGTATAAAGCCGCTCGTGTAGAGCAGGATCTCCCCCACCCAGTGCCTAGTTTACCTGCCCAGTGGGTCTATAAAGACTGTGGAGGCCCCTCTTGAGTAATCACAAATTCTGACAGTGAGTATAAGAAAATCATCCAAGGCCAGAAAAGAAGCATCTGAGGGGGTTACGGATGCGGCAGGGGGCGGGGGGAGGGCAAAACCCCCTCAACTCTCAGAAGAGCCTGCTCCCCCGACATTGGGAGGCTGTAGGACTGTTTATGCTGCAACAAACGGACATAGAGAGATGTCTCCCACCTAGAAATAGCAATGACACTTGCCTAAGTGGCTTATCCTAAAATCGCTCACTGTGTTAAGTGGCTTACATGTATTATCTCATTTAATGTGCACAGCCACCCTCTAGTCTCTGGGGCAAAGAGACTACTATTGTCTCCAATGACATGAACGGTGAAACTGAGGCTCAGAGAGGTCATGCAGCCTGCTCAAAGTCACACAGCCAGTGAGCCCCAGAGCCGGGATTCCAGCGTTAAATCCGGCTGACTATGAAGCCCTTCCTCTTTCTTCACGGAAGTAATATTATTCTCTGTCCAACCCTCTAAATGTTTCTACAGCTTCTCAGTAACTTCGCCTCAGTCTTGACATTCATCCTAGAAGGTCATGTCATATCTCTGTCTGGCAACGATGAAAAAAACTGGGCCGCCAAATAGGTTCAACAAGTTACCTAATAAAATATTAGTTTAAGGGCATCTTTAATGAAATTGACTCAGAGATCATTTTGTACAATTTTCTTTTATATTTAACAAGAAGCCCTCGGCCGTATTTTGCTCTGTTCAGATCTTTCTAATTTACTTAGAAGGTAATTGTCTCCATCTTCGTGGCTCTGGATGTTTTTGCAATGAAAACCTCTTGGTGAGGCAAAATGACATTACAACCTGACTTGGCATCCCATGGATTTTGAGCAGAGTTCTGGGCTACAGACCAGGTCGCTCAGGTTTGTTCAGTTTGCAAGTGACAAAAACGATTTGGGGTTTTGGAGGAAAAGAAGAGGAAGTGGGGGATTGATTAGAATATAGAGCATCTGGACCATCCAAGGAATCGAGGAAATGCAGAAACCATCTGTCTGGCAATGTCCGCAGCAGAAATTCCCTGACCACCTTTGAGTGACAGATTTAGCTCCGAATACAGCCCAATATCCACTGCACGTCCCAGGTCAGAATTCTAAATTCTCAGGAAAACAAATCTGATTGGTCCAGCATGGGTCACGTGTTTGCGCCTAAACCAATCAGCGACCATGGGCGGGCAGACTCATGCAGAGCTGCCATGGAAACGGCTGCCGGGATGCAGGTGCCTGCAAGGAGGAGACAAGGTGTGCAGCTTCAAGACAGGGACTGGCGTCAGGGAAAGAACCTTCTTCCCAAACCCAGTCCACTGTCTTGATGTCCTCTCACTGTCCCATCCTGAACAGACTTGGCTTCTCCTTCCCTAGAGAGGGCTGACGATTCCGTAAAGCAGGAGTCAGCAAACAAGTTCTGCAAAGGGCCTGATAGTAAGTATTTCTGGCTTCACAGACCACACCTTGGGCATTGGGCACAGCTATATTCCAATAAAATATTATTTATAGATACTGAAATTTGAATTCCATAAAACTTCCATATGTCATGGAATATTCTTCTGATGTTTCCCCCTCACCATTTAAAATACAAGAATCAGGGTGGCTCAGTTCGTTGGGTGTCCGACTTTGGCTCTGGTCATGATCTTATGGTTTATGGGTTCAAGCCCCGCGTCGGGCTCTGTGCTGACAGCTCAGAGCCTGGAGCCTGCTTCGGATTCTGTGTCTCCTTCTCTCTCTGCACCTTCCCCACTCAAGCTCTGGCTCTCTCGCTCTCTCTCTCTCTCAAAAATAAATAAGCATTAAAAAATGAAAACTAAAGAAAATATAAGAATCAGTTTGGGGGCGCCTGGGTGGTTCAGTCGGTTGAGCCTCTGACTTCGACTCAGGTCATGATGTCACGGTTCGTGGGTTCGAGCCCCACATCGGGCTCTGTGCTGACAGCTCAGAGTCTGGAGCTGCTTCAGATTCTGTGTCTCCCTCTCTCTCTGACCCTCCCCTGCTCACGCTCTCTCTCTCTCTCTCTCAGAAATAAATAAAACATTAAAAGAAAAAAAAGAATCAGTTTGTATGGAAATAAGTGGCAGGTCAGGTGGGGCTCGGGGGGGCCCGTGGGTTGCCAATCCCTGCTGTAATGAAAAACACCTGGTCCTTTGATCTCAAGTCTTACTTTGAGATAATCAGTAACGGAGCCAAATATCATTTTAAATATGTTGCAAGTGAAAAGGAAATCAGCCTTAAGAGGACTTAATTTAAAATTTAATAAAGTAATTGCAAATGGCATCAGTGAGTGATGCTGATCAGTCTTCCTCTTCCCCCTGGTCAGCGTCCAGGGGACATCATTGTGTTTCATATCTGCCTCCTTGTCAAAGTGGCGTCAGCAATTAGCAATTTCTGGTTTCCTGAAGAACTTCTAGCTGTCGTTTCTGAAGTGGGATCTGACTTTCCTTTCTTTAAAAGAATCTCATGGTGGGGGGGGGGACGGGGGGTGCCTGGGTGGCTCAGTTACTTGAGCGTCTGACTTTGGCTCAGGTCATGATCTCCCAGTTTGTGAGTTCGAGCCCCGCGTGGGGCTCTGTGCTGACAGCTCAGAGCCTGGAGCTGCTTCAGATTCTGTGTCTCCCTCTCTCTCTGACCCTCCCCTGCTCACATTCTGTCTCGCTCTCTCTGTCAAAAATAAATAAACATTAAAAAAAAATTTAAAAATAAAGAATCTCACTGGGATTGGAAAGTGTCACATAGACAAAAAACCAGGACAGAGCTGGCTCTCTGTCATCCTGGCTGGAGTAGGGAGGGGGTTGGGAGAGGCTGGGTCTGCAGCTTCCACCTGGGATCCCACAGTGGGTGGGGACTCCATAGCCCGTCTTTCTTTCTTTTTCTTTTCTCTTTTTCCCTTTTTTTCTTTCATAGTTTACTGTCAAGTTCGTTTCCATATAACACCCAGTGCCCATCGCAATAAGTGCCCACCTCCATGCCCATCACCCCCCTCCCCCCTCCCCCACCCCCATCAGCCTTCAGTTTGTTCTCGGCATTCAAGAGTCTCTCATGGTTTGCCCCCTTCCCTCTCCCCAACTATTTCCCCTTCTCCCCCAAGGTCCTCTGTTAAGTTTCTCCTGACCCACTTATAAGTGCAAAACATACGGTATCTGTCCTTCTCTGCCTGACTTATTTCGCTCAGCATAACACCCTCAAGGTCCATCCATGTTGCTACACATGGCCAGGTTTCATTCTTTCTCATTGCCTTGTAGTATTCCATTGCATAGATGAACCACATCTTCTTGATCCATTCGTCAGTTGATGGACACTTAGGCTCTTTCCATGTTTTGGCTGTTGTTGAGAGTGCTGCTATGAACACTGGGGTACATGTACTTACTTACTTAGGTAATAAGCTAGCTTTTCTTTTATAAAACAATGGTGGCAGTAAATGGCAGATGTATTTGGGTTTTGGTTTATTTTCTTTCTTTCTTTTTCTTTTTTGATGTATTTACTTGGTAAAACAAAAAGCTGAAACAATATATCAGTTTCCCTAAAGTTTTTTTTTTCCTTTTCATTTAATGGTCAAAAAAAACATGAGCCATTAGGCTATGTGGTCTGTAAAGGGTCCAAGAATATACTTTGAATTTTTTTCCATGGATGAGAGCAATGCTTCTCAAAGAATTCCACGAATCCTCTAAGATACAGTGAACACAATGTTCTGGGGACAGATCAGCTGGGAAACCTGTATCTTCTAGTAGCCCCTGGGAGAGTTGATAAGGTACATGAGCATATTAAAGGCTCTGACAAGTCCTGCAGCAAAGAAATGTACTTAGTTTCACCCAATGCCCATTTGCTTTTTGATCACTCTCGCTAGCCTGCCATGAACATGTTTCTGGAAAATTCCATATACCGGCTAAAGCCACAGTTCCTGGGGCCTAAGAATGTGCTTTCTCTTGTTTGGCTTGCTGAAGTGGCATTTCATATGTGCATAAGCCCCCAGGAGAGCTTCCTGAGTTATAAACGGGCCAGGAGAAACAATGACCCAATTGTCAGATGCGGTAATTTAGCGCCCTTGGAAGGGCAAGGACATTTGTGACACGGCTTAGAGCTGGCTGCGGCAAGTCCCCGCCTGTAGGCCTTCCGCCCCAGCACCCGCCAGCCACTCCAGACGCAATGATCCTGGGTTGTTCAGACAAGCAGTGGCCTTGGGGCAGGGCTTAGGGACACAAAGGCAGAAGTCAGATAAGGCAGGTATCCAGCCCCATGTCGAGGGAGGGAAGGAGCGGGGTGAGGGAGCAGGGGTGAGTGTGTGGGGGGATCAGGGGTAGCGTGGGCACGTGGGGCGAGCAGTGGGAATCTGAATATTCTAAAAGTGGGTGAGCGCGGGTGCGTGTGTGTGTTGTGCGTGCATGTGTGTGCACGTTTTCCTAGGAGCACGCAGCGGTCAGCTCTGGAGGTAAAGCGGGGGCTCGGGGGTGGGACCGCCCCTGGGACTTGAAGGCCAGTGAGAAGAGGGTCTGAGCCCCCCCATCGCCCCCCCCCCGGAGCTCGACCCACCTGAAGGCCGGTACCTGCTTCGCCCCCAGCCCGGCCTGCCTGGGCCTCCCGGAGTCTCATGGAAGGTGCAGGAAGGGCCCAGGGGGCGTCCTCCTCACCCAGGGCTTGTTTCAGGAGGGAGGGAAGCTCACCCCAGCGCCGTGTGGGATTCATGACCACTTCACAGCAAGACTGGGGACCCCCAGGTCCCCACCACTCGTCAGGCCCAGCCCCCAGAACTCATCCTGGCAATCAAGGCCCTCCATAAATGTCCCCTCCCCCCCGCCCCCACCTCCAAGCCCCAACCCCGGTTCCCAGAAAGTCCCAAACTAAAACATGCCCCAAGGGCTCGCCCTGTGCTACCGCTTTAAGTGTTCCATGCGGGTCGGTGAGTGTTGTAAGCCCCTCAAGAGGCACCCATTTTGCAGATGAGCTCAGGGAGCCTCCAAGAGCCCAAGTGACTTACCCGAGGCGAGGCCGCAGAGCTGCCAGGTGGTTTACAGCCCGGACTCAAACGCAAATCCGGGGGTGACCCGCCTGCCTGCGCATCAGGGCGCTCCCGGCTGGCGCCGGTGGCGTGGACGTGCGGCCTCCCTGAGTGGAGCCCTGAGTGTGTTCTCAAAGTGAGGTTGTGCGGTCGACTGGGGAACCAGGTTCCGGGCTTAGCTGGGGCCCTCACCCCTCCTGAGCCGGTTTCCACACCTCCGGCACCGGGGGCGAACCCCCACCTCCGAGGACTGGGGCGTGGCAAGCTGGCGTCTGAGTGAATGATGTTAATGCACAAACTGCGGGCAGCTTGGAACTACGCGCGCCCCGTGGAAGGCGGTTAGGAAGGACGACTTGCACATGAATCCGTCTCTTAATAATTTCTATAGGCTCGAGAATGAAAGGGATCGAATTGCCTTTTTCCGGGAAAGTTTTTTTTTTTTAAATTTTTAAACATTTATTTTTGAGAGACAGAACATGAGTCGGGGAGGGGGGAGAGAGAGAGAGAGAAACAGAATCCGAACCAAGCTTCAGGCTCAGAGCTGTCAGCACAGAGCCCAATACGGGGCTTGAACCCACGAACCGTGAGATCGTGACCTGAGCTGAAGTCGGAGGCTTAACAGACTGAGCCCCCCAGGCGCCCCTAGGAAAGTTTTCCTGAATGTTCCGCCTTAACCCCAGCCAGTGCCCCCTCCCTGCCATATTCCTAACAACGTTTAGATCAGGGTTTCCTAGCCTGGGCGCCACTGGGTTTTGGGCTGGATAATTCTCTGTCGTGGGAGAGGTTTCTGTCGTCCACCCTGCAGACGTTAGGCATCATCCGTGGCCTCGAGCCATTAGATGCCAATAGCATTGTCCAGCGGGCCACTGCCAGATGTCCCCAGGGGGCCGCATTGGCCCTGGTTGAGAAACAGTGATTCTCTGCAATTGCTTGAACCCATTGCAGCGTGTCTTTCCTGGAGGTCTAGCCACCACTACAGTTCAGAACATGGGCCCCCGATTCAAATCGTTTAGGTTTGGAACTTGGCTCCAAGCTCACCCCTGGAGCAAGTCACTTAGCCTCTCTGAGCCTCAGTTGCTCCATGTGTATGAGAGGGACCGTGAAGTCCTTGCTTCATAGGACAGTGGTGACGATTATATCAGATGGCAACTATAACTTGCTTAGCAGTGTGTCTGAGAACAAGCCAGTGGCAGATGGGAGAAGAGGGTGGGCTTTGGAGGGTCTCCATTTGGGCAAAGGCAAGGAGGAACCCAGGGGCCAGAAGGGTCTGAGAGCCCTTCTGCCTGCCACTTGGGCAGCCGGGGGGGCCTCCTCTGTGCCTCGTTTCTGGCTCCCAGGTACTTGCCCCACAGCTCGTGCACAGAGGTTAATGAGCTGTTCAGTTCCGCTGACTTGAAAGGCCTCCTTCACGCAGTTCAACACCTGCTGTGCCTGATTAATGGTGGCCCTGCGGCCACAGAGGACCACAAGCCAGAACGGGACAATCAATTAGTTCCAGGCCCCAGGGAAGACTCTGGCCCCTTCTCTTCTGCTTGAAATAGGAGTGACGGGGAGGGAAGGTTCTGGTCTTGTCCCACACCTCCTCCACACGTCAACACTGTCCCAGGCTAAATGTCAGATCTGGGCTTGAAATAACTAATGTCTATCGGCTGTTTATGCTGGGAATGGTGTTAAAGGTTTTATTACCTGCTTTCAATTCAATCCCTGAAGTAGAGCAATTATTATCCAATTTCACAAATAAACCAGGGCTCTGAGAACCGGCTGTCCAGGACTGAAGTTCAGGTGCTGCATGCGATTTTCACGTTGTGGAACCTCAGTTTCCCCATCTGTAAAAATGGGGCACCTCCTACCTACCACTCTATTCCATTGTGGTGAGTGGGAAGAAATCACGCTTTGAAGGTGTGTCGACAAGGTCCGAGTGTGAGATCCCAGTAGGGATTCTCTGAGAAAGATCTAGGAGGGGGATCGGCCGGAACCCGGGTCAATGCTCAGCAGAGACTGGGCACTCTGGAGGGCAGAGACTCGGAGTAGGGTTTGGTCTGCAGGCACTGAGGCTGGTCCCACCGCACAGCCAGACTAGTAGTATGTACTAATAGTAGCAACTAACATCTGTAAGTGCTTACTAGGGGTCGGCTCTGCTCCAAACACTTCTGTTAACTCACACGAGCCTCGCAACACTAGGAGGTAGGTACCAGAGGGACAATAATCATCCTTGGTTCACAGACAGAGAAACGGAGGCTCAGAGAAGCCAAGCGGCCTGCCTGTAGCCACACAGCTTGCATGTGGTGGAGCTAGAATTTGACTCCAGGTCCGCCGACGTGCTCTCGCTGCTGGAGTGTGTTCCTGGAAGAACTTTCCAGGTCGGATGAGGCCAGCTCTTTTCTCTCTCTCGGCAGCAGGGGCCCCAGGGAGGCAGCTGGGAATTCAAGCCAGAGTTGTCCCATAGCTTTGATTCGCCAGCTCTCCGTTCCTTCTGTGGCCGTATGAGTTAAATATTCCCTGCCTCACTCAGAAGAGATCTTGTTTCGTAAAAGCACGTTGTAAAGCATGGTTTAGCAATCCAGGGTACCAAGGAGCCGCTGTGCTATGCGCGTGTGCAAGACTGCGGAAGCTTTGGGTTCTCGCCTTGGGTTGGGCCGATTACTTCAGCCCCCCGCACCAGCGTCCTCATTTGTCAGACAGAATTGGGTGGATGTAGAGATCGGTGAGGCATTGCTAAGTACCCTGTGCCCAAGCCACAGAGCTCAATAGGCAGAGTCCTGTTTTCATGTGCATGTGCTTATGTGTCCATGTGTGCGCACACACACATGTATATATTTGTTAATTCCACCGTATTCACCCTGAGAGAGAAAACTCACTGTGTCTGGCTGGCTGGAATGACACTGGGCCAGGCTGTGGTAATTTGCATTTCTGCCCAGCAAACATTCACTCTCCTCCCCCTCCTCCTCTGGGTGAAGTTCACTGCTCCATCCTGTTGAGAAGCTGGGTCATAGGACTCGCTTGGGCTTTTCTGCACAGGTGTTCTGCTATAGGATGAGCATGCCCCAGGAAACCTCCTACAGCCTGGGTCCTGAAACACGGAGACCGGTGAAGCAAACTTGAAGTTGACCATAAGCCTGAAGAGGAGACCTAGTTAAGGCTTCCAAGACCTACAGACCCAGGAACATGAGACTAAATGCTAGCTGCTGTAAGCCAGGGAGTTCTGGGGAAATTTGTTACACACCATTATCACAGCAATTAGCTGACTAATATACTATGTCACATCTCAGGATTTCTTCGGTACAACAAACAACAACAGAATTCATACCTGTTTTGGCGGCAGTGTGATGCAGTAATTCTCAAATTCTTTATTGGCATAAATAATTCAGACAATTGGATTCTCACTAAACATTGCACTAAACACAAGAAACAATAGGCTTGCTGGCTCAGAGGCTCACAACCTGTCCAACAGCCCAAATTAGAAATACTTTTTTTGAGAAGTGTAGAAAACGTTATAAATGATTCTGTACAAATATACACAGTGGACCCTCCACCCATCTGGCCTTCCTTTCCTGGATGGCATCTGAATCGACTGTTCTTTCCCAGCAACGAGATGTTGGCAATGAGTAAGAGAGAGACAGAGACTGAGACAGACAAAGATAGAAAGGGACGAAAAGAAGTGGCCCCAAAAGAAAAACATGAAACCGACTTCTTACATTAACCCATTTTGCAACAGTCTGCACAAACATGGAGAAAACAATATGGGCCATTGGTCCATGTTGGTCTGTACAAGAATTCATCTTTATATATATATATATATAATATATATAATATATAATATATATATGTATAATATTTATAGGTATATATACTTTTTGTATAGAAAAGGTAACAGCATAATTTACATAGAGAGAAAGCCTTTTTACAACTGAGAATTCTCCTAAGGTCAATAACTTTGATAGCAATCAACCAAATGAATCATGCGGTAAAGTTCATGGAGAGGACCCCGGTGCAAGGTCAAAGCACAGGGAGAGAGAAACGAGAAGCTCGGAGTGGGACTTGATGGCCCAAGTTTGGGATGTCCTCAGCCTGGCCCTGTCATGGCCAAGGGCACTCACTGCGTGTGATCAGACTCATCGGACCCCAGTGAATGCCCTTGGCCTCCATGTCGGGGCCCTGGAGGGGACTGGTCATTGGGGAATGCCCACAGCGGCTGGAAGGTGCCTTCATCAGACGTGGGCACCCCTCCTCATGCCCACCAGTGCACCGGCGCCTAAGAAAATGGATGATACCCACCACCTCTCCACTCCATTCCTCAGCTTTTTTCCAGGAACATTGCCCTAGAGGTGGAATTCCTGGGGACGTTTCGGTTGGGGCACTGAGAAGAGAAACCACATGAACTGAGCACCTACTGTGTGCCAGGCATTGTGCAGTGCGATTGACATTCAATATTTCGTTTACTCCCTCCAATAACCTTGAGGGTTAGGGATATACTAAGTGCTAGCAGGCTGCATGAAGCTTAGAAAACTCCAAGGAAAAATTTGGGGGAACCGCTGGCACCGAGAAATTGATGGTGAGGTCATTATCCACAGTAGGGAGTTATGTAAGAAATGCACGTTGAGTCAAGTTGAAGCAGATAAGCAAAGCCCTGAAAATTTACAGCAACCACACACACATCCCGTGGGGGTCCTTTGGTCAGCAGAGAAACTATGTTTCCTATCCTTCAAGCCCGACATTCATTTATAAGGACAGTAAGACACACCATCCCACCAAGAGGGTTGATACATTCTTTCCCACATTGTATGATCTGGCCTGTGGTGCACTGTGATCCCTAGGTCTTCTTCAGCCACCCTGTAACAAACCAGTATTTTGCCCATCCTACCTGTAATGTTTAGTTGGAAAACCTAAGAGTAGGGTCTTTCCATCAGTCAATTTCCATGTTCATGCATGTCCTTGACCTCCAGTGGCCTATGCAATGAGTGATATAAACTCTATAGGAAGGAGGCAAGACAGATGTGCGGGGCTCAGAGATCAGAGACACGTCGCAAGAAGAGGTAGAAGGGCTGTGAAGCAGAAGCAAAGACAATGCTTTAGACGAAGGGCCGATCACCCGCCCGTCCATGGCAGGGATGCTTCTGGTCTGAAGAGCACAAAGAAGGAGCGCTAAGAAACCAAGACAACATATGTGGCAGATACGAACACAGGGCCAGAGAGAGACGCAGAGAGAACCCGAGGCAGCCTGAGTATGGCCTGACTCTAGCAAGTACAAAACCCTCCCGGGACACTGTCTTCTCTGGGATGCCAAGGCCCATCGCCAGGACCAGCACACGGCGGGAGAAACCGAGGTCTCAATGTCTGAGCCAGGGCGCCTTCTGTTCAGGGACGGACGCCACACTTGGGGGCAAGCAGGCAAGAGCAGAACAAGTGCTCAGGGTCAGGCTTTCAATAAATCCACCATCCTGCCTCTGCGCATGGGCTGTTCCTTCTGCCTGGCACACTGTTCCCTACCTCCCACGCCCACTCTCTCCTCAGACCTCAAGACAAGGTTCAGAAGTCCTCTCCTTTGAGAAGACCTCCTTGAAGGCCCTTGTTGGGGGGAGGGGTCCTGACATCTGTCAGGACTGGTCTGTCTGCTCCTCGGGGCTCAGCTTCCCAGAAGGCAACTCACTTTCCTTCCGTTTTTCGAGGGACACAGGAGGCACTTACTAAATACTCACTGAACAACTACATGACGTGCCGCCTTGGGGACAGGACTTCCCCAGGGACGGGTGGGTGGGTGTAAGGAGTGCAGCTGGGGACACTTGTGTATATGGGGAAGACTGTTCTAGAACCCTTCGGCAGCTCAAACGGTGGCATTTAAAATCCACCAAGAGGCCGGAAGGTTGGAGCGTCGGATGCTGGGGGAACAGGCGGGATGTGGGGCTGATACGGGGAGCCCACAGGGAGGAAGGAACCCCAGCCGGACCACAGCGTGGCAGTGGGGGCCGGAGACTCTCAGTGACCGAATGTCTGACATCCCGCCATTTGGGCTCCCGGCCTCTGTGCGCCAAGGCCTGGGGCTTTTGGAGGATTTCTTCCCAACGGTAAGGTTGGGAGGTTCGTGTGGGCTGGGGGCGGAATAGCCCTGTTTGGGTCGGGGAGCACAGCGCGCCCACCCCAGCAGAGGGCTGCTTAGGAGGGGGGCGGAAGGAGCCACAAAAGACGCTGGGCGTCTCACAGTTGTGCTCAGGCCTGGTTCAAGGTGGCCCGCGGTGACCTTGCCCTCCCTGCCGGCTGCCCGGATCTGCAGGGCGCTGGCCAGCAATCCGCAGGAGGCTGGTTGGGAGGCCGCGGGCCAGCGTGGGAGCCTCGCTGGGGCTGGACCAGTAACATGGGGGTAGCCTGGTGTCTACACTGTAGCTACATAGCAGTTACTTGAACTTACACGAGTTCATATGTACCCATTTTATTATTATTATTAGCAACACAGATAGAAAAATAAACAAAGGAAAATGGCTACAATCTTGGATGACCAATGCATTGCATTAATTGTCCAAGACACACGTAAGCCGCCGCTGCCCCAAGCCGGGCAGGGCTGGGGTGGGGAGGGGTCGGCCTCCCCCCTTTCCCCCCCAGGGAACGGGACCCCAATCGACTAAGCATCCTTCTTGGAAGGTGCTCGGCTGAGTATCTCCAGCTCCCAAGGCAGCTTTCCCAACCCCGGTCCTTTGTGATGCCCCACTGCCCCCCAGCATGGTCTGGGAATGGCCAGGGTCCATGAGATCTGCTTCTAGGGTGGATCCGCAGGCCCTACTGGGCTCGTCCACACCCGCGGCCCACCACCATGCCCACACCAGCCACATGGGATGGGTCCACCTGCCACCTCTTCACCATACCATCCACTTTACTGCCGGGTCTCCTGTGCCACGTGAGGATCTTCCTCCACCAGTTCGCCCGTTTCCCTCCGTCCGATTTCCTTTTCTGTCCCCCATGAGGCTGCGGATCACAGCCGCCTGATCCGAAACCCAGTGATCTGGCCAGGAGACAGCACACTCGAGGCCTGGTGCCTTGGCTCAGACCAGAAATCAGATGGTGACACGTCTTCCAGAACGGCCCCCTGCCCCCACCCCGGTGCTCTGCCACTGCCTTCTGGAGACTTCTGGGAGCTTCCCCAGCCTGGATGTTCCGACTCTCCGGCCCCGAGGCCCCCAGTGCCCCTCATCCGCGGTCCACCCTGCTTGCCAGCCCTGGCCTCTGTTCCTTTCTTCTGTCTAGAATGGTAGTTCTGGGGCGCCTGGGTGGCTCAGTCGGTTAAGCATCTGACTTTGGTTCAGGTCATGATCTCGCGGTTTGTGGGTTCGAGCCCCACATCGGGCTCTGTGCTGACAGGTGGGAGCCTAGAGCCTGCTTCAGATTCCATGTCTCCCTCTCCTTCTGCCCATCCCCTGCTCACACTCTGTCTCTGTCTCAAAAATGAATTTAAAAAAAATTAAAAAAAAAAAAAAGAATGACTTTATTTCACTCATGACTGAAGGCCCAGGGTCCAAGATGTAGTGATGCTCAATAAATAACCCACTGAACCCACTGATGAAGAAATAGGCCTGCAGCATTCCCAACCGCCCCACGGGTCTGCATGTGTGTGAAGACCCAAAGACCTGCCTCTCTGACCTTCACCAGATCATCACTCATGACTCCAAAAAGGCCTCTCTGTCTATTGCCTGCCTGCGTTTCTTCCTGCTATTGTAGCACCAGGCTTTCCAAAATCCTCGCTCCCACTCTGGAAGTCAGGGTATTTTTAAACGAGAAGAACTAGCCAAGCTGGTGGGTTTTTTTTTTTTAAGTGGTGAAGAAGAAAAACTAAGATTTGTTTTTAATCATTAGACTTTCAAATCTAAGAAGGCACGATGCAAATAGCACATTGGCATAAACAATGGCCGCCCGCTCAATGGAGGGAGGGAGGCTTTCTTCTGAGCTAATTTAAGCCTAAATACATGGCCGCTATTTTTCATCTCTACTATTGTGTAACTTTCTCCTCGGCTCACGGTCCAGGGGGAGAAGTTATCGAGCAGAGGGCGGCGGTGGTGGAGGATAAGGGGAGGAAGGAAATGAAGAGGGAGCAGGCTGAAAGCGCTCTCAGCCACCGAGCTGTGAGAGTTGTTTCAAGAGCTCGGGAGTAGAGCTGGTGGTCCACTAGGACCTCAGGGAATTTCACCAGGGTGAAAATTTGATGTCGAGTCTTCCTTGCAGGGAAGAAACCAAAAGCAATGGAGTTAGTTCCTCTTCCTCCCCTCTATATGCAACATCTCTTAACTTCAGAGATGTCCGTATTGAACCACAGAAACTTGGACAGACCGCTCCAAGGTCAGCCCTTCCTGCTCCCGTGCCTAGGACCACACACGTACACACACCCACCACATTTCCTTAAGGTCCCGGGTCTTCCAGCCCAGCTGTTATGTGGCAGGTTCGGGCCTTGAGGAGAAGCGGTTCCCTGAAAGATAAATGACTTCTCTCCAGGCACGCAGATCACCGAATAGGATCATACTACAGGGTCTTCAGGACAGAATCTTTCTTTCTGCAGTTTCCAAATTTCCTGACCGGAAATAAGCTTCTGCAAGGTCCTTACAGATGGTCACCAGCTACAGCCAGAACTTCAAATGACTGGGCTTCTGGAAGTTTCCAAGGCCTCTGTACTAACCCCACCTCTGCCGCTGAGAAAGGACCTATGTTGGGGGGTTTTACGTTCCTCCCGGGGCCAGAGCTCCGTCTCTGAAAGGAGCGGCGGCACGAGATCAAGGATGGCTACCTGTGTCCCCGTCAAGTGGCAGCTCTGATGCTCTGAGGCTGTATCTGTGCTCAGCAGAAAGCCATGCTGTGATTGATTAGCAATGTCTGTCAAGGGTACAGGAGGGAGCAGCCGTGGCACGGATGGTACATGTTTGCCCTTCTTGGGCTAGATCACCCTTCTA
Organism: Proteles cristata cristata; assembly: GCA_017311185.1. Classification (NCBI taxonomy): domain Eukaryota; kingdom Metazoa; phylum Chordata; class Mammalia; order Carnivora; family Hyaenidae; genus Proteles; species Proteles cristata. The sequence goes on along the minus strand of JAESUZ010005237.1, from coordinate 42,752 downwards.
GATCTCCTAGATAGAGATCGTTATAGACATTCATCCCAATAACCTAGCTGAAGATAAAAATTCCAGGGGCGCCTGGGTGGCTTAGTGGGTTAAGCGTCCGACTTTCGCTTAGGTCATGATCTCGCGGTTCGTGGGTTCGAGCCCCACGTCGGGCTCTGTACTGTCTGCCAGCTCAGAGCCTGGAGCCTGTTTCAGAGTCTGTGACTCCCTTTCTCTCTGACCCTCCTCTGCTCACGCTGCCTCTCTCTCTCTCTCCTAGAAATAAATAAAAATAAAAAAAAAAAATTCTGGTGAAGACCTAGCTAACACCCCCCCACCCCAACTGAGGGAATGACATCCTCTAAGATTTCCATATTGGCTTCCAAGCCATGAGATGTTGGGAAAGTCCCCAGCACACAGCAAATCTGACCCCTCCGTTGAAAGACACAGTCAGCCAGAGCTTTCTACTCTGCGGCGTCCTTGTGCACGGAACCGCTGTCCACGTGCACGGAACGGAGGCCTGCCCTCAGCAGGCCTGGGGGGAGCACGTGAAGTGGCAGGGGCGAAGTTTTCTGTGGCTCAGCCTCTCCTACCAGCACTGAATGGAAATATGGGCACAACTGGTGGCCAGTGGCTGTCCCCAGCCTCCTCTCTCTGCCCAGATACATCTCGTTCACCTTCCAGGTTCATCATTCACAGTGCCAGCCCCCCCCGCCCCCACCCCCCGCCCAGGCTAGCTCTCAGCAGGTGGCCTGTAAATACTGCCGCTCTTTTCTGTGGGCCAGCATGTTGGCCTTTGCTCTCAAAGCAGCATGCAAGTAATCAACACGGATTCACAGAGGTGAGTCCTGCTGGATTCAGGAACCACCCTGGGAAAGCTTGGGAAGAGCAGCCTGCTGTCAGCCTTTTAAAGATTTCAAGCACGCAGTAGTGTGGCTAAATGCTCTGATAAGTCCTGCAACCAAGAAACTAATTCCATCTTGTTTTGCCAAAGCATTTCCAATGCGCATTTGTCCCAGGACCCTTCTGATAAGGCAACATTATTTCCATCAAGTTTGCTGTGAAATAAAAGGTCTATAGAACCTGCTTGGTAAGCTAGGCCTTAACCTAGATCAGGCAAGCTTTAAGCAAAGCCCACTTCCTCCCGCTCAGTCCTCAAGAGGCCAGCGGCCATCTCGGCTTGATGGCGATGAATCTTTTGTATTCTTGGTATTAAGGAAAGGGGCTGTGTGATCCTGATGAGCAGGAAGAAAGAACCCTTTCTGACCCTGAGAGGGAGGGGCACTCGCTGGTGAGTTTCCTGGGACAGGGGGTCACAGAAATGTCCAGGAGGAGAGCAGGGGAGGGCCGGGCTGATGGCGCAGGCTGCTGGGAACAGGGGAGCTGGAGCCTGTGGTGTCATTCTGGGAGCACAAGTGAGAGCTTCTATGCAGCTCCACCGAGGGTCCCCACCCTCTCCTGTACCTTCCTTCAATCGCTTCCTGTTTTCCCTCCCTCTCTCCCAGTTATAAGCTGCACATGACGTCAGAGGCTGGTCCAGTAATATCCCCACGGGCAGCTGGGCATAAACCACTCACACTGGGGGTAAGTTGCTGCGAGCGCACGAGTCCAAAGATTCATATTTCACATGTTGGCTCTACCACTCACCAGGCTGGCTTGCATCTATTTCCCACAGTTTCTTCACCTGCAAAATGGGGGTAACTTACCTACTTCCCAGGCGTGTCCTGTCTCAGGGATTCAGTCGGCCTGGGACATAGTAGGTGCTCAGTGAACTGAGGCTGTAAGAGATGGATCACACCCTTGCCTCTCAGGGCCCAGGTGCCCTGGGACACCTGACCAATGGTTCTCTTTATGAGTCACGTGCGTTTAACCTGGCAAATTCATCTGGGGAGATACGGGGCTCCCAGCACAGGTTTGGTGGTGGGAATCCCACCTGCGCCTGGCCCTGTCTGTGGATGCCCTCTACCTTCCCTGTGAGGAAGGGCATCTGGCCCCTTGCGCCGGTGCCTCGCTCTGACCCCCAACTCTCCCTCTCTGAACCCTGCTGCGTGTACTCTGTGCAGGAGGTATGCCGGGTGCCAGCACATGGGTAAGTCGAGGAGCTCAGGGTGGAGACGTCCCACGGACTCTCTGCCACATCAGAGAACGGCATGGCTCGTAGGACCTCAAGCCAGGAGCCAGTCACTCAGGTTGACTGTCAGGAGCAGTGACTGGAGAAGATCATGGACCAGAGGGCATGATGCGGGGAGGGTCAGGAAGAACAGGGATTGTCAAGTCCCCGGGTCCCTTCTCCTTCCCCTCTGAGGTCAGGACTATTCCCTCACAGGTGCGCGCAGGCGCCGGCCACAGTGGGGGGTTCAGGGGCCACTGGGACCCAGGGGGACCCGCCTGAGCCCGCTTGGAACTCCCTCACTTCACAGGCACGTCCAGAAGGGGACGCAGCAAACGCACAGCTCGCCACAGTCTGTTCTTCTGTCACTGAGCAAGGGCATCAACTAAAGCAAGAGTCGCACTGGCACCCACACCCACACCCCCCAACGGGGCCGGAGCACACGCATTCGGCGGCCAAGTGACCATCATGCAACAGACGGGCTGCCCGCCCTCACCTGCGGAGACAAAGTCTGGGACTGCGGGACGCAGGGGTGAAGGCGTCAGGTTTGATAAAGAGCAACCTCAGTGTCCTGACGCTCATGGCCCTGGGATTCTGGGACCTTCGTCCCAGGGCATCTGTTACGGAGGGACCCAGGTGACCAATCAAGTCATGGGAGAAAGCTCCTTGCAGGGTGTTAGGGGTTGAATTGGGTCCCTTCCACCAAAATATAGACAGATGATAGATAGATAGATAGATGATAGATAGATAGATAGATAGATAGATAGATAGATAGATAGATGATAGATAGATGATAGATGATTGATAGATAAATAGATAGAGAGATAGATAATGTCTCTATATATACATACATGCACTGAGGTCTGGGTCCTGGTGATCTCAGAATGCAAGCCTACTTGGAAATACGGTTATCACAGGCATAATGGGCTAAGCTGAGGTCAAAGTTGAGCGGGGTGCTGTCCTTCTATGACACGGCCATGCAAAACAGATGGCGACAGGCCATGTGATGGAGGAGGCAGAGAATGGAGGGGGCCAGCTGCAAGCCAAGGAATGCTCACAAACGACCAGCAGACCACTGGAAATGAAGAAGAGGAGGGCAGGAAGGATGCCCTTGCAGGGCGGGGGATCAGAGTGTGGTCCTGCCAGCCTCTCGGTTTTAGCGTTCCAGCCTCTAGAGCTGTGCAAGGGTCCCTTGCAGGCATTTTAGGCTGCCTGGTTCGTGGGCTTTGTTATGGCGGCCCTGGTCAGGAGGGGCCTGGGTGGTGGAATATTTGGAATAAGATGAGCCCTTGGGGGGCAGATGGGTGAAGCCTGGCAGAGGGTGAGGGCAGGGAGGCCAAATCTGGGGACTCAGGGTTGAGAACAGCATGGGGACAAAGCCAGGAAGAGGAGCATTGCCCAGAAGGTCCCTGCAATCACAGTCTTCGAAATATCAAGGGTCTTTGTTAGGGACTGAACTGCTCCCCACACCACAGCACACACTTCACCGTATGCCCCGAAATTCATGTTGAAGCCCTAACTGCCAAGGTGGCTGTACATGGATATAGTGCCTTTAAAGAGGTAATTAACATGAAAAAGTTATAAGGATGGGTGCCCATCCAATCAGACTGGTGTCCTATGAGAGAGAGACACCAGGGATGTATGAGCCATGGGAGCACACAGCTAGAGGTCGACTGTCTGAAAGCCAAGGACAGTGGTCTTAGGGGAACCCATTCCTGCAGACACCTTGGTCTTGGATTGGATTTCCAGCCCCCAGACCTGTGAGGAAGATCTGTTGTTGAAGTCACCCATCTATGGTATTTAGTTACGGCAGCCTGGGCTCAATACGGTCTTAGAGCCTGTCTCTCTATCCTCCAAAGCTGGAATTCCCTCTTTATCAGGCATATCAAGTGGCCTCAACGTCTGCTCACCCTCTCCAGGGACAGGGAGCTTTCTACCACGCCCCCTCCCCCCACCCCAGGCGGCCCATTGCATCTTGGGGCAAACTGTTAGAAAAGCTCTTCTCCCCTTGGAACAAGCTCTCTGCTCCTGTAACTCCCAGCCTGGCTCCTGTGCTTCCCTTGGGCGCCATATGCAATTTGGCTGCTTCTTCAGAAAGACAGTCTCCTAGGTCAGAGGTTGGCAAAAGTCTTCTGTAAAGGTCAAGGTTATAAATATTCTTAGCTTTATGGGCCACACTGTAGTCAACCAGAAGTCAACTCTGGCGCTGTAGCACAAAAGAAATGGTGGTTCATATGAAAATAAATGGCCATGGCCCTGTGCCAATACAATTTTGTTGATTGTCATTGACATTTGAATTCCACGGAGTTTTCATGTATTATGAAATACTCTTCTGATTTTTCCCCAATTAAAGAACATAAAAAACTATTTGGTGGGTTGGCCCACGGCCATCATTTGCCAACCCTGGTTCTAGATTTCTCAAGATAGGGATTGGGCCTGGGCCAAGTATATGCCACCTCGTTCATGTTCCTTACTTAGATGATCAGCCACTGGTGGTGGGGAGGGGGGGACAATAATGGGGGTTTTGTGGGGGGGGCTGGGAAGGAGGCAGAGCCAGGTGCCCTGGATACAAGAGTCTAGTCATCAAAGGTCAGTCCAAGGCTTCTGTGAATCAAGAATCCAGAAAGAGGAGGCTGGTTTGCGGCAAGATGAGATTTTTTTCTTTGACCACCAAAAGGAAAACCAGGACAAAACAGAATTAAGACTTCAAGTCCCCAGGTCTGTGCTGTGGATGGTGACATGGGGATATCCCCACATATGGCCAAGGGGGTTTCCCCAAAAAGGAGACCCCACTTGAGGAAATACACACGGCCCAGGGAGTTGGGTGGACACGCCCTTCAAAGAAGGCAAAGTCAAGCCCTCCCTGTGAATCTTCACTCTGTGGATCGACGCGCTTGGGAAGCCTGTGTGTTTAAGGGTTTGCTCAAAGCGGGGCACAGAGACAAACAGCTCAGGGCTGGGCACGGGGCACCTGCACTTGGCTGTGCCCGGGACTACAGCACACACACAACTTTCCATCGTGTGGATTCTACAGAATGAGTCAGAGGCGAGACTGGCAATTCCGATGTAAAAATACACACACCTCCCTTTTTCTTTTCCTCACAAAAGATGAATGAATATGACCTCCTCCCAATACCTGACTCATGAATAAGACTGAGGTCAGTAGGGAAAGCAGAGGCTTGGTTCTTCCTGAATTAGAAGGTCTGCAAATTCTAAACAATTCAGGGTGGTCACTGGGAGGAAGGGAGGGGGCGGGGAGGGGCTGGAAGCCTGGGGTGGCCTGGCTGCTGTGGAGACTAAGGATGGTGGGGGCAAGGTAAGGATGTGGGTGAAGAGGGAGAAGTCAAGAGCAGGTGACCTGGGGCTCAGGACAGACCCAAGGAACCCTGTTTCGCTAAGCAGAGAAACAGTTGTAAGCTGGTGCTCATGAACAGGTTGAAAAAGCAGTCTTTGGAGACCCTGCTGGGTCTTGCCCAAGGGCTCTGGGTGACCATGTCAGTGAGTTCTGGAAATGAGAGCTGAAAGAAGGAGCCAGATGCTGTCCTGGTGAGCATTTCGGCTTCAGGGCAGCTGCGTCCTGTCCACTTCTTCCCCCTCATTTCCTTCCCTGCCCTCAGGTCCACGACAAAGACTGGGGCGCACAGACCCCAGAAGTCCTGGCTGGATTAACCAGAAGCCAGGGTTGGACTTCTGGCCTTGGAGGGGGGCCGCTGGGCAGAGTCGATGCAGCTTCACGCCGTGTTTGGGGTTAGCCTGCCGAGCCGCTTGCTGGGATTTGTGCCGGTGTGTATAAAATGGCCCCGGATACACAGGTATTGAGCCAAGAGCCACAGAGTTATAGAAGCCCCCAGAAGAGGAACATCCACTTAGGAACAGCTCACATGGGGGGGGCTTTTAGTCTCTGGTTCTGTGCAGGTGGGAGTCCATTCCAGGACCCATGGGGGGCTCAGGGCGTTCCCCTAGGCCAGGGTCTCCAGAAGCAAGGCTATCTCACCATTTTTCCCAGTCTGGAAGCGGGCTTGGCCCCTCAAGCCTGAACCAGTGTGGGAATCACCCAAGGTGGGGAAGACCCCCACGTACCCCCCCTTACATCAGGTGGGATGGTGCGTCTATCCTCAGGTCGGGTTTGTGAAGTCTTCAGTCCCCTCTCTGCGATGGGGCTGCTGGGATAAGGTAGTGACCGGAAGAAACCAAGCCTGGGAAGTGGCCAGGGAGCGTGGAGAGGCTGTGGGCTGACCCTGGGCATACCGCCTGCTGGCCGTCTGCCCTGTGACTGCCCTCCTGGGGGACAGACTTCCTTTTGGTGCCAGGTCAGATGGGCTTTGGGAACAGGAGACACACCCTCGTAAGGGATGGAGCTTAGGAACACAGGACCGAGGGTCCCCGTGTGACTGTGCACGCATGATCTGCTTCCTGGGTCCTTCCTGGAGAACACGCACACAGTCCCAGGGCGGCTGGGAAAAGCCACCAGCCCAGGAGGGAGCGAGAGGGGGAGATGGAAGGCATGGGCCCTGAGAGAGCGCAGACAGACTTCTCATGGTGAGACCACTCGGGGCTCCGCACCAGGCTGGAGCTGAGAATGCAGAGCATCTAGGGCCTCCTTCCCCGCCTCCCCAACCGGCCTGACTAAGCACCTTTAGTGCTTAGAGGGGATGCTCTGCAAATGTCATATAATCCCACATCCCCATATCAGGAACCCACACCCATCGCCATGGACACACTTAGCTGGTGTAGATGCCAGAGCAGGGGGCGGGAGAAAGAACGTCCTAGAACTTCCTCCCCGGACCCGCAGTTCTCAGGGCCCAGACTCTGGGGTGGGGGGGGGCTGGTGTCAGGGACAAAGGCAGGCAGCAAGGAGTCCCCAGAAGTCATCTTGGCCAGGAAGTCACTGTGCTTTTCAAATGGCAGGGGGGAGAGTGGGGGAAAGACGGCGCTCTCACAGAACAGGCGAAGGCGGCAGAAACGGGGGACCACACCCCAGAGAGACCCCGAACTCAGAAGACATGCAAGATTGGTCTGTGTACTTCGGAGCTATGTGCAAAGGGGCCGCAACCCAAGCCAGGCCTGGGGGAAGAGGTGTTTACAGAGAAACAGCTTAGCTCCCCTGCCCAGGCCTCGGCCCCGTGGCCTCCACGAGGCTGCTGCTTGGCTCCCCGCCCCCCACCCCGTCTGTGCAGGGAGCACAGCGGGAACCCGCCGCCCAGGGACCAAGTGTGCAGGGGCGCTCCGGAGCTGGGGCAGCCTGGCTCTTGTCACAGGGGATCCAGAGCGAGCAGCGTCACGCACGGGGGGACACATGTGGACACACAGACCGGTCCTGAGAGCCTGCCCACGTGGGCCTTGCGCCTGCGTTTCTGTGGCCCAGGGGCGCCTGCATTCAGCCTCTAGTTCTCTTCTCTGCGTGGCTCCCCTTCCGTCCCCCGGGGCCTCACGGATCAATTCCACGTCTCCCTGGCTGGTCCTGGTAAGTCCTAGCTCAGGGGTCCCCAACCCTGCCCGGGCCAAAAGAGCACGGGTCTGGGGAGCAGGGAGGCTGCCGACCTCGGTCGTGCAGTGCTCCCAGGCCGGCGGGGGTCGGCACCCTCTGATGGTGAGCCTCTGGCCTCCTGAGCTGGCAGAGGGCAGAGCAGGGAAGGAGAGGTGGCTCGGGGGCTGAGGCAGCCGAGTGCTGGCCCTCTGTCCAATGGTCACAGCCTGGAGTGGGGACAGAAGAAGAGAGAGGTAAGAGGTCACATGGATATAGCGGTGCCATCTTTGGTAGATGAGCGTCCTCTCGGTGGGCTGGGTGGTCTGAGATGAGCCGTTTCCGTCATCTACAAGAAAAGGTGGAGGGGACATCCATTCATAGTGACGTCCTACTATGTAGTGGCTTCTGGGCCAAGTGCCACATGTACCTGATCTCATTTAAACCTGAGAACAGCCTGCAAGATACGTGCCTTATACTCTTTTTAAAGACGAAACAATGGAGGCTCAGAGAGGTTAAGTGTTTTGCCCAAGGGTGCCCAGCCAGGAAGCTGCAGGGTCAGGATTTGAACCCAGAACTCTTCCCACTTGCTCGGGTAGCCTGGATTAGGGATGGTCACCAGGGGGGATGGGCTGAGGGCATGTAGTGCTGGGACCCCAGCACTCATGGCACGTGTAGCGAGCTTGGTAAGGACTGGGAATAGAGGAAGAGGAAGTGAGACCCGGGTCCACACCACAGACTCCGGGCATGGGCAGAGCTTTGCTGAACACTGTCGAGCCAGGATCTGGGCAATCATGGGGGATGTTTATGCCCGCTCTCCCAGCATATTCTGGAAAGGGACTCTGGAAGAACACAGGCAATCTTCGCCCAGAAGGCAGCAGCGTGGAGGAGTTAAGATCATGGATTTAGGGTTCAGACCAACTTGGGTTCCAAGGCTTGTCTTCCTCCATCCTAGCTGTGTGACCATGGGGAAGGCACTTAGCCTCTCTGTGCTTTGGTTTTCTTATGAGTAAAGCAGTCACAGAGTTTGACTCCTACGTGGGGGCTCTGAGGAGTCAGCAAGGCGACGCAGACAGAATGCCTAACACAGCACCTGTTCCTAATGTTTTATCAGTGGTACCCAGATGATGGTGATCACGCTGGTGGTCGTGGTGATGGCCTAGACCAAAGGCATGCAATGGACCCACAACATTACTTAAAAGAATCAGGAACAGGGACACCGACAGATACTTGCACGCCACTGTCACTGCAGCGTGATTCACAGTGGCCAGAGTGTCAACAAACCGAGCCTACACCCACAGATGAACGGAGAAACAACACGCAGTATGTACACACACTGGAATAGGACTCAACCATAAAGAGGAGTGACGTTCTAATACACGCCACACCATGAACTTTGGCTCAAAAAACCTGTTTTTTTAAAAAAGGAAACACCATGCAAGTCATGGAAGTCTTTGTCAATTTTCTAGTCATATTTTAAGAGGTTTAAAAAAAAAGGTGAACTTAATAGTGTGTTCTATTAAACCCGATATATCTCAAACACTGTAATTTTAACACATCACCAATCCTGTATGTGTTATGGGACAAATCACATTTTTTTAAATCCTGAGTCTTTAAAATTTTGTGTGGGTTTTACACACTCACAGGACATCCCATCTTGCTGCACTGTGAGTGTTCAAGGTCCCCATGAGGGGAGTGGCCACTACTGGGCAGCACAGGTCCGGACCCTCGCTACTCAAAAGGTGGACCTTGAAGACATGCTAAAGGGAGACCCCAGACCCAAAAGGACAAATATCGTTGTGATTCCACTTGTGTGAAATAGAACGGGTGAGTTCACAGGGACAGGATGTAGGTGAGAGGTCCCTGGGGGCTGGGAGGGGAGGGGTTGGGAGCTACTGTTGAAGGGCCACAGTTTCTGTTCGGAGGGGACAAAAGGTTTTGGGGACGGTGGCGGCGGCTACGCAACACCGTGAATGTAACCGATGCCACTGAACTGTACACTTACGAGTGGCTACGATGGCAAATTCATGTTATATGTATCCTACCACAATTTTAACAATGAGTAACGTAATATATCCAAACCCACTGAGTTGTATATTTTAAGGGGGAGGATTATACGATGTGTGAACTTTGGCTCAAAAAACCTGTTTTTTTAAAAAAGGAAACACCATGCAAGTCATGGAAGTCTTTGTCAATTTTCTAGTCATATTTTAAGAGGTTTAAAAAAAAAGGTGAACTTAATAGTGTGTTCTATTGAACCCGATATATCTCAAACACTGTAATTTTAACACATCACCAATCCTGTATGTGTTATGGGACAAATCACATTTTTTTAAATCCTCAGTCTTTAAAATTTTGTGTGGGTTTTACACACTCACAGGACATCCCATCTTGCTGCACTGTGAGTGTTCAAGGTCCCCATGAGGGGAGTGGCCACTACTGGGCAGCACAGGTCCGGACCCTCGCTACTCAAAAGGTGGCCCGTGGAGCAGCATCCCCAGCATCGCCATGGGGCTTGCTGAAAATGCAAGATCTTAGGCCTCACCGCAGACATATGGAATGGGAATCTGCTTTTTAAGGAATTCCCTGGTGAAATGCAAATCAGAACCACACTGAGATACCACCTCACGCCGGTCACAGTGGTTAAAGCCAACAAATCAGGAGACTCTAGATGCTGGTGAGGATGTGGAGAAACGGACACCCTCCTACACTGTTGGTGGGAATGCAAACTGGTGCAGCCCCTCTGGAAAACAGTGCGGAGGTTCCTCAAAAAATTAACAGTAGAACTCCCCTATGAGCCAGCAATAGCGCTGCTAGGAATTTACCCAAGGGACACAGGAGTGCTGATGCATAGGGGCACCTGTACCCCAATGTTCATAGCAGCACTCTCAACAATAGCCAAAACATGGAAAGAGCCTAAGTGTCCATTAACTGACGAATAGATCAAGACGCTGTGGTTTATCTATACAATGGAATACTACATGGCAGTGAGAAAGAATGAAATCTGGCCATGTGTAGCAACATGGATGAAACTTGAGGGTGTCATGCTAAGTGAAATAAGTCAGGCAGAGAAGGACAGATACCATATGTTTGCACTCATATGTGGAACAGGAGAAACTTAACAGAAGACCATGGGCGAGGGGAAGGGGAAAAATAGTTGGGGAGAGGGAGGGAGGCAAACCATGAGGGACTCTTGAATGCTGAGAACAAACTGAGGGCTGAAGGAGGTGGGGTGGAGGGGAAGGGAGTGATGGGCATGGAGGAGGGCACTTGTTGGGATGAGCACTGGGTGTTATATGGAAACCAACTTAACAATAAACTGTAAAAGAAGAAAAAAGAAATTCCCTGGATATTTTGGATGCATATTAAATTTTAAGATGCAGTGGCTGAATTTCATAATGTCTCTGGGCATAGTTCTTCCATTTGTAAAAGAAGATTGGATAAATCAAGAGTTGCCAATAAAAGCATCCCATGCATTGATTCTGAGTGACTGGTGGTGGCTAGCAGAAGGGCTGGGTGATGGTGGATGTGCCGTGATTGATTAGTCATGTCTGTCATGGGTGCAGAAATAGGACACAGACACCACCCACATTTGCATCCATCAGATAGGTAATCCCCAGGATTTTTCTACCTGGACAGTGAGAAGCAAAGATGACTTCTGTTCATTTCAGGCCTCAATTCATAGTGTCTTTTCATATTCCCTCTCCCTGAGGGGTTATGATGTCGCCAAGAAAATGGCCATGCTAGGCAATAAACAGAGGGCCCCAAGTAACAAAGTTGGTAGGGACAGAGGTGGTAGTTGCACCCTCAGATCTCTGGACCCCCAAACACAATGCCAGCTATTCCAAAAAGGAAAAGCCCTCCGACCTTCACTCAGTGGATGAGCCTGGGGGAAGCAGTGTGGGACCACATGGCCTCTTGGCAGTTCTTCCCATTCTGAGAAAGTTTCTATGATGCTCTGTCATCCTCTGAATAAACCCCCACTCCTGCCATACGGATCTGGCCTCTGACCACCGCTGGGACCTCACCTCCTATTCTCTCCTTCCAATGCATCACGGGCTGGTCTTACCCACTTCCTATCTGTTCTGCCAGCACAGTGGGCTCACTCCCACCTGGAGGGCTTGGATTTCCCACGTGGGGGCCTGGCTTCCCCTCAAGGGCTTTGCTTTAACAGGACGCCCTCCGAGGGGCATTCCCTGGCCCCGCCTTTCCACCTAAAGCCCCCAAGCATCACTATCACAGACCCGTTCTACTGTCTTTTAAATGCAACTCCGTCTGAAATGATGACCCTTTTAAAACATGTGTACCTGCTTCTTGGACCTGCCCTAGAAGGTAAGTCCTATGAGGTCAGGGGCTCATTGGTTTTGTTCACCACTGTGTTTGCATTCTACAATACAGCCCGGCACATAGTAGGTATTCAATACACCCAGACGGAGTAAAAAAGTGAGTGAACAGAAAACATCACTGATCCCAGAATCCTCCATCCAGACCACAGGGTGTCTATGGTTCCTGTTTTGTCAGCCCAGCTGCATGGAAAAGTATAGAAAAGAAGGCCCTCTGCTCTCCCTCCAACCAGGGAGCTATAAGCCCCTCTGTTCAGTTAACTCCCGCCCCCTCCTCCTTGACCCCCAGGAAAGCAGAGGCCACTGGGCGATGGCCCAAATGGCACTCGGGTTCTGTAGCACCCAGTCACTCCTGGGAACCACCCAGAGCTCTGACACTCGTTTTCCCACTTGCCTGTGCTCTGTTAGCTGGACAGAGTCCTCACTTGTTAGAGCGTCCCTACCCCCGCTTTCATAACCAACCTATTCTCAATCCTGGGAGGCCAGCAGAGTAGAGCGCGCTCTCGCTCCCGGTGGACTAAGGCTGCTCAAGTACACAGAACCCCTGCTAAGGTGGGCGGCGCTACACCAAACGGCCCAGCGCACCTGCCGCCATCCCCACAGCACCTCCACTAGAGCCGTTTACCGCCCTCCTGCTTTGGAGGCTGAGACTGCAGCCCAGAGAGGCCAAGTAACGTGCCCAAGGCCACACAGCGAAGAAGTGGTGGGGCAGGGGCTTCTAATCCACGTCTGTCCAACATGAGAAGTCTGCTGTCTTCAACTGTCTAGGAAAAGGCTGAGACCCCAGGGTGGGTGGGGGGAGAAGAGATCCCATTCTTCCAGTTCAGCAGGCTCAAATGGTGGGGTAGGGGGGTATCCAGGGCCTCCTGGGGCATCTGTTCACAAGCGGCTGCCCTGGGCATCCTCGCGGGGTCCCATGGGAGATGCTGACAAACGCTCCCACGTGCCTGTGCCCACAGCTCAGGGTTGGGAGAAGTGTGTACCTCCATTTGCGTGTCTGTGTGTCGGCACGTAGTGGTGAGGGGCTGCCGTGTGCATCCATGTGTCATGCAATGTAATTGCGCAGGTGTGTATGCTTGAGTCCACCCACACATGTGGGCTTGAGGACCGGGGTGTGTTTTCATGTGATGTTCGTGTGGCGGGCCTGTGTGTGTACCTGTGGGCTCCTGAGTGCGCACATGTGTGCAGAGGTTAAGTTTCTATGTATGTGTGTGCACACCCCTGTGTGCCTGGAATGGCAGGGCAGTGGGGAGCAGGAAGCTCTCAGCAGCCTCATCTGGGCCAGCCTTACCCTCACCTTCTAGAGAAATCATTGGGGTTGGGGCCTGGGAAGGAGGCCCCCAGAGAGATGCCTCATTCAGAACCCCTGATCTCCATCCAAGAACAAGTACGGGAGGGGCACAGAGCCTCTAACAGGAAAGCCAGAGACACACTGATGGCAAGAAGCTGGGAACCCTTGTCTTCATGCAATAGAATGTTCTGGAAGCTGAGAGATGCCATGATGGGGAGAGGCTGCTGGCCCAGGGGGGTAGTTTCCTGAAGGCCAGGCCTCCTGGAGGAGGATGCTCGAGTAGCTGACATAGGGGACTGGGAAGGTTCAGAGTACTGCCTTGTACATGATGTTCAGACTCAGTGGGGCATCACCCTCCATCAGGAAGACATAGGCAAGGAGGCAGCCACGGTAGCCAGAGACCAAGACCCTGGATGGCAGACTCCAGGACCCAAATCCCAGAGTAGACTCGCCTGAATGGAAACCTGGTAGGGAAGGGTGGTGGCTGGGGAGGGAGGTAGATGTATGGAAAGGAGATGGCTGGCAGGGGTGGGGAGGGGAGCAGAAAGATGGCAAAGGCCAGAGGACAAAGGCAGTGGGGAGAGATGCTAAAGGAGAACACCTACTCTGCAGACTTCCAGAAATGTCCGGGGTGAGACAGGCGGCGGTTTCGCTTTGGCAGTTTCTCCAACATGTCCATGAGCTTAGTGAAGGTAGGTCTTTCTTCTTGTTCAAAGGCCCAGCAAAAGAGAAGAATGTCCTAAAAAAAAACCAACATGTGGTAATTTAACATAAATGATGATGTCTTGATACTCTTTGGCATCTCATTGGGTCTGTCCATTTGTCTACCCATTTGCCTCACTTGCATAGTCCTCCATCCATCCACCCACCCACCCACCCTCCCACCCATGCATGCATGCATGCATCCATCCATCCCCCAACCCACCCATCTATCCACCCACCCACCCACCTACCCATCCATCCATCCATCCATCCATCCATCCATCCATCCATCCATCCATCTCTTTATCCATCTCTTCTTCCACTCATCCAACCCATGAGCCCATATAGCAAATTAGGCAGGTCCTTCCTAGTCTAGGAAGTCTGTGGTATGCTAAAACCAATAATGCTCCCCAAGGAGTTTCTCGGACATTTTTTCTCCTCAAAGGGAGGGAGTAAAGTGAATCCTCAGGTCTCTATCCACATTTCCATACCATAAGTGCTCTTCAAAGTCAAAGAGTAGAAAGTTACTTTTAATAATTACCTCACCTGAGAAAAGAAACCTAGATACAGGTAATCCTTAGAAACCTACCAGATTATTACTCCTCCCCTGATTTATCTGTCTTCTGATCAAAAGACAGGACTCTTCCTGCTGTGTTTTAGAGAGTGATTATGAATTTATATTCAGGCTTCTCTGTTTCTGTGTATCTTGTTCTGAGTTGGATAATGCCTTGAAAATTCTTACGTAGGTACAAATTAGAATCATTAATATGGGTGATATCTGAAAAGTAACAGTAAAAGAGGGATTCACTGGTTCTACTTGATTCAGCAACTCATTGCTAGGAAAAATCTGCCAAGTGCTACTGCACCCTTGAGGCAGGAACCTGAATTGCAGGCACAGTTCAGAAACTACACTTCCTAAGCTCCAACTCACTATCTGATAAGGCTAGGAGCATGCTATTGTGTCACTCTCCGGGGAAGCATTCATAATCTTAACACACAGGAAAAAGAAGGCCCAGAGCTGTTTCTACCTCTCTCCGTGTCCCCAAGAGCTCGCACTGTCCCAGGACTTACCGAGATTTCTTTTCCCATGCCGATCTGGCTGAGGTTGGGTTTCATGCCTGTACCCATTTGCCAGATTATTGCCTCTGCTGGTTGGGTCTTGAAAGGCCACTCCCTGGCGTGGAGTTCATACCAAATCGTGCTGTTGGCAGATGTTGTTAAGGGGTGTTGGTATGCTTTGTTGCTCTTGTATCCTAACACACACACACACACACACACACACAGCCCTCTACTTCCTAGCTTCTTCCTCACAGGGCTGGTGTTTCGCTAGCTGAGATACACCTAAAGCTTTCTAGATGGCTTAGAAGCCATGTTTATCCCGGGATACCTTCCCTGGTGCCTGAATTAAAATGAGTTAAAACCCAGCACCTGGAAGTTTAATAGACCATGGCTAGGATTTCTCACCCTAGACGTATACTTCCAGGAAACCACAAAAATCACTTAAAAGGATATTCCCTACAGCATCACATCTAATATCAAAACAATAACAACGAAAGGATTAGGTTGCATGTATTACAGTAATTAAATAGAATATGATACTATTAAAACATTTCAAGGGAATTTTGCTCACATGAAAAAAATGCTTAGTCTCTAATTATAAGTAAAAGAAAAGCAGGACACAAGACTGTATATAAGGCAATAGCTACTCTTTAAAACAATGATATATGTATAGACAGGAGAAAAAGAAACAGCAAAATGTTAATAATGGTTAACTCTGGGTGATAGGATAAGATTTTTTTTAAGTCTTGTTTTCTAAATATAAACTATCTCATGGGATGGTAGGGAAAAATTGCTGAGGCAGGGGTGTGGGTGGCAGTGACATTGGCGGACGCCACGGGGTACTCACGGGATGAGTACTCCGGGGAACTGCTGAGTTGGACCACGGGACTGGGTCTCAGCTCACTGGGGAACAAAATTCCCCAACTCAGGAAATATCTGAAACAATCCTAGGAAATGATCTTTCCTCTAATCTAAGATAATTTATGCAAATTTGCTTTAAAGAACACGAAGCATTCTGCTATCCTCTTTACTGATCAGAGACTGTGTCAAACCAGCTATTTCTAGGGTCCCACTTCGCAGCGAATTCTCCCCCTGCCAACTTCATCCCCCCCACCCCCCCACCCCCGGGAGGGAGTGGCGATGCTGGGGGGCGGGGGTTGGGGTGTTGAGTTAGATGGCCAGGAAGTTGTCACGTTAAGGCGCTAGATGACTGTGTTGTCCTCATAATAAGCCCCTTGCATTTGTAATGGCTACGGGGGAGGTGTAGGAAGCATGCCTTTTTCTTCCGATCGGACATTTGGGGGCTTCCCTGACCTTGGAGGGACTGCCCCCACTCCGCAGGGTCAGCTTATTCCTAGAGAAGGTAAAGGACTCTCCTGGGAGTATGCCTTTCATATGCAAACCAGCCAATCCAAAGCCCCCCCACCTCCATCAGACTTCGACTCAGGGTCAATATTCCCCCTGCCCTCCCAGGACACCCTCGCACTCCAGAGCCCACTAAATGAGTCAAACCAGCCTTCGAAATTAGTCCTAGCCTGCTTACCCTGCCTCACCGGTTCCTCCCCAGGTAAACCCTAATAAAGGCTCTTGCCGACCTCTTGACTGATCCCGGTGTGGCCCTATGTGATCTGATGTGCCCCCCTCCTTTTGAAACCATGAACAACAGGCCATCTTTTCAAGGACAGCTGTTTCCGATCTATTGCCATCATTATACCTGAACAAAAACAAGGCCCACATTTTCAAACAGGAAGCACTATCCCCATTTTACAGAAGAGGAAACGGAGACTCAGGAAGGCTCTGTGTCTTACTTACTCAGGGTCACACAGCAAATAAGAGGTGCAAGCCAGAAGCTGAACCCAGTTGGTCTGACTGCAGAGTCGCACCACTGGCCATTGTGCTACGAGAAACCTAGCCTCCATCCTGTTCCAGAGTCCTTTCTAATTGGGGAGGTGAAAGATTCTGGGGTGGGGGGTGGGGCAATCCTGCGGCTGATGGTTGGGGTCTGGGGAAGGAGGCACAGACAGATTGCCGGCAAGGGCTCAGGTGACAGGGGGAAGGGAGCCTATCAGGAGCTGGGCCCCGTGCTGTGTGCCTTACAGGTGTTTTCTCACTCAATCTTTGGGAAGCCTCACTGGTTTTATTATCTTTGATTTTCAGCTAAGGGAAATAGGGCTTTTCGTGATAAAATGACTCTGAAGTCCCCGTGGCCAAAAGCTCCAACTCTGGAGTTAGGAAGTCCCAAGTCGGACTCCCGGATCCACCCCTGATTACCATACAGGAAGTCACTGAGCCTCCGGGGAGCCTGTTTCCTCGCCTGTCATGTAGAAACAGCGACGGTAGGAGCCGCGAAGGATGCTCGTGAAGATTCCATGAGACGGCACCCACAAAAACCGTAACATGGTGCTCAGTGTGCTTTTAAAAGTCCAGTTTTGTTCTAAGTCATGCCTGAGCACGATGTTCCCAAGCAGCAAGAAGCACCTAATTGGCAGGAAACCAAGAACGCCAGGCCCCTTAGAATTCAGCAGTGTCAGGATTAAAGGCCTCATTAAAACTTCCTTTCAAACCCGACTTTCAAGAGAAACTCACACGAAGAAAAAAATAAACTGCTAAAGATTAAAACTCCAGTGGAAAACCAATTACTCACTTTGGTACATTTTGTTAATTACATTCTTTTTTTCCTTTCCCTACATTTATACGAAAATATACCAACTTAATTATTGCAGTTTGGTTTCAGATAACAGTATCTAATGAGGTAAAGATTTGGGCATAAACGCACGGGGGCAAACGACGTCTAAAGGGGTCCAAGTGACAGATGTCGAGAATCCGGATGTGCCAGCAAATGCCTCCCTCATCCCCCGCCACCGAGATTTACAGGGAGGACAGAGTAGGGGTGCGTTTCCATGGAAGACAGTCTCTCTAACGTCTCTTGGTGTTGCTAAGTCTAATTGCACACATCTGCAGGGCTGCAAATTTCCCCAACAGCTTCCCCAGCCGCCGTCTCTGCTTGTAGCCACCAATCTTTGCAGCAACCTTGGTGCACAAAGTAAGGTAAGGATTGGCATGGCCATTGGAGGGAGGGGAGCCCAGAAGTCTTCCTGGATGCACCTTCTCAGGGCCCTCTGTCTCGCGCCCTCTATCCTTCTCCATGCTTCCAAAGACATCCCGTTCTCTTTCATGAGTATGGTTTCTCTCTCCTTGCTGAGAAGCCCTAAACTCCTCTTTCCTTGGGAAAATGATGTGTAGATATGGCTGCCTTCTGGTTAGTTCCATTGGCCATTTCCAAGCAGCCCAGACTCACTGTGTCCAAATCTGCCTTCCCAGCATAGGACAGGCCTCCCCTCCAGGGTCTCTATCTTGGTGAAAGACACTAGTCTAGTCTCTACCCAGCTGCCCAAGGTAGGGATCTGGGCACCACCCGCAGTCTACTCATCATCAAACCCTTATCCCATCCGCCCCCTGAATGCTTCTTATGGAAGAAGGGACATGCTTCTTATGTCTATTCCTGGCATCCAAACCCACTGGCAGTGATTTGGTAGACAGTGCCAGCATCTCCCCCTGGATTGGTCTTCTAGCCTCTAAGTCTCATCCTTCTCCTCTCCATTTTCTGCACAGCAGAGTAACTGTTCTAAAATTCAAAGTATGATTATGTCACTCCCCTGCTCAATAACCATCAATGGCTCCCCAGTGCTGTGAAGACGAAAACTCCTCAACCCAGCCTCTCAGTCCCTGCAGGACTGACCCCCATCCCATTCCCTCTCTCGTCTCTCATGTCACCACCCCCAGCTCATTTTTTTCTGATTCTCTATCTCCCAGTTCCCTTCCCTCTCACCCCCGAGGTGTTCTTCCATTGTGGAAAATTTGTTTTCTGTTACTCTGGGCCTGTTCACACGTTCCTTCTATCTAGACACCTTGCCCTACCCTCTGGCCTATTTATAGTCAACCTCTCACTTAGGCTCAGGAGTCACCTCCTCCGGGAAGCCCTCTCTGATCTCCTGGGCTGGATTTAGTTCCTCCTTTACTCCCACAGTCCTGTGTTTATCCTCAGCATAGCATTTATCATACTCAGCTAAAATTGACTATCTCCTTGCCTGTCTTCTACTAGGTCAGATACAGAAGGAGTCTCTGGTTGTTTAAAAATACGTCTCCAAATTCTTTGATATTCCTTCCTGCGAAATGCAAAGGTTCTTCACCTCCTCCTGACTTAGTGGCTTGTTTCTGAAGCACAGAATGTGGCAGAGCTGTGGCTGAGACCAGCTCATAAAAGCAAGGTTGCTTCTAGCCACCGTGTTGGGGAGGTCGTTCAAGCAGCCTATGGAAATGCCCACAGAGCCAGGAACCGAGGCCTCCTGCCAACAGCTATGTGGGTGGGCCACCTAGGAAGTGGGTCGTCAGCCCACTGAGCCTTCAGATGAGACCACAGCTCTAGCCAACATCTTGACCACAACCTTATGAGAGATCATGAACCAGCTCAGAACCACTCAGCGAGGCCACCCCCAAATTCCTGATGCCAGAAACTTGAGACAGTAAATACTTCTGTAAGTCCCTAAGTTTTGGATAATTTGTTAACAGTAGGCATTCAGTTAGATATTCCGTGGTTATTGCTTCAGTGAATGAATGCATGAACAGGTCAAACAACTTGTCATGGTCACATAACCATGGTCACATGGTTAGAAACCAGGCATGAAGGTTTGCTAGGGTCATCCCTCTACTACACCCCACTTGGATACCCCCAAACTCACCCAGAAACCTAACCACCATGGCCCCAGCAGATAAGTGCCCCTGTCTCTTCCAAGAGCCATAGCAGAAAGGCTTGGGAAATGTCCCTCTGCCCAGCTGGGTGCTCTCCAAGGTCAGCGTGGGCCACCTACCCGAGTGCAAAGACATCTGAGTGCTTAGAGAAGGGGAGCTTGTCCTCCTCTGTGTCGGGGGACAGCTGGCGGATGATCTCTGGCGCCAGGTGGCACAGCCAGCCATTCTGGATGCGGAGTTTGTCATCTCGCCTGGAGAAGCGAAACACAGAGTGAGCCCTGCTTCATAGCCCAGGGAGGACCAGTCCCCCAGCACTGGCCCCAAGTCTCTGGCCCATCGCTTGGATCCCTCCCCGCCCCTCGACTGGGCATTGCTCGACCTTGTACTTGAGGCTGAGGCCCAGTGGGAGGGGCAGGGAAGACTGGTCTGGAGAGAGACACCCAACACCCAAACCATCATCGGGTCCCTCTGCTTCCGAGGCACCCGCTTCCACAGTCATTCAACAACTACAACAGAGTCTTGTTATTCACGGTAGTTATGTCTTATACAGTCCCTGCAAATAGCGAGGTAGCAGATGCGGAATCATCGCCACCGAGGAAGCAGGTCTTCACATGCACGGCTCACCCAGACTGTGATCTTAAATCCTAAAAGCAACTCATCCTAGTACATTCGGTTCTCATTAGTTTATAGAAGAGGGAAACAATGGCTCGGAAGCGGTGAGTGACGTGTCTGAGGCTGCCCCACAAGCAGGTGCAGAGTTGCAAAGCTCTGTCCAACTAGCCTGGGGACCGCAGCTCCCTGCCCTGCGCGGCATGTCCCTCTCCTCTCTGTCCCCGGTCACCTCTGTATGAGAGCTGAAGCAAGGACGCAGGGCATCCCCTTGTTTGATCTCAGCTGGGAACATGTGTATCGGGTGTTTCAAATTTCCACCACCCTGCGTGTGGCCATGAATGATTGCAAACGTGCTGATTGATTTTCGGGGTGCAGACAGATTTGAGCAGGCAAATTCGCAAATCAGGAATCCACATGCGATGAGGACTGACTGTATTTATGGAGAACCCACTATGCCTAAACTCTGTGTTCGTGGCACCGGGAGCGTAGCGGCGAGGGAGACGGGCAAGGCCCCAGCTCTCCTGGAGCCCCCGCTTTGGTAGTAGAAGGTGACGGCAGATGAATTAAATAAATAGGAAGAATACAGACAGTGATAAGCAGTATGCAAAAAAGATTTAAACAGGGGAATGTGTTTAAAGGTAAGAGGGAACTCACTTGAAGTAAAATGTCAGCAAAGACTGATAGGACATGAAGGATCCAGCCATATGAATAAGGAGAAGAATATTCTAGGCAGAAGGGGAAGTTAGGACAAAGATGGGAGGGAACATCCTCAGGTAGGTACTTTGAATATATTCCCACTCAGGTCTAGGATTATTTTTTAAGATAAATTCCTGGAAGAAGAAAGCTGCCTGCTGCCTTCTTCACATTGTAAGTAGGTACAGACCCTTCCCTTTGGGACTGAAATCTGTTCAGACCTCCTACAAGGTTTCCACCGATTCAAGACTCCCAGGAAAGGGCCAGTGGGCAGCGAGGGGAGAGAGGCATGGATAGCCCTAACCATCAACAGTGAGCTTGTGATGGTCCAGAGCCTCTAGAATGTGGGGACCCGGGGCTGGCTGGATTCTACCATTCTCCTGGGGTGGCCTCTGAGCTATGTCAGGCGTGATGCGCTGTTCCCTGGGCTGCACTCATTCATATCCCACGATGATGATTCCTGCCCTACTTGGACACCTTCTATAGCAGCCCTACCCAACAGAGCTTTCCACGACTATGGAAATGTTCCCTGTCTGTGCTATCCAATATGGCAGCTACTAGCCATCATGGCTCTCAGGCACTTGACATCCAGCCAGTGCAGCTAAAGAATTGAACATTTAATTTTATTTCATTTTAATTAAAGTTAAAATGACATAGCCCCATGTGGCCGGGGGCTATCGGACAGTGCTGCTCTAGACCATTATTTACTACAAATGATTTTTTTTTCATTTACTTCTTTAACATGACCATAAATGGAAACTAGCACTTTTTTTTAGTACACATGAACATTAAGATGAAAAATGCTTATTCACGTCATCCCTAAAGCTATTTTGCGGACCACACGTAGGGGTCCACAAGGATGCCCGACAAGAGAGACTCCAGGAGTTTGGGGGCTGGATAATTCTCTGTGGTGGAGGCTGTCCTGTGCACTGGAGGGTCCCTGGCCTCTCCCTAGTATCACCTCCTCCCCTGCTGTGACAACTAAAAATGTCTCCAGACATCATAAATATGGGGGTGGGGGTGGGGAAGGAGAGCACCACGTTGAGAATCACTGCTCTAATTTCCATATAAAGTAAGAAAATGGTCCAGACTGCAGTCTTTCGGCATCAGTAACACAGGACTTCCTCTACACAGGAGACCTATTAGAACACATCCTCTGC
Source organism: Proteles cristata cristata (assembly GCA_017311185.1). Classification (NCBI taxonomy): domain Eukaryota; kingdom Metazoa; phylum Chordata; class Mammalia; order Carnivora; family Hyaenidae; genus Proteles; species Proteles cristata. The sequence goes on along the minus strand of JAESUZ010005237.1, from coordinate 20,590 downwards.
TGAAAAGCAAGACTGAAAAGCACTGGCAAGCCCTCGGGCTGGCAGGGCCCACTGAGTTCTTGCTTCCAGAAATGGGGATGTCTGCGGGAACGTAAGGACCTATCTGCTGCTTCCTAGCCGTGTGACTCTGAGCAGGCCCGAGTCCCCACTTTCCCATCTGCACAATGGGCACGCGGTTTCAAAGTAAGTAATTTGTTCATCTTGAAGACCCAGGGATGGGGTTGAGACCAGAGCACAAAGAACGTCACCCTTGAAGGGAGGGCGGTGGCCTGGGTCCGCCGTCGCTCTCCAGGTAGGACCAGGCCACCGGGGGTGCGGTGCGGGGTGGGCTGCTGTCGCCAGAAGGGACAGTGTCCCTGTTCTGATGTCTTTCCAATGGTCCCTGCTGCCTATTCCAGACTCGCTGGCTCAGTGCAGGTTTGAATCGCGGGCAGGGCCAGGAGGAGGGTCCCGGCTGTCCCCCAACCCTCAGCGCGGGGTGGGCGTGGGCACACACCCGGGAGGGGGCTGGCCCAGATACTCCAGGGCGTCCCGTTCCCATGGCGATGGGCCTGCCGGGTGACAAAATCAAAACATCTCCATGGTGGTTATTACCATGATTAATAATAGCCTGCGCGTGTCAGGTGCGAGTGGCTGGCACCGAAAATGACACCTTTTCTCAGCGATAGCAGATACGCTAGCAACGCTGGGGACGGGCTTGGGGGAGGCCCTGGGGTCTGTCTGGATGTTCAGGACACGCTCACTTCCCTGGGTGACCCCCGCGCTGCCCAGGCCCGGCACATCTCCCCGTGCTGGGAAGCCAGCGTGCTCGCCTGAGCTCTGAGGACGGCAGGTAACGCCTGCTGAGTGTGTACCGTGCGCCCAGTTATCCACCCCACTCAGTCCTAGCAAACCCACGACGGGCTGAGCACCATCCCTGTTCTGTGGATGGGAACACAGAGCTTCAGGACTTGACCACCTGCCCAAAACCGACGACACAGTGACCCCAGAGACCCCCACCCACAATTGTACAGTAATGCCTGTCGAAGCCGCACCCTTTGGGAGCAAACTGAAGCCCTGCACTCAACCAACCCTGACCCACCACTGGAAGGGGGAGATACGCACAGGGAAAACCCCGGCGGCGACAGGTGGGCCGCCCAGAAATGTGGATTTCTTCTGGGAGAGGTCACTGAGGGCTCCCTGGCCTCTCCCAGCACTACTCGGGTCTGTGTGGACACAACCAGGCCAGTAGGCACCTTGCCCTTGACTTGAACTTGCTTCCTGGGTGACAGGGGGCCTCTATGAATGAGGTAAAGGAAAGCATGCCCACGTCATTCCATTTCCTTTCTTCCTTGTTACCCTGGGGCTTTAGCAAGCCAAGAATCAAAAGGGAGAAAATCAGAGGCGCTGCCCCTTTTTCCTTCACGGGTGGGAGAATCCACAGGCAAGGAGAGAGAGAGACGGTGTGGACATGACTCCAGGAGGCAGGAGTTGTTTTTTGTTTTTGTTTGTTTCTTAATGTTTATTTCTTTTTGAGAACAGGAGGGAGGGGGGAGGAGGGGCAGAAAGAGAGATGGAGACAGAGATCTGAAGCGGGCACTGCACTGTCTGCACAGAGCCCGATGCAGGCCTCGAACTCATGAACACGAATCATGACCTGAGGTGAAGTGGGACACATAACCGACTGAGCCACCCAGGAGTCCCTGGAATCAGATTTAAAGAGCCTTGAAGCAGGATAAGGAAAACATCTGCGGGGTCTCTTTTTGTCTGGACACAAATACCTGAGTTCGTAGTGATGTTACCAACTGCTTTCTCTGCCCCTCAGCCTGGAGTGATGGATGAATGGGTGTGTGTGTGTGTGAGTGTGTGTGTGTGTGTGAGTGTGTGTGTACATGCAATTCCTCCACCAGCAAATGTGCAAATGCAAGGAGAGACAGAGGGAAGAAGGAATTTGCATGAGTCAGCCCTCCTGGCTTCTTGGGTTCTAACTTGAGGAACTCTCTCCATTTATCTACCTATTGGTCTATTTGCTCATTTACCTACTTCCTTTCCTAGCTTAGGTACTATAGATAGTTTTGGAGACTGCACAGAATCTTTCTGGATGGAGCAAAATATAAAGAGGAACTTTGGCCTCTGTTGCACTCTGTTTCTAGATCACGCAGGAGCAGCTAGATCAAGTTTTGCCGACTTTTGGATGCCCTTTGATGTTAGAGGTATTATATAGCACGAAAAAAATTCACTTTGGAGGGGGAGGGAGTGCTGGGGTGTCACCCTGAAAGTGATCAGTGGCTTGCATGTGCGCGGCGCACGCTCCAAATGAAAAGTCACAGAGGGTGGACCTTCTGAATCACAGGTTGTTTATCTGGAATCAAGCTGTTTCTCACGGTCAACTGGAAGCAGCTTGCCCTGAGGTGGGTGAGTGGCTCCTGAGAGTTAATTACTTAAGGATAGTTAATGATTCTCCTGAGGAACCCTGGGGGGAGGTATATGCAAATGGCTAGTAATTACAACATCTCGACAGCAGCTACTCTGTGGTGTTTTCTGTGCTGCAGGCTCCGTGCTGGACGTCTGATGGTGTTATTTCATCCACACATGGGTCCTGCGAGGTAGGCATGATCAGACCCGTCATTTTTCTTGCAGACAAGGAAACTCAAGTTCAGGGAATTAAAGTCACGGTCAACTGGGGCCACTTTCAATCCCTTGACTGATACTCGTGCTGCACTAACATGTATCACCTCCTAAGAAAACGTGGAGGGGCATCTGGGTGGCTCAGTCGGTTAAGCGTCCGACTTCGGCTCAGGTCATGATCTCACCGTTTGTGGGTTCGAGTCCCGCGTCGGGCTCTTTGCTGACTGTTCGGAGCCTGGAGCCTGCTTCAGATTCTGTATCTCTCTCTCTCTCTGACCCTCCCCTGCTCATGCTGTCTCTCTCTCTCTCAAAAATAAATAAATTAAAAAAAAAAAAAAAGAAAACGTGGAGCACCCAAACGTGGCTCTTGGGTGATGCCAACTGCCAGGCGTGTCTTCCGGGGAAAGGGAGAGTCTCTCAGGTAACTTCAAGGGTAAGAGCTCTCAGGATCTGGGGGTGCTCTGTGCCCAGTAACACACATGCCCTTAAAGGCACCGCTTACAAGGCAGGCCCCGAGGGGATCACAGCCTGACCTGGCATTAGCAAGAGCCTCACTGCTTAGTAGGGCAACCTCAGGCCCCACACCCAGTCTCGGTCCACTGAAGCCGTCTGGGTGACTTCTCACCCCCGTCATGCGTCGAGGACCCCTCTGTGCCCTTCCACCGCCGCTCACCTGCCAGCCTGGAGCACCCCGGAGATGCTGAAGAGCCCGAAGTCTGTGATCACCACTTTCCCATTGTCGTAGAAGACGTTCTTGGACTTGAGGTCCTTGTGAAGGATCCCCTTTGCGTGCAGGTAGCCCATGCCCTGGAAGGAGCAAGCGAATGGGGTGTCGCCAGGGAACGCCGAGTGCTCGCTGCTACTCCGGCGTGGGTTCAAGAGCGCCCTGAGCAGCTGCACTGCCTGGAGCCCCAACGCGCAGGCTTGGAGGTGCAGTGGGGGAAGGCAGGGCAAGCGGGAGCAGGCAGGGTCCTCAAGAGGCACGTCTGCCGCCGCCCTCAGGCCACTGCTGAGCTGTTCCCACCCAGCGGTTAAGCTTCCCAAAGAAGAGACAAGGGAAGACATCCCCAGTGGGAGAAAAACTGAAGACGAGACTGAGAGGTGGTCCCCAGAGTAAGCGAAGGCACGCCATCAACCACCTCCCCGCGCTCCCTCTTAAAAAAAAAAAAAAAACAAAACTCCTCGGCAGGACGTTTGTTTTATATCTACTTAACCCACATCAGTGTAGGAGGCACTGCGTTCCTCAAGGGACAGGTCATGATCCAGTGATCAAGACCACAGAGGAGAGGCTAGCGCAAGGGTGAGTGTCTGGATTCTTGACTTTTTTTTTTTTTTTTTGCCTTTATGTGCAGTCACATTGTATCTCTTCTAACAGCTCAGTCCTAACACTTCCAACGGGAAATAAAAGCCCCAGTCAACTGACTAACTGAGGCACCTGCCGGAAAACAAAGGCTGTTCCAGTTTGGTTTCATCCCAAACAACAATCCCAACAATCGGATATATCCGCGGAAGCTGCAGAGAGAGAGAGGGCTTACCCTTGTGGGAATTCAAGCATCTGAGGGGTAAGGGATTCTAGCAACACAAACTTCTCCTGGTCCCCGGATATATGTGCCCAATTATCGTGACGATGAGGCACCAAACGGAAGCCGGACATCGGCAGGCCATCCCTAATGGTGGTATCTGGGCAAAACTGTTACACACAGCCTGGTATATTTCAGGTCAAGTCTAATTGACCTCTCTCAGGAGGGAGCCCCAGCCCCTGTGGTACCTTCACAATTTCTTGGGCAATCTGCCTCGTTTTGTTGGCATCCAAGACGATCTTGGCATCCCTCACCACAGAATAGAGCGTCCGTCCCTTACACAGGCTGAAAAGCAAAAAGGAGAAGATACGTTATCGGCACTTGTTCAGATGAGAGCGACCCGCAATAGCTGTCAGATGTGACAAGTAACAGCGGACGTGACGCTATTGCTGGATAACAAGCCTGTGACTGCGCCTCAGCTCCAGCTCTGGGACACAGATGTGGGAGCACGTTCTTCGGGGTGTCAGGACACCCACAGAACTGAACCCGGTCCAGAGGCAGGCTCCCTCTGTCCCCGGGCTGCACAGAACGAAAGCTGTGCACCAGCCGCTAACTTCTGGGGTCCTCAGACGCCACTCAGACAGCGCTATGCCGGCCACTCGTCCCAGCTGCTCCCAGAGGCTGCTGAGGTGGGGGCGGGGCAGCGACCAGGCAAGAAACTGGTGGCTCACGTCCACCAAGTACCATCAGCCGACGATGCATTCAAGCCTTGAGACGGTTGTGTGTAAACACGGGTACTCTTCCCCCCCAAAGCCAGACGCCTGTCAATTAGAGGGGTTTTTCAAACTATTTGCAGCCTCGCTGAGTTCATTTTGAGGACCAGTGGTTTAAGATAAAGGACAAGGTGGAAAAAGAACAGTAATGCAGCGACAGTAACACCTTCTCACCGAGTTGCCTGCGTCCCCATCTGTCCGTCCCGTCTACAGGGAGCTCCGTGCCCGGCATAGACAGAGTGGGCACTCAACACATGCTCACCGAATGAGTGGAGGAATGAATGAATGAACAAATGCATGAATGACTGAATTCATTCATTCATTCTAGATGTACCACAGCATTCCCAGCCCCTAGCACCGTATCTAGCTCAGAGTATCCAGTGATGGCTGACAGAGGAAGGGATGGCATTAGCAAAGTTCATATTCTATCTTCTGTCAAAACTAAAGGCTTGAGGGGCACCTGGGTGGCTCAGTCAGTTAAGCGTCAGACTTCAGCCCAGGTCATGATCTCACAGTTCATGGGTTCAAGCCCTGTGTCGGGCTCTGGGCTGACAGCTAGCTCAGAGCCTGGAGCCTGCTTCGGATTCTGTGTCTCCCTCTCTCTGACCCTCCCCTGCTCATGCTGTCTCTATCTCTCTCTCAAAAATAAACAAAAATATTAAAAAAAAAAAACAAAAAACTAAAGGCTTGAATTTTTTTTTCATCTATGATTTCGCTGCTAACACTCTTAGCTCTTCCTTTAGTATTTTTCGAGCCCTTGTTACGTGCTAGACTTGGCTGAGATCGTGCAGTTGGAGCTAGACCCCAGCTCTGCTCCTTACTGTGTGTCTCTGGGTGGGTTACTTAACCCCGCTGGGCCTCAGATTCCTCAGCTATCAAAGACAATGAGTGATATCAACCTTGTAGAATCACTGTGAGGACTGAATGAGAGAAGGAACTGAGTGCCGTGCTTGGCACCTGGTGGGAAGGGTAGCATAGCGGTCAGACTCTGTGGGTTAGGATCCTGGTTTATCAGTTAGTAGCTGTGTGACCCTGGGCAGGTGAGTTAACCTCTCTGAGCCTCACTTTCACTATCTGTAAAATGGAGTCAATAGCTCCTGCCTTATGATGTGGTGAGGAGAACCCCATGAAATCAGGTGTGTAAAGGTGTGGACACCTCTCCATGCCCAGCACACAGTAAGTACTGTCCTCATGAACTGCTGGCTTTTAGGAGAGGTAGTAAGTGATCGATAAAGTGGCAAATGTGTATACACACTTGTGCAAATAGGTACTATATATTCACACACATATGACGTCTGCTTGTTCAGCCATTGTATTCCTACCTATCTACCTAGCCGCGCATCCACCCATGTGCCCATCCAAAACACTACCTATGATCTTTCACTAACATTCATTTCTTCACTTCCTTAAAAGGTGAGATTCTCAGGGTAGCTGACTCCCAGGGGGTCTGATTCATCTGTCCAAGGTCGCCCCATAAGCTGGTGGGAGGCAGCCACAGTGACTCAAGTCTGTCCCCTATTGCTGCTGTCCTGGGGGGTACATTTGCTGTGGTTACTGCAGGAGAGAGGGAGAGAGGTGGGCTGTGCAGCCAATTAAGCCATATTGACATTTAAATATTGGGGACTGGTGGAGGCCGTGGGTGGACTCCCTCCCCTGGATGCTTGGTTCTTGAACAGCCACCTACACTCATTACAGCCCAGAGCCCAGAAAATACTGTTCTGACAGCAGACGGCACAGCAAATAATTGCAACAGGCTTTGAGGCTCCCAGACTCTCCTTCCCAGGGTAAGTGCACACAAGTCGCAGGCTTCAAATACCCAGTCCCTTTCTCTCCCTCCTCACATCGTCCTTTCCAGGAGCAATTGCTAACATGTTTCCTTCTTTCACTACCCTGAGGTTTCTGGGGCTGCTGGAGTACATCCCATCGACTGGGGGGATGTAACTTCGCACAAACACAGCTGGGCACGTCTACCAAAGTGAAATATACAAATAACCCACCACCAGCGGTTCCTTCCCCAAGTATATAGCCAACGGGCATGAGTACCCATATGCACCCACAGACATGCCAGAAGGTATGAGAATGTTAATAGCAGTCCACTCATAACAGCCCCATGCTGGAGCCAATCCAAGTGTTCATCAACAGAAAGATGCATCGATTGTGATTGAGCATCGGTACGATGCTATACGTACATACGGTGAATATACGATATAGAGCATATATTCGTATAATAACTCATATAATAATTAGTTACTGCTAACTGCAAAAAACATGAAGTTCATAAACACAGTGTTCACCTAAAGAAGCCAGACACACAAGACGCACACCGAACGATTCCATTCACACAAAATGCAAAACTGGATGAAACGGACCCATGTGCTAGAAGTCAGTATAGCAATGACCCTTGGAGGCTGGGGAGGCTGGAAAGGGCATGAGGGGTCCAGTGCTGGGGCGGGAGGGGGCGCTGCAGGCAATGTTCTGTTTTGATCTGGGTGCTGGCACATGAGTGTGAATTTAGTAGAAATTCATCAGGTTGTGCTCTCAGGATCTGGGCACTTTGCCGGATGTCATGCTTAAAAAAGTTTGTTGGAAACAAATTGGCAAGGATGAACAGTAAATGATGTTGAAATTGAAAAGAAAATCTAAGCCAACACTGATACCCCAGGTATCCATTTCTAAGCGCTTCACACAGTCCCAAGGGGCAGAGTCTACAGAGGAATTAGGTACTTATTGGGGATGAGTTGGAGAGCAGGTGCGGGGTGAAGGCTGAGCTCTAAGCAGGAGCAGGCATCAGGCAGGTATCCAGGGCAGCTGAGCCTCAGATGCTCCAAACAAGGCAAGACCAAGGGTCTCTGGCAACTGCTCTGGGCTTGGGGTTTCTGTGACTAACACCGGTGCCCAAAAAGCCATTTGCAGAGTGGGAGGTGGGGAAGGGAAAGGATGGATGAAGGTTTGCTGGGCACATGCGTACAAACCCTCACAGCAGCCCTTGCAGGAGCCGCACTATATCACCCCATTCCTACAGACCAAGAGATGGAGACCCAGACGGCCAGAGGACCTACTCATGGACACCCAGACATGGGATCAGCCCATTCCTGATCTTTTGCTCATCTCCTCTGTGGTGTGGGTGCCCAGTTACGGGACACGATTTGGGGGTCATTTAAGAGATATGCAGCCAAGCGAATCCAAATCTGACTCTGCCATTTACTACTTGCTGGTTGACCTCAGGAAGTGACTCTGACCTCAGTTTCCTCATCTGTAAAATGGGAGTGATAGTAATAATGCCAGTCAAGGTGTGTGAGCCCTTGCTCTGTGCCAGGGACCCGCCCAAGCACAAAAGCCCTACATGGTGGGTACTCTTGCTGTTTTCCATGGATTCCAAGATGTAGCTTTCCTTGAAATTTAACATCTCTGAAATCAGAATGTGTCTTATTGATGGACAGGTAACAGTTTTGTTGGCACTGTAAGTACATGAATACAACAAATGCATATTGTAATTGACCACATCCAGGATTTAATCAAGGCTTGGATCAGCCACGTTTTATAGATAAGGAAACTGAGGCTCAGGGAGGGTAAGCAGGGCTGGGGCTTGAACCCAGGCAGCCTGGCTCCAGAGTATATGCTCTTAACCCCCATCTTGGGCTCCATAACTTTCTTTGAGACTCAGCACATCCTACACCCTCAGTAAACGGTAGCCATAATGTCATTGTTAAGGCAATGAAGATTAATGAGGCCTGCTGGCCTCCGTAGCAGTCGGGCTGGAGGTCAGGAGAAGGTGTGTTAGTGGCTTCAGGAAATAGCAAGTACCTCTCTAGCTTCTGCGGCAGTCAGCACACGTGCATGTGCACACACACATATACAGGTGCATGTGTGCGCGCGCACACACACGTATCTCTCTCTGCTAAAAGATCACATTTCTCCAAGAAGAACAGGCCCAGAAATGTTTCCCTTTATCTGCAGCCAATACAGAGGACTGTTCAGCCCCGAGCCCAGGCAGGGCACTCACAGTTCTGACCTCTGACCCCATCTCCCGGGTGACACAGTGAGCCTTCCGGCCAGGAGGACATTGTAAGTGTAAGATGGTGGTCACCCAGCCCCAAAGGGGACTGTCAGAAGCAATGAGATAACCATCTAGAAGGCTGATCTCCATGGGCCTCTGTGCGAACCGGCTAATTCTGCCAGAGCAGGGACTGTGAGAGGATTCTACATGCCTGAGGCAGCCACATCCCTCCCCTCCTCCAACTCCCTCAGCACCAAGCCCGGGGACCCAGGCCCATGTGAATGAACGGTGGGGAGTGGGGGCTGGGGGCCTCCTCCTGCGGAGGCTGACAGACACGCCCCCAGCCCAGTTCTGGCACCTCCAAGCTCGGGTGGCTTTGCAGACTCAGCGGGGGCACAGTGGTCCCGTCGGCTGCTGTGCTGTGGTCAGCTGAACAGCGGTCCCCCAAAGCTGTCCACGCCCTCATCCTCCGAAAGAGTGACTATTTCCCTTACATGGCAAATTGCAGAGGCAATTAGGGTTGGGTTTTTTTTGTTTTTTGTTTTTTTTTGTTTTTTTTTTTTGACATGGGGAGACTGTCCTGGCTTATCTGGGTGGGCCCACTGTTATTACAAGGGTCCCTAAAGTGAAGTAAGAGACAGAAAAGAGAGGCAGAGAGAGATGTGAGTAAAAGACTCAACCAGCCCTTGCAGGCTCTGAAGATGAGGAGGGCATCCTGAGCCAAGGGGTGCAGGCAGCTTCTAGAAGCCAGGAAGTGTAAGGGACAGAGTTGTCCCCTAGAGCCGCCAGGGGGAACGCAGTGGGCACCTTGACTTTGGCCCTGTGAGACTCACTGTAGACTTCCAACCTGTAGAACTGAAAGATACATTTGTGTTGTTTGAAGCCACGATGGGTACTTTGTTTTGCTCGGTACTTTGTTTCCGTAGCTGTGGGAAACCAACCCAGTGGGGCGGGAGGTGGAAGTGAGATCGCACGGGTTCAGTGCTTGGCCCAGCATCTGTACTTCTTTAACAGCAGCTCATATCACTGCTAATAATATCACTGCTGATACCATTGCTAATAATCATACTTTCCTGCTTGGGTGACTGCAACTGCCCCTCATGGCCTCTCTGGCTTCCCTAATTTGGCCTCTACCCAGCACTCCACGTGGCCACTTCAGAATGCAAAGCTGACCAGGGCGCTCCCTACTACGATCCCCCCTCCACACCCCCCCACACCCCAGGGTCTCTGGACACAGGCCCATCTCCTGCGGTGCCCACAGGCGTTACACAGACTGGCCCCTCAGGCTGTTCCACCCCCCTTCTTCCTGGGACTCTCCCCTTTGCTCACTAAGCTCCAGCCCCTGCCTCCCCCGCATCTACCTCAGGGCCTTTGCTAGTGCTGTTTCCTTGGCCTGGCCTGGAACACTCTTCCCATTTGTCCTCAAAAGCCTTCCCTGGCCTCCCCAACTAGGTCCCTGGTCCCCTGTAAGTTTAGCACACAGCCTGGCTGGAATCTTTGCTGACAGACTATCCCCTCCTCCGGACGATGCTCCGTGAAGGCAGGGTCCAGGCCTTCCTGGCCACAGCTCACTCCTATCGCACAGCAGGTCCTGAGGGCATCAGACTCGCCACACGGAGGGCTGCCTCCCATGGCCAGACGCCCCGGGGAGTGAGATCCCCAGTGCAACACCGCATCCAATAACACAGAATCCACCTCTCGGGCGTCGCCTTCATCTTTCTCGGCTCATTCGCTTGGTGGCTTTATTACGGGGCTCTAAGGGGCTCTGGTTGAGGGTAACAGATGGTCCATTGGTGACGGAAGGGGGTGTTGTGCTGTCAGGTACGCCTGGTCTTAGACGAGAATGTTCCTACCCGGCACGGGTCACCTCTTCCACCGCACCTGGTCTTCCTCCTGCAGCAACCCCTGCCTAGACCGCAGAGGTGTTTAAGCACAAGTCCTGGGGCTGATGAACCTGAATGTGCACCACAGTCCCTTGGAAGAGCTTTGTCAAAACAAAGATGGCTGGTCCTACCCCAAGGAATTCTGATTCTGAGGGTCTGGGTAGGGTGCAGAGAACTTGCATTTCCTTTTTAAAAAAAAATTTTAATGGTTATTTATTTTTGAGAGAGAGAGAGCGAGAGAGTGAGCAAACATGAGCAGAGGAGGGGCAGAGAGAGAGAGAGGGAGACACAGAATCCAAAGCAGGCTCCAGGCTCTGAGCTGTCAGCACAGAGCCCGACACAGGGCTCGAACTCATGAACTGCGAGATCATACCCTGAGCCGAAGTCAGATGCTTAATCGACTGAGCCACCCAGGCGCCTGTGAGAATTTGCATTTCAAATAAGTTCACTGGTGGTGCAGGGACTCCCACTTTGCGAAGCACCCCCTCAAGATCAATCTGATTTTGCTGAGGCCCAGAGGTCATCAGGTCAGTTCACAGTCTATGTAGTGACCGCGGCACTGTGGGCAGGGTGGTATTCTGTTCCGGCGCGTGCAAGACAGGTCCAGTCCTTAATCTCAGGGGGCTGCTGACTGGCCAGGGGAGATGGCAGGCAATAAATAAGTAAACAAGCAAACAGAAAGATGTTCAGAGATGCCTAAGTGCTAAGGAGAGAATACACAGATTTACTGGACAGAGAGTGGTGGGGCTGGGGGCTTCTTTACCTAGGATAGTCAGGGTAAGCCCCTCGGGGGAGGTGACCCCCATGCCAAGAGCTGAATGAAGAAAGAAGGCAGCCGTGTGAAAATCTGGAGGAAGAGGGTTCCAGGCTGAAGGACCAGCCAGTGCAAAGGCCCTGAGGTAGGACCAGACTGGCACACTTGAGGAACACAGCAGAGGCCATATGGCTGGGCTCTAGAAAACATCTCCCAGGGGCCTGCTTTTCTCCAGTGCTGATCTTCCAAATAAAAGAAACAGCTGGGTGGAAATGGTTTAGCTCTGCCTGATTTGTGTTCCCAAAGGCAGTTGCTTTCAAAGTCAGCTGTTGTTTTAAAACACTCTGCTCCATCAGAAGGGATTTACAACCCTTTGGTTGTTCACTCCTAAGCACTCCCCACCTCTCAAAACTCAAAAACCTACTTAAGTGCCCCTCTCCTTCCCCCTTCCCTTGAGCAAATAAATCACATTTCAAGCGACATGTTGTGGGCTCCCTCAAGTTCCAGCCGCAGGCAATCTCTTAACTTCCAAGTCGTTCATGAATCTAACACTGAAGATATTCAACCTGGGGACTCAGGGGCTTTTTCATAAAAAATGCCAGGTTAGCTTCCTATTAAAAATGGGAAATGCCAGAAAGCAAGTGAGAAATGCCAGCTGCCTGCCACCTGCTTAACCCGACATGCGTCCAGGAAATGAAGAGTTATCGAGTTCCATTCGGTAAGGGGTTGGTGGCAGAAGGCTCACGTCCCAGAAAGACAAGAAGGAAGATGGGGACCGCCAGACACCAGAATATGCAAAGCAGGAGCCTAGCCGCCCCTGAAAGCAGGACTTACTTTTCCCTGCCGCACACTCCTTCCTTCTCCAGCCTTGATATTGCCGGGAGGCTTGGAGAAGCGGGGAGGGGAGAAGGAAGCTATGACTCCCTCTTCATGGATCCAGTTTGGCTACGTCCAGAGGCCAAGGGTTGGCTCCTCTGGGCCCTTTAAGTACTGAGACGGAGTTGTGACAATGAGCGATGCTATTGTCCCTGACTGTGACCTCAGGTTTTGGAGCAGCTGGTGACATTATGCTCTCCATGGTCTGGGCTTTACTAGGGTGGGAGTGCTCCAAGGGTACAGCCAGCTGGGGGAGCCTCTAGCTTCCAGGAAATGGTCCTCTGCCTCTGATCACACTGTGTGGTCTGGCCGTCATCTGAGACCTGTTCTTGACCTTGTCCAAAGACAAGCTGGGACATGCTCCTTCCCTATGTATATGTATGTATGTATGTGTGTGTGTGTGTGCATGTATATATATACACATATATATTTTTATCATCTCCCAAGGGTCAGACTGTGTATCTCACTGCAATCTTTCCAGAACCACCTTAATATTTTTTGTCAGATCGGCCACCTTATGTTATTTATCATTTGCTAATACTTTTTCTTTGGATACATTGCCTTGAAAAAATAAGTGTATTAAAAAAAAAAACTTGTATCATTACTTTCTATCATTGCCGGGTAGAAAGCCTGAGTGTCTAGCCCCAAATAAATGTCAAAATAAGTACCGTGAAAGCCAACATGTCAAACAGAATGAAATCCTAGCTTGGCATTTGTGGCCAAAAGGTCTGATCTTGAGGCCTCTTTGTTTTTAAAAAGAAGTTTAAGACAAATCAACCCTCAACAGGCACAAAAAGATCAAGATTATACCATGCGTATTTTCAGACCACAACACTGTGAAACTCAAAATCAACCACAAGAAAAAATTTGGAAAGATAACTAATCCTTGGAGACTAAACAACATCCTACTAAAGAATGAATGGGCTGACCAAGAAGTTAAAGAGGAAGTTAAAAAGTACATGGAAGCCAATGAAAATGATAACACCACAGCCCAAAACCTCTGAGACGCAGCAAAGGAGGTCATAAGAGGGAAGCATATAGCAATCCAGGCCTTCCTAATGAAGGAAAAAAGGTCCCAGATGCACAACCTAACTTTGCACCTTAAAGAGCTGGAAAAAGAACAGCAAGTCAAACGCCAAACAGGAGGAGATGGGCAATAATAAGGATTAGAGCAGAAATCAATGCTATCAAAACAAAAAAAACCCCCAAAAACCAGAAACAAAAAAAACCCCCAGTAGAACAGATCAGTGAAACCAAGAATTGGTTCTTTGAAAGAATTAACAAAATTGATAAACCCCTGGCCAGTTTGATCAAAAAGAAAAAGGAAAGGACCCAAATAAATAAAATCAAGAATGACAGAAGAGAGATTACAACCAACACAGTCGTTTAAGCATTAGACTCCGGCTCAGGTCATGATCTCACGGTTCGTGGGTTCGAACCCCGCGTCGGGCTCTGTGCTGACAGCTCAGAGCCTGGAGCCTGTTTTGTATTCTGTGTCTCCCTCTCTCTCTAACCCTCCCCTGCTCATGGTGTCTGTCTCTCTCTCTCAGAAATCAGTAAAAATATTTTTTAAAAAAGAGTTAACACCTATTCTTTTCAAGCTGTTTCAAAAAATAGAAATGGAAGGGAAACATCCAAACTCATTCTCTGAGGCCAGGATGACCCTTGACTCCGAATCCAGACAAGGACCTCACTACAAAGGAGAACTGCAGACCAATTTCCCTGATGAACACGGATATAAAAATCCTCAACAAGATATTAGCCAACCAGATCCAACGATACATTATTCACCACAGCCACGTGGGATTTATACTTGGGATGCAGGGCTGGTTCAATATCCACAAAACAATCAATGTGGTACATCACATCAATAAGAGAAAGGGCAAGAACCACATGATCATCTCAATAGATGCAGAGAAAGCATCTGACAAAATATAGCATCGCTTCTTGATAAAAACCCTCAAGAAAGTAGGGATAGAAGGATCATACCTCAAGATCATAAAAGTCATATACAAAAGACCCACTGCTAATATCCTCCTCAATGGGGAAAAACTGAGAGCTTTCCCCATGAGGTCAGGAACATGGCAGCGATGTCCACTCTCACCACTGTTATTCAACATAGTACTGGAAGCCTTAGCCTCAGCAATCAGACAACACAAAGTAATAAACAACATCCAAATTGGCAAGGAGGAAGTCAAACTTTCACTCTTTGCAGATAACATGATACTCTATATGGAAAACCCAAAAAACTCCACCAAAAAACTGTTAGAATTGATCCATGAATACAGCAAAGTCGCAGGATATAAAATCAATGCACAGAAATCAGTTGCGTTCCCATACACCAATAATGAAGCAACAGGAAGAGAAATCAAGGAATTGATCCCATTTGGAGTTGCACCAAAAACCATTAAAATACCTAGGAACAATCCTAACTAAAGAGGTGAAAAATCTATATACTGAAAACTATAAAAAGCTTATTAAAGAAGTTGAAGAAGACACAAAAAATGGAAAAATATTCTTTGCTTATGGATTGGAAGAACAAATATTGTTAAAGTGTTGATACTTCCCAAAGCAATCTACATATTCAAAGCAATTCCTATCAAAATAACACCAGCATTCTTTACAGAGCTAGAACAATCCTAAAATTTCTATGGAACCAGAAAAGACCCCAAATATCCAAAGCAATCCTGAAAAAGAAAACCGCAGCTGGAGGCACCACAATCCTGGACTTCAAGATGTATTTCAAAGCTGTAATCATCAAGACAGTACGGTACTGGCACAAAAACAAACACTCAGATCAATAGAACAGAATAGAGAACCCAGAAATGGACCCACAAACCTATGGCCAACTCATCTTTGACAAAGCAGGAGAGAATATCCAACTGGGAAAAGTGGACAGCAACATGCAGAAGAATGAATCTGGACCACTTTCTTACACCAGACACAAAAATAAACTCAAAATGGATGAAAGACCTAAATGTAAGACAGGAAGCCATCAAAATCCTAGAGGAGAAAGCAGCCAAAAACCTCTTTGACCCTGGCCTCAGCAACTTCTTATTCAACACGTCTCCAGAAGCAAGGGAAACAAAAGCAAAAGTGAACGATTAGGACCTCACCAACATAAAAACTTCTGCACAGCGAAGGAAGTGATCAGCAAAACTAAAAGGCAATCGATGGAATGGGAGAAGAAATTTGCAAATGACTTGTTAGATAAAGGGTTAGGATCCAAAATCTACAAAGAACTTACCAAACTCAACACCCCAAAAAAAATCTAGGGAAGAAATGGGCAAAAGGCATGAATAGACACTTCTGTAAAGAAGACATCCAGATGGCCAACCAACACAATGCACAATACCACTCATCATCAGGGAAATACAAATCAAAACCACAATGAGCTATCACCTCACACCGGTCAGAATGGCTAACATTAACAACTCAGGCAACAAGAGACGTTGGCGAGGATGCAGAGAAAGAGGATCCCTTTTGCACTGCTGGTGGGAATGCAAACTGGTGCAGCCACTCTGGAAAACAGTGTGGAAGTTCCTCAAGAAATTAAAAATAGAGGGGCGCCTGGGTGGCTTAGTCGGTTAAGCGTCCGACTTTCGCTTAGGTCATGATCTCACGGTTCGTGGGTTCGAGCCCCGCGTCGGGCTCTGTGTTGACTACCAGCTCAGAGCCTGGAGCCTGTTTCCGATTCTGTGTCTCCCTCTCTCTCTGAACCTCCCCTGCTCGCGCTGTCTCTCTCTCTCTCTCCTAGAAATAAATAAAACATTACTTAGCAATCAAAAAGAATGAAATCTTGCCATCTGCAACTACGTGGATGAAACTAGAGGGTATTATGCCAAGTGAAATTAGTCAGTCAAAGACAAATATCCTATGACTTCACTCATATGAGAAATTTAAGATAGAAAACAGATGAACATAAGGGAAGGGAAGAAAAATAACATAAAAACAGGGAGGAGAACAAAACAGAAGAGACCCGTAGATATGGAGAGCAAACAGAGGGTTGCTGGAGGGGTTGTGGGAGGGGGGATGGGCTAAATGGGTGAGGGGCATTCAGGAATCTACTCCTGAAATCATTGTTGCACTATGTGCTAACTGACTTTGATGTAAGTTTTAAAATAAATAAATAATTAATTAATTAAAAAAAAAAAGTTTAGGGGTACCTGGGTGGCTCAGTTGGTTAAGCGTCCAATGCTTGGTTTCGGCTCAGGTCGTCATCTTGCAGTTCATTAGTTTGAGCCCTGCATTGGGCTCTCTGCTGTTAGCACAGAGCTCACTCTGGATCCTCTGTCTCTCTCTGCACATGCATTCTCTCTCTCTCTTTCTCTCTCAAATAAAGTTAAAAAAATTTTAGCAAGTCACAGTTAAGAAGGTGTCAGATACTAGCACTGGATGGAGACTTTCTCCCTAATGTCACTAGAAGGATGGAAAGAGAATTGAAGAGGAAAAGAATGGTCGCCCCCTATGGGATTCAGTGCTCCCTGGGGCCAGTGATACCTGTCTCACCCTCTGGGAAACCTGAGAGGTAGTCCCTCTACCTGCAAACCCTCCCCGCCCACCAATTATGCAACGACGTAGCACTACAGGCCAGATTTGGGCAGTGCAAGGGCCATTTCCTCACTCTGATGGAACTGACATTCTCATGGAGGAACAGATAATAGCGAACAGAATAAGTGCAAGTAACAAGCAGGACAATGGAGAAACTAACATGGGTCAGGTAGAGACTAAGGGGAGAGGGGTGGGTGCCTCCATTACTAAATGGTCACGCTGGCCTCTTGGGAGGGGACACCAGGGGCCCCCTTCCCACCACATCACGCTGTCTTAGGGCAAAGACTCTGCATTCATTTCTGGCAACTTCTCACCCCGTGCCCTTGTCTCCTCTCTCCAAGAAGGGCAGACACGCCTTGTTCAGGATGATGACCATCTCCCGAAGGCTGAGCGAGGGACCGGGACAGAAGCAAAAAGTTCCCAGGGATCATCTCATTCAATGCTTCTAAGAACTCTCTAAAGTGGGTATGGTTATTCCCATTGTACAGATGGGAAACTGAGGCAGTAAGTCAGCCCAGATAGTAAGTCAGCCTGGATAGGTTCAGAATCAGAACCACTTGCAATAAAGTTTTGCCCCTTCCTGGCTGTGTGATTTCAGGCAGGCTACCGGAAACTTCTGGGAACTCGCAGTGCTTTGTGATCTGTGAGGTGGGGTGGGGAGGGAAGGGAATTGGTTATATATGAGTATGTATGTGGCCTCTGTGTCCAGTTTGACACCGCTCTCCATTTACAGAGCTTCCTCTGACAAGGCACTGAGCTGAGCACTTCTCAGGCAGGTGCAAGGCTACAAACGAGGCAATTCATGCGCGGGAAGGTTATGTGACCTGCCCAGGGTCCCACCGTTCAGGCTCCAGATCTGAGTCAGCTCTGAAAGCACCACATCTTCCCAGGATTTTGTAGGATGCCTTGGGAAAAGATGGTTTGGCAAAGAGGACTGAACTGAACCCACTGGAGATGGCCTGACTTCTGGAAAACTTTGTCCGCTGGGCCCCGCTGAGATACCCCTCCCCACAATCCAAGGTCAAATTCAGGGCCAGCCTGTATCTGGCCTGTCTGCTCGCTGCTTCTGTCTGGGAATTCCCAGCTGCCACCCAGAGTGACGCCAGGCAGGCTGAAGAGCGCTTGGCCGTGTGAGGGGGTCTTCAGAGCTTCCTGACGTACCCTTGAGGCACCCAGCTGGCCAAGCCCAGGGGAGGGGCTCCGGAAATGCTCCTGGAGCAAATGAAGGAGCACGTGACACCTATCCCCTTCCTCCTTCCCGTCATCCACTGCAGCTGGGAGAGTGGTGTTTGGTGCCAAGGCAGACCCTTCCCTCCTGGTTTATAGCACACGACAGACCAGGTGCCAAGCCATGGCAAGTTAGTGATGAAGCATTCAGGGCACCAAGACACCACACAGACCACCGGCCCTGCCTTCCAGGGCTGCAAATGCTGAAACACATCAGTTCTTGCTGCTCCTTGACCAGACCACAGGTTTTTTTTTTTTAAAGCTCAACCAGTAAACTGAATTACCATTTTTAAAATGTATATGCAGAGGCCCTAATTTATATGCATTAAAAACCCACAGAGGACAGCTCCAAGGTGTCGGCGGGCTTATTTCAGGTAGTGGGATTAAGAGCTTTACAAGGTTTTTTCCTTGCTGCTTATCTCTCTTTTCTAAGTTTTCTCCCAACAAACACATTGACTTTTGTCAAATGAGAGAAAAAGGGAGGGAAAAGGCATCTCTGAGTCAGAATGCAATGAAACCAGACGCACGTTTATTCTACGGACAGTTTGGAAGAGACTGAATGGGTCACAGACTGGAAGGAAGCGCAGTGTGAACCGCATCCGTGCTCCAAGCAGCTCAGCCGCAGCCTCACTCGGATGCCTCTCTGGCTATGACTCTTTCGAGGCAGGAAGCGTTTTTTTGTTTGTTTGTTTTTTGGTTTTTTGTGTGTGTTTGTGTGTGTATGTGTGTTTTTGTTGTTGTTTGTTGTTGTTGTTGTTTTGTGTGCCTTGTCTTCTGCACAGGGTTTAGCATGTTCCGGGGACCCGTCCTGATCTGAAAGCCCCAGTAGCACTCACCCTGGAAAAATTCAATCCCTAATGATGAAGGCAGAGTCAACGATCTGGTTATTTTTTACATAACTGTGTATCTGGTAAGAGAAAGGGGGGGGGAGACAATGAATGGTGTGCATAACCCCACAAATTGCCATGTCCCTTCGACCCACAGGGTCCAGGTCCTGAGCAGGTGGAGGGACATGGTGAGGTGGGGAGGGGACGCAGAAGGAGGGATGGAAGAATTCTACTTTCCCAGGAGATGGAGCTCAGTGTGACACCTACCTGGCCATGATGTAAGAAAACATGTATAGAAAGTTCTAGAATTCAGGCTGTAGACCAGTGTTACAGATCACTGGGGCCACCTCCTTCATAGAAGAGATGGGGATACCAAAACACAGAGGGAAATAGATTTTCCCACAGACAGACTCGAACCCCAGATCTGCCTGGGGCTATATTCTGTGTTGCAGCCAAGCTGCCTCCTAAGAATGATCAATACTATTCACTGAACCTTCCCACGAGTACCCTAGGGTTTTACACAAATGATCTTATTTACAGCTGACCCTTAAACAACGCAGGGGTTGAACAGTTGCCACACACAGTTGAAAATCCGTGTGTAACTTTGACACCCTGAAAGCTTAACTGCTAACAGCCTATTGCTGACCAGAAGCCTTACTGATCATATAAACAGTCAATTAACACATATTTTCTATGTTAGATGTATTATACATATATTCTCACAAAAAGGTAAGCTAGACCAAAAAATGTGAAGAAAATCATAAAGACGATACATTTGCTGTACTGTATCTCTTTTTTTTTAAATTTTTTTTTTTAACGTTTTATTTATTTCTAGGAGAGAGAGAGAGAGGAGAGACAGCGTGAGCAGGGGAGGGTCAGAGAGAGAGGGAGTCACAGACTGGAACAGGCTCCAGGCTCCGAGCCGGCAGTCAGCACAGAGCCTGACGCGGGGCTCGAACCCACGAACCGTGAGATCATGACCTAAGCGAAAGTTGGATGCCTAACCGACTAAGCCACCCAGGCGCCCCATGCTGTACTGTATCTCTTGAAAAAAAAGTCTGTATATAAGTGAACTCATGTAGTTCAAACCGGTGTAGATCAAGAGTCAACTATAGTTGCATTCCCAACCTCAACCTTGTCAGGAAAGTAGAATTCCTATTTCACAGATGGGAAAACTGAGACTCAGGGAAGTCAAGTCATTTGCTAAGCCCCTGCAGAGAAGATCTACGAAGGAGAACCATCTACCCTCAGTCTGACACCCATGTCTTGCTCTTAGCCACTTAGCTACATGGCCTTTTTGGGAAGTAGAAAGAACAGCATGGAGGGATGAGGGAGCCAACATTTTCCAAGCTCCTGAGACAAGCCTGTGCTCAGTTCACCTCACCAGAGCCCTATGGGGAGACTGTTCACCCTCCCACCTTCTGATGAGGAAACAAAGGATCCAGGAAAAGAATGACTTATCCTAGATCCTTCGTGGCCTGGTTGTGGATCCAGTTTGCCCCAAACCTGCGGCCTTTTCACTGCCTCTCCCCTTCCTTTCCTTTCCTTTTTCTTTTTCCCTTCCTTCCTTCCTCC